>JAIVEN010000022.1:30000000-30596703 GCA_026686845.1 Adenanthera pavonina | reverse complement strand
CTAAACCCTAAACCCTAAACCCTAAACCCTAAACCCTAAACCCTAAACCCTAAACCCTAAACCCTAAACCCTAAACCCTAAACCCTAAACCCTAAACCCTAAACCCTAAACCCTAAACCCTAAACCCTAAACCCTAAACCCTAAACCCTAAACCCTAAACCCTAAACCCTAAACCCTAAACCCTAAACCCTAAACCCTAAACCCTAAACCCTAAACCCTAAACCCTAAACCCTAAACCCTAAACCCTAAACCCTAAACCCTAAACCCTAAACCCTAAACCCTAAACCCTAAACCCTAAACCCTAAACCCTAAACCCTAAACCCTAAACCCTAAACCCTAAACCCTAAACCCTAAACCCTAAACCCTAAACCCTAAACCCTAAACCCTAAACCCTAAACCCTAAACCCTAAACCCTAAACCCTAAACCCTAAACCCTAAACCCTAAACCCTAAACCCTAAACCCTAAACCCTAAACCCTAAACCCTAAACCCTAAACCCTAAACCCTAAACCCTAAACCCTAAACCCTAAACCCTAAACCCTAAACCCTAAACCCTAAACCCTAAACCCTAAACCCTAAACCCTAAACCCTAAACCCTAAACCCTAAACCCTAAACCCTAAACCCTAAACCCTAAACCCTAAACCCTAAACCCTAAACCCTAAACCCTAAACCCTAAACCCTAAACCCTAAACCCTAAACCCTAAACCCTAAACCCTAAACCCTAAACCCTAAACCCTAAACCCTAAACCCTAAACCCTAAACCCTAAACCCTAAACCCTAAACCCTAAACCCTAAACCCTAAACCCTAAACCCTAAACCCTAAACCCTAAACCCTAAACCCTAAACCCTAAACCCTAAACCCTAAACCCTAAACCCTAAACCCTAAACCCTAAACCCTAAACCCTAAACCCTAAACCCTAAACCCTAAACCCTAAACCCTAAACCCTAAACCCTAAACCCTAAACCCTAAACCCTAAACCCTAAACCCTAAACCCTAAACCCTAAACCCTAAACCCTAAACCCTAAACCCTAAACCCTAAACCCTAAACCCTAAACCCTAAACCCTAAACCCTAAACCCTAAACCCTAAACCCTAAACCCTAAACCCTAAACCCTAAACCCTAAACCCTAAACCCTAAACCCTAAACCCTAAACCCTAAACCCTAAACCCTAAACCCTAAACCCTAAACCCTAAACCCTAAACCCTAAACCCTAAACCCTAAACCCTAAACCCTAAACCCTAAACCCTAAACCCTAAACCCTAAACCCTAAACCCTAAACCCTAAACCCTAAACCCTAAACCCTAAACCCTAAACCCTAAACCCTAAACCCTAAACCCTAAACCCTAAACCCTAAACCCTAAACCCTAAACCCTAAACCCTAAACCCTAAACCCTAAACCCTAAACCCTAAACCCTAAACCCTAAACCCTAAACCCTAAACCCTAAACCCTAAACCCTAAACCCTAAACCCTAAACCCTAAACCCTAAACCCTAAACCCTAAACCCTAAACCCTAAACCCTAAACCCTAAACCCTAAACCCTAAACCCTAAACCCTAAACCCTAAACCCTAAACCCTAAACCCTAAACCCTAAACCCTAAACCCTAAACCCTAAACCCTAAACCCTAAACCCTAAACCCTAAACCCTAAACCCTAAACCCTAAACCCTAAACCCTAAACCCTAAACCCTAAACCCTAAACCCTAAACCCTAAACCCTAAACCCTAAACCCTAAACCCTAAACCCTAAACCCTAAACCCTAAACCCTAAACCCTAAACCCTAAACCCTAAACCCTAAACCCTAAACCCTAAACCCTAAACCCTAAACCCTAAACCCTAAACCCTAAACCCTAAACCCTAAACCCTAAACCCTAAACCCTAAACCCTAAACCCTAAACCCTAAACCCTAAACCCTAAACCCTAAACCCTAAACCCTAAACCCTAAACCCTAAACCCTAAACCCTAAACCCTAAACCCTAAACCCTAAACCCTAAACCCTAAACCCTAAACCCTAAACCCTAAACCCTAAACCCTAAACCCTAAACCCTAAACCCTAAACCCTAAACCCTAAACCCTAAACCCTAAACCCTAAACCCTAAACCCTAAACCCTAAACCCTAAACCCTAAACCCTAAACCCTAAACCCTAAACCCTAAACCCTAAACCCTAAACCCTAAACCCTAAACCCTAAACCCTAAACCCTAAACCCTAAACCCTAAACCCTAAACCCTAAACCCTAAACCCTAAACCCTAAACCCTAAACCCTAAACCCTAAACCCTAAACCCTAAACCCTAAACCCTAAACCCTAAACCCTAAACCCTAAACCCTAAACCCTAAACCCTAAACCCTAAACCCTAAACCCTAAACCCTAAACCCTAAACCCTAAACCCTAAACCCTAAACCCTAAACCCTAAACCCTAAACCCTAAACCCTAAACCCTAAACCCTAAACCCTAAACCCTAAACCCTAAACCCTAAACCCTAAACCCTAAACCCTAAACCCTAAACCCTAAACCCTAAACCCTAAACCCTAAACCCTAAACCCTAAACCCTAAACCCTAAACCCTAAACCCTAAACCCTAAACCCTAAACCCTAAACCCTAAACCCTAAACCCTAAACCCTAAACCCTAAACCCTAAACCCTAAACCCTAAACCCTAAACCCTAAACCCTAAACCCTAAACCCTAAACCCTAAACCCTAAACCCTAAACCCTAAACCCTAAACCCTAAACCCTAAACCCTAAACCCTAAACCCTAAACCCTAAACCCTAAACCCTAAACCCTAAACCCTAAACCCTAAACCCTAAACCCTAAACCCTAAACCCTAAACCCTAAACCCTAAACCCTAAACCCTAAACCCTAAACCCTAAACCCTAAACCCTAAACCCTAAACCCTAAACCCTAAACCCTAAACCCTAAACCCTAAACCCTAAACCCTAAACCCTAAACCCTAAACCCTAAACCCTAAACCCTAAACCCTAAACCCTAAACCCTAAACCCTAAACCCTAAACCCTAAACCCTAAACCCTAAACCCTAAACCCTAAACCCTAAACCCTAAACCCTAAACCCTAAACCCTAAACCCTAAACCCTAAACCCTAAACCCTAAACCCTAAACCCTAAACCCTAAACCCTAAACCCTAAACCCTAAACCCTAAACCCTAAACCCTAAACCCTAAACCCTAAACCCTAAACCCTAAACCCTAAACCCTAAACCCTAAACCCTAAACCCTAAACCCTAAACCCTAAACCCTAAACCCTAAACCCTAAACCCTAAACCCTAAACCCTAAACCCTAAACCCTAAACCCTAAACCCTAAACCCTAAACCCTAAACCCTAAACCCTAAACCCTAAACCCTAAACCCTAAACCCTAAACCCTAAACCCTAAACCCTAAACCCTAAACCCTAAACCCTAAACCCTAAACCCTAAACCCTAAACCCTAAACCCTAAACCCTAAACCCTAAACCCTAAACCCTAAACCCTAAACCCTAAACCCTAAACCCTAAACCCTAAACCCTAAACCCTAAACCCTAAACCCTAAACCCTAAACCCTAAACCCTAAACCCTAAACCCTAAACCCTAAACCCTAAACCCTAAACCCTAAACCCTAAACCCTAAACCCTAAACCCTAAACCCTAAACCCTAAACCCTAAACCCTAAACCCTAAACCCTAAACCCTAAACCCTAAACCCTAAACCCTAAACCCTAAACCCTAAACCCTAAACCCTAAACCCTAAACCCTAAACCCTAAACCCTAAACCCTAAACCCTAAACCCTAAACCCTAAACCCTAAACCCTAAACCCTAAACCCTAAACCCTAAACCCTAAACCCTAAACCCTAAACCCTAAACCCTAAACCCTAAACCCTAAACCCTAAACCCTAAACCCTAAACCCTAAACCCTAAACCCTAAACCCTAAACCCTAAACCCTAAACCCTAAACCCTAAACCCTAAACCCTAAACCCTAAACCCTAAACCCTAAACCCTAAACCCTAAACCCTAAACCCTAAACCCTAAACCCTAAACCCTAAACCCTAAACCCTAAACCCTAAACCCTAAACCCTAAACCCTAAACCCTAAACCCTAAACCCTAAACCCTAAACCCTAAACCCTAAACCCTAAACCCTAAACCCTAAACCCTAAACCCTAAACCCTAAACCCTAAACCCTAAACCCTAAACCCTAAACCCTAAACCCTAAACCCTAAACCCTAAACCCTAAACCCTAAACCCTAAACCCTAAACCCTAAACCCTAAACCCTAAACCCTAAACCCTAAACCCTAAACCCTAAACCCTAAACCCTAAACCCTAAACCCTAAACCCTAAACCCTAAACCCTAAACCCTAAACCCTAAACCCTAAACCCTAAACCCTAAACCCTAAACCCTAAACCCTAAACCCTAAACCCTAAACCCTAAACCCTAAACCCTAAACCCTAAACCCTAAACCCTAAACCCTAAACCCTAAACCCTAAACCCTAAACCCTAAACCCTAAACCCTAAACCCTAAACCCTAAACCCTAAACCCTAAACCCTAAACCCTAAACCCTAAACCCTAAACCCTAAACCCTAAACCCTAAACCCTAAACCCTAAACCCTAAACCCTAAACCCTAAACCCTAAACCCTAAACCCTAAACCCTAAACCCTAAACCCTAAACCCTAAACCCTAAACCCTAAACCCTAAACCCTAAACCCTAAACCCTAAACCCTAAACCCTAAACCCTAAACCCTAAACCCTAAACCCTAAACCCTAAACCCTAAACCCTAAACCCTAAACCCTAAACCCTAAACCCTAAACCCTAAACCCTAAACCCTAAACCCTAAACCCTAAACCCTAAACCCTAAACCCTAAACCCTAAACCCTAAACCCTAAACCCTAAACCCTAAACCCTAAACCCTAAACCCTAAACCCTAAACCCTAAACCCTAAACCCTAAACCCTAAACCCTAAACCCTAAACCCTAAACCCTAAACCCTAAACCCTAAACCCTAAACCCTAAACCCTAAACCCTAAACCCTAAACCCTAAACCCTAAACCCTAAACCCTAAACCCTAAACCCTAAACCCTAAACCCTAAACCCTAAACCCTAAACCCTAAACCCTAAACCCTAAACCCTAAACCCTAAACCCTAAACCCTAAACCCTAAACCCTAAACCCTAAACCCTAAACCCTAAACCCTAAACCCTAAACCCTAAACCCTAAACCCTAAACCCTAAACCCTAAACCCTAAACCCTAAACCCTAAACCCTAAACCCTAAACCCTAAACCCTAAACCCTAAACCCTAAACCCTAAACCCTAAACCCTAAACCCTAAACCCTAAACCCTAAACCCTAAACCCTAAACCCTAAACCCTAAACCCTAAACCCTAAACCCTAAACCCTAAACCCTAAACCCTAAACCCTAAACCCTAAACCCTAAACCCTAAACCCTAAACCCTAAACCCTAAACCCTAAACCCTAAACCCTAAACCCTAAACCCTAAACCCTAAACCCTAAACCCTAAACCCTAAACCCTAAACCCTAAACCCTAAACCCTAAACCCTAAACCCTAAACCCTAAACCCTAAACCCTAAACCCTAAACCCTAAACCCTAAACCCTAAACCCTAAACCCTAAACCCTAAACCCTAAACCCTAAACCCTAAACCCTAAACCCTAAACCCTAAACCCTAAACCCTAAACCCTAAACCCTAAACCCTAAACCCTAAACCCTAAACCCTAAACCCTAAACCCTAAACCCTAAACCCTAAACCCTAAACCCTAAACCCTAAACCCTAAACCCTAAACCCTAAACCCTAAACCCTAAACCCTAAACCCTAAACCCTAAACCCTAAACCCTAAACCCTAAACCCTAAACCCTAAACCCTAAACCCTAAACCCTAAACCCTAAACCCTAAACCCTAAACCCTAAACCCTAAACCCTAAACCCTAAACCCTAAACCCTAAACCCTAAACCCTAAACCCTAAACCCTAAACCCTAAACCCTAAACCCTAAACCCTAAACCCTAAACCCTAAACCCTAAACCCTAAACCCTAAACCCTAAACCCTAAACCCTAAACCCTAAACCCTAAACCCTAAACCCTAAACCCTAAACCCTAAACCCTAAACCCTAAACCCTAAACCCTAAACCCTAAACCCTAAACCCTAAACCCTAAACCCTAAACCCTAAACCCTAAACCCTAAACCCTAAACCCTAAACCCTAAACCCTAAACCCTAAACCCTAAACCCTAAACCCTAAACCCTAAACCCTAAACCCTAAACCCTAAACCCTAAACCCTAAACCCTAAACCCTAAACCCTAAACCCTAAACCCTAAACCCTAAACCCTAAACCCTAAACCCTAAACCCTAAACCCTAAACCCTAAACCCTAAACCCTAAACCCTAAACCCTAAACCCTAAACCCTAAACCCTAAACCCTAAACCCTAAACCCTAAACCCTAAACCCTAAACCCTAAACCCTAAACCCTAAACCCTAAACCCTAAACCCTAAACCCTAAACCCTAAACCCTAAACCCTAAACCCTAAACCCTAAACCCTAAACCCTAAACCCTAAACCCTAAACCCTAAACCCTAAACCCTAAACCCTAAACCCTAAACCCTAAACCCTAAACCCTAAACCCTAAACCCTAAACCCTAAACCCTAAACCCTAAACCCTAAACCCTAAACCCTAAACCCTAAACCCTAAACCCTAAACCCTAAACCCTAAACCCTAAACCCTAAACCCTAAACCCTAAACCCTAAACCCTAAACCCTAAACCCTAAACCCTAAACCCTAAACCCTAAACCCTAAACCCTAAACCCTAAACCCTAAACCCTAAACCCTAAACCCTAAACCCTAAACCCTAAACCCTAAACCCTAAACCCTAAACCCTAAACCCTAAACCCTAAACCCTAAACCCTAAACCCTAAACCCTAAACCCTAAACCCTAAACCCTAAACCCTAAACCCTAAACCCTAAACCCTAAACCCTAAACCCTAAACCCTAAACCCTAAACCCTAAACCCTAAACCCTAAACCCTAAACCCTAAACCCTAAACCCTAAACCCTAAACCCTAAACCCTAAACCCTAAACCCTAAACCCTAAACCCTAAACCCTAAACCCTAAACCCTAAACCCTAAACCCTAAACCCTAAACCCTAAACCCTAAACCCTAAACCCTAAACCCTAAACCCTAAACCCTAAACCCTAAACCCTAAACCCTAAACCCTAAACCCTAAACCCTAAACCCTAAACCCTAAACCCTAAACCCTAAACCCTAAACCCTAAACCCTAAACCCTAAACCCTAAACCCTAAACCCTAAACCCTAAACCCTAAACCCTAAACCCTAAACCCTAAACCCTAAACCCTAAACCCTAAACCCTAAACCCTAAACCCTAAACCCTAAACCCTAAACCCTAAACCCTAAACCCTAAACCCTAAACCCTAAACCCTAAACCCTAAACCCTAAACCCTAAACCCTAAACCCTAAACCCTAAACCCTAAACCCTAAACCCTAAACCCTAAACCCTAAACCCTAAACCCTAAACCCTAAACCCTAAACCCTAAACCCTAAACCCTAAACCCTAAACCCTAAACCCTAAACCCTAAACCCTAAACCCTAAACCCTAAACCCTAAACCCTAAACCCTAAACCCTAAACCCTAAACCCTAAACCCTAAACCCTAAACCCTAAACCCTAAACCCTAAACCCTAAACCCTAAACCCTAAACCCTAAACCCTAAACCCTAAACCCTAAACCCTAAACCCTAAACCCTAAACCCTAAACCCTAAACCCTAAACCCTAAACCCTAAACCCTAAACCCTAAACCCTAAACCCTAAACCCTAAACCCTAAACCCTAAACCCTAAACCCTAAACCCTAAACCCTAAACCCTAAACCCTAAACCCTAAACCCTAAACCCTAAACCCTAAACCCTAAACCCTAAACCCTAAACCCTAAACCCTAAACCCTAAACCCTAAACCCTAAACCCTAAACCCTAAACCCTAAACCCTAAACCCTAAACCCTAAACCCTAAACCCTAAACCCTAAACCCTAAACCCTAAACCCTAAACCCTAAACCCTAAACCCTAAACCCTAAACCCTAAACCCTAAACCCTAAACCCTAAACCCTAAACCCTAAACCCTAAACCCTAAACCCTAAACCCTAAACCCTAAACCCTAAACCCTAAACCCTAAACCCTAAACCCTAAACCCTAAACCCTAAACCCTAAACCCTAAACCCTAAACCCTAAACCCTAAACCCTAAACCCTAAACCCTAAACCCTAAACCCTAAACCCTAAACCCTAAACCCTAAACCCTAAACCCTAAACCCTAAACCCTAAACCCTAAACCCTAAACCCTAAACCCTAAACCCTAAACCCTAAACCCTAAACCCTAAACCCTAAACCCTAAACCCTAAACCCTAAACCCTAAACCCTAAACCCTAAACCCTAAACCCTAAACCCTAAACCCTAAACCCTAAACCCTAAACCCTAAACCCTAAACCCTAAACCCTAAACCCTAAACCCTAAACCCTAAACCCTAAACCCTAAACCCTAAACCCTAAACCCTAAACCCTAAACCCTAAACCCTAAACCCTAAACCCTAAACCCTAAACCCTAAACCCTAAACCCTAAACCCTAAACCCTAAACCCTAAACCCTAAACCCTAAACCCTAAACCCTAAACCCTAAACCCTAAACCCTAAACCCTAAACCCTAAACCCTAAACCCTAAACCCTAAACCCTAAACCCTAAACCCTAAACCCTAAACCCTAAACCCTAAACCCTAAACCCTAAACCCTAAACCCTAAACCCTAAACCCTAAACCCTAAACCCTAAACCCTAAACCCTAAACCCTAAACCCTAAACCCTAAACCCTAAACCCTAAACCCTAAACCCTAAACCCTAAACCCTAAACCCTAAACCCTAAACCCTAAACCCTAAACCCTAAACCCTAAACCCTAAACCCTAAACCCTAAACCCTAAACCCTAAACCCTAAACCCTAAACCCTAAACCCTAAACCCTAAACCCTAAACCCTAAACCCTAAACCCTAAACCCTAAACCCTAAACCCTAAACCCTAAACCCTAAACCCTAAACCCTAAACCCTAAACCCTAAACCCTAAACCCTAAACCCTAAACCCTAAACCCTAAACCCTAAACCCTAAACCCTAAACCCTAAACCCTAAACCCTAAACCCTAAACCCTAAACCCTAAACCCTAAACCCTAAACCCTAAACCCTAAACCCTAAACCCTAAACCCTAAACCCTAAACCCTAAACCCTAAACCCTAAACCCTAAACCCTAAACCCTAAACCCTAAACCCTAAACCCTAAACCCTAAACCCTAAACCCTAAACCCTAAACCCTAAACCCTAAACCCTAAACCCTAAACCCTAAACCCTAAACCCTAAACCCTAAACCCTAAACCCTAAACCCTAAACCCTAAACCCTAAACCCTAAACCCTAAACCCTAAACCCTAAACCCTAAACCCTAAACCCTAAACCCTAAACCCTAAACCCTAAACCCTAAACCCTAAACCCTAAACCCTAAACCCTAAACCCTAAACCCTAAACCCTAAACCCTAAACCCTAAACCCTAAACCCTAAACCCTAAACCCTAAACCCTAAACCCTAAACCCTAAACCCTAAACCCTAAACCCTAAACCCTAAACCCTAAACCCTAAACCCTAAACCCTAAACCCTAAACCCTAAACCCTAAACCCTAAACCCTAAACCCTAAACCCTAAACCCTAAACCCTAAACCCTAAACCCTAAACCCTAAACCCTAAACCCTAAACCCTAAACCCTAAACCCTAAACCCTAAACCCTAAACCCTAAACCCTAGACCCTAAACCCTAAACCCTAAAACCCTAAACCCTAAACCCTAAAAAACCCTAAAAAACCCTAAACCCTAAACCCTAAACCCTAAACCCTAAACCCTAAACCCTAAACCCTAAAACCCTAAACCCTAAAAAACCCTAAAAAACCCTAAACCCTAAACCCTAAACCCTAAACCCTAAACCCTAAACCCTAAACCCTAAACCCTAAACCCTAAACCCTAAAACCCTAAACCCTAAAAAACCCTAAACCCTAAACCCTAAACCCTAAACCCTAAACCCTAAACCCTAAACCCTAAACCCTAAACCCTAAACCCTAAACCCTAAACCCTAAACCCCAAACCCTAAACCCTAAACCCTAAACCCTAAACCCTAAACCCTAAACCCTAAACCCTAAACCCTAAACCCTAAACCCTAAACCCTAAACCCTAAACCCTAAACCCTAAACCCTAGACCCTAGACCCTAAACCCTAAACCCTAGACCCTAAACCCTAAACCCTACACCCTAAACCCTAGACCCTAAACCCTAGACCCTAAACCCTAGACCCTAGACCCTAGACCCTAAACCCTAAACCCTAAACCCTAAACCCTAGACCCTAGACCCTAAACCCTAAACCCTAAACCCTAGACCCTAAACCCTAAACCCTAGACCCTAGACCCTAGACCCTAGACCCTAGACCCTAGACCCTAGACCCTAGACCCTACACCCTACACCCTAAACCCTAAACCCTAAACCCTAGACCCTAGACCCTAGACCCTAGACCCTAGACCCTACACCCTAAACCCTAAACCCTAAACCCTAGACCCTAAACCCTAAACCCTAAACCCTAAACCCTAAACCCTAAACCCTAAACCCTAAACCCTAAACCCTAAACCCTAAAACCCTAAACCCTAAAACCCTAAACCCTAAACCCTAAACCCTAAACCCTAAACCCTAAAACCCTAAACCCTAAACCCTAAACCCTAAACCCTAAACCCTAAACCCTAAACCCTAAACCCTAAACCCTAAACCCCTAAAACCCTAAACCCTAAACCCTAAACCCTAAACCCTAAACCCTAAACCCTAAACCCTAAAACCCTAAACCCTAAAACCCTAAACCCTAAACCCTAAACCCTAAACCCTAAAACCCTAAACCCTAAACCCTAAACCCTAAACCCTAAACCCTAAACCCTAAAACCCTAAACCCCTAAACCCTAAACCCTAAAACCCTAAACCCTAAACCCTAAACCCTAAAACCCTTAAACCCTAAACCCTAAACCCTAAACCCTAAACCCTAAAACCCTAAACCCTAAACCCTAAACCCTAAACCTTCAGAAGACACATTGTTCATTTTATTGCCAATAAATTGGGCCAAGGTTCTAATTGAGCCAGCATTGACCTTGATCGAATTAACCTTCATCGTTTTTTGGGTCTAAATATAAATCGAGTTAGGCTCTAAAGCGAGGTGGAATGTGATTGATGTACAAGTGTATACACTCCTAATTATGATAAATTATTTCTTTTTTTAAATAATTTTTTATAGAGCAGAGCAATATTAAAATGGTCAGTCAAGTCTTCTATTTTTTATTTTTCAGGTCAATATTTGTCTGGGTAAGTCCATGATTTAGAAAGTAGATAATGTAAATTTAATAAAACTCAAACACTCATGCTCATATTGATGATCTTCAAAGCTAAAGTCAGTGCTATATATGTGAACTATCATGTTTTTAAGATAAGCCAATTGCACTCATTGCTTTATCTTTTGAAGTCAAATATAATATATACTTCGATCCCCTTATTCCATTATTTGAGATGTTTACATATCACTCCATTTTTATTAATTTGATTAGATTGGAAAATTGCACGATTATTTAAAATACACTTGAACTAATTAAGTTCAACACTATTCAAGAGTCTAGAATGACATTTTTCTGAAGGTGAATTTCGAAGAATTTTAATTTTAATGCAAGCATAATGATCTCACCCCTCACTTCCCACTCCTTAAACTCTATACTTTGAAACTAAATAAAATGAACAATTTTCTCTCGTACATGTGCGAAAAAGATGTATTTTTGGGCATTTTAAATAACAATGCAGCTCATAGTTTCATGTGTGAACATGCATTTTGTTTCTAACCAAATCAGAAAAGTAGTTGAGTGATACATGATTCCGTGTAAGTTTAGATGAAATCGAGGTTAAAGCAATACGGATACACAAAATAAATCATTTGAACAAAGACCTTGAAGTGCATGGATCTTCAGGTTAAGTGAAAAAAAGAAAAAGACAAAAAGAACAATAAGGATCTTGAAGAGCACCAGGCATGATCAAGCGCCTTTAATTTCTATTAATTTATATATTCATTCATATTCCAGATAAGGATTGAAGTAACTTTTGTCCTGGATTAACTACCAAGGTAACAAAATCCATAAATAGAGAATGAATAATGCGCGAAGAAAGCCGAAAAGGATAGACCTTAATTAAACAATAGCTTTTTCATAAAGTAGAAAAGTTAACTTAATTACCAAGATTTTTCAATGAATATTACTTTTAGAGAATAGATTTACGCTATATAGTTGAAGAAAAATGAATTTGAGAATTGTAGGCTTAAACAATCAATCTCTTTCAAATTGTACCTTGTGCTTGTAAAGTCATTTAAAAAAAAACAGAAAAACAACCATAGACTCCTGATCGAACAGGATTTAAGAACTTTTATCTAAATTCGAGTAACCAATTCCAAAGCCAAATTAATGTCTAGTGACATTTGAGAAAACTCTCTGTTGGCTCTACATTAAATATGCTAGCTGATGATTAAGCTGACTAAAATGATGTTGTGATGAAATTCAGGTTCCTCAATGATCTATACAAGCTAATCTTTCTTGAATTATATGTTATAATTAGATGTCACATTTCCACAATAGAAATCAATCTTGCACAGATCCATTGTTCAATAAATATTACTTTTACTTTGGTTCGAGGAATTTGGAGGAGAGAAAAAATTTTTAATTTTAACTTTTTTTCTAACTAAACAAGGAAAGGAAGCATTTTTTCTCCCATCTTTAGACAAGAGGGAGAGAAGGGAATAGGAGGAAAAATACTCTCCTCCCTTTGTTTAGTTTTAAAAAAAAAATGAAAATTTTCTCTCCCCTCCCCCTTTCCCTTCCAAATCTCTTGAGCCAAATAGAAGATAGAGAATAGATATATGTGCTATGTGGTTAAATAAAAATGAACTGGAAAAAGCTCAATTTTTATAGTGGGTAAGGTCGGGCAGGGAACTCTCAATTTAATTATACAATATATAAGATTCAAACATAAGATCAAATGAAGAGGTTTATTTTCAAACTATTGAATATATTGTATATGAATTTCTTAATTGATCCAAAAATATTTGAAAGAAAATTTATTGAAATATAATATTTGATTTGGGGTAGAATGAGATAGGTAAATAACAATAAAATAGTTGGGTATGATATATATATATATATATAAAAATTAAGAAGCAGATATAAGGCAAGTAAGTAGCTAGCTAGAGGTGGGGCAATTGAAAAGAAATAAATGGTAGGATGCAAAATTAAGAATTGATGATGATGTGTTGGTATACAATTGCATCATGTGCATTATTGAAGGAGATGCGTTTGGTTGCCCAATAAAATTGGCTTAACGTTTTCTTGAAAGAAGCTTGCACGTAGATGACACAAATTAACATGTAAAAAGGAGAAAAAAGAATGGTGTAGGAGAGAAGAAGAAAACAAAAGAAAGCCTTCAGAGTGAGACATGGTTTGAGAACTTTTGCTTTAGTCAGATGTTGTTACATGCCTTTTCCCACAATATATATATATATATGATTATTCAATTTACATAACATATATATATATATATATATATACACAGCCTTAGCCTTATTTGACGTGTTCTCTTTACCAAAGTTGCTCTCACTTTGCCATATTTTGTTATCACTCCTACTGGGATCTCTCTCTGTGTATAGGGTTTTTGTCTAATTTTGCAACCTGCCAAATCCCAATCACTGTCCATTTCCATCACTTTCCTGATCCTCCCTCCTCAATCTTTTTTAAAAAATTATAACAATTTTGTGCATCACATGGATCTATTCACTTTTTAAAAAAAAACAAATAACTTGAAGAATTATATATTAATTGTCTGGACACTTGAAAAAGTATCACCTCAATAAATAGTAGTGGATAATATATAAAAGAAGTAATTTTGTCAATTGGACATATTTTTTCATGTTTGTGTAGAATATGAAAATAAGTCAATTCGTCATGATTTATAAATAGTGTCACTTGTTATTGATTTTATATTGAATAGTGATAGTTTTAACATGCTGAATTGAGAAAAATACAAATCTGACTGTTTGTTTCTTTTGGGGACTACTTTATGCATTAATTTTACTAATTTTGAAGAGTTAAATTAAATTGACTTAATTTTAAAATCAAATCTTCAGTTTAAAATAAATAGATAAATATGTTTCCAATCTCTCTAATAATTGAGCTTGAACATGGAAATGTTTGAGTGTGTGGGACAATGACGGAAGGCCGAATGGCATGATAGGAACTTAAAAAATGAAAGCAAAAATGGCAAGAGGGCCCTTTAAAATTTGAATTACTTAAAAATGACCCCCTAAACTTTTTTAAACTAACACTCAGATCCCTGAATATTAACTCAGTTGCCACGCGCCTGATATTTCATAATTGATTTAACAAAGTTCCCCTCAATTTATAACTGATATTAACATGTTAATTATGAAGATAATCAAGGTCATAAATGAGTTCACATAAATCATAGAAGAATAGATGAAAGAACTTATCCATTAAAATGCAAAAGTTGAGGAATGTAATTGTAAATTTTAAAAGTAGATTAAGAAATGTTTTGAAAGAGCCTAAAATATAGTGCATGAAAATATAATTTGTGTGAAGAAAATTGAGGAAGTAGCAGTGAGGTTGACAATGTAGAAAATAGAAGATGTGAAATATTGTGGGAGGACTGAGGAGGGGACAAGGTTGAGTTTTGGTATGAATTGTTTAAGAAAAATACTTATATGTTTTTTTCTTATACATTTTTTATATTATTTTTTAATTAAAAATTAATATGTGTATTATTTTTTAATATATTATAGATTTAGTCATTAATTATATATTAAAAGTATTAACTTTTTAAATTTAAAAAAATTCAAAAGATTTACATATTAAATTTTAATTAAAGAATAATATAAAAAACTTATAAGAAAAACTATATAAGTTTTGTTTGTTATTTAATTAGGGAAGTGTGACATGGGCATATATATATGTGTGTGTGAGAGAGAGAGAGAGAGAAGGTTTAGTATATACTGTTCTTATCCCATGTGAACTGTAAAGCCTATTAATAATCCTCTCTCTTTTATGTGAATTGTAAAGGTGCCTAACTTCAAATCCATTTAACTTGCTTGCCTCCTCTTCCCTTACTATGAGTTTTCTATTCATAACTTAACTCTCTCTCTCTCTCTCTCTCTCTCTCTCTATATATATATATAACTCCCTCTCTATATATTTTATTTTATTTTTTCCTTTCCTTTTTTTGTTGGCATAAGTTTGTGTTTGTTTATATTATGGTCTCCATCATAAAATTTCAAGCAAAATGACTCATTTTTTTTTTAAATTATGTTGATGAATCTTATAAAATAAAACAATTTGTAGAATAAATTATGTAAATTTATTATAAAATTATTTTTAATGATCGAAATTATTATAAAGTTCTATGGGATTTATTCTCAAGTTTTAAACAATATTATCACCAAAATTTGAGAATACTTTTTCTAATTCTTAGCAGTAACTCTATCAAAACTTAACATAAGACCCACTCAATAACAATCTTGATGCCCAAAAAATATATAATTATAATTCTAAAAATTATGAAACTGAATATTTTAAGATCTGGGTCCCTATCTGTAATTTTTCCCATGATGCTTCCTCTCATCTCAAGACACCTCACACCTCAAGGCTCAAGCAACCGCACGGAAAAGTCACCTCTAGGCCACCGATACTGTAACACCGATTCACCACACACAAATTTTAAAAAAAAAAAACCATTTGTATGACATAACATATACACATTATTATATTAATTATAACCTCCCTTTGACAAAAAAAGGTTAGAACAACGAGCATGCATGCAAATCATCCACCACAAAACCTATTCTAGCCCTGACACCCACACCCCAGCTCTATATAATTAATTTAATCACACCACATCCTATATAAAAAAATAATTGATGAGTTTTTTTTATAAATTAATTGATGAGTTGATCATAACTCAAATTGTTCATTTCATTTTTGTCAATGTCTTAAGACATTGAAACGTAATCTCTCTTTATCTCTATTATAACATATATTTTTAGGAAATTAAGATTTCAAAATATAAATTATTTTATAAAATTTATACAGTATTTAATATTTAATTTTTATTTTTATCCTTATTAAAAATACTTAAAAGAATGATAGTACAGAGAGATTAAAAGACATATAATTTAAATGAATTATAATTTAATAAAGATAATTTTAAAAAATAATTTTTTAAAATTATTAAGACTGTTAACTAATTTTTAAGATATGCAGTAGATATAATTTATAATAAAAATTAGTGAGAGTTACAATCACGGTCTTTTGTATCAAGTTCCAATCCATGAGTAGGGTCTATGTACGAAACAGAGCAGCATTTAAAATATACATAACCTTTGGTGCTTAATTATCTTCACCGAACTGCAATTATTGTGTTCTTTATTAATAAATAATTGTATATGTTTTACAAACAAACTCTTTAACATCAAACCCATAATCATTTACATCGAAAGTAATTCACCATGATTGTACATAATGACATTTGAGTTCAACTAATATATACTGAGTCTAATGTGTGGGTACTTTAACTTGTTTGGTTCTGTCTGGATTAAATAAATTAATACTATTTGATCGAGGTTCGTGATAACTTTAAAAAGAAAAAATTGATCTTTATGATTTAAGGGTAACATAAGGACATGATTTATCCCGAGATGTGCCTCATCCTGAACCTTATTTTTTTTTCTATAAAATATTAATGATATAGTTCAAACATAAATTAAAAAAAATAATTTTATTTATTTAATTCTCATAATTTTTCTGGGTTGGGCATAATATAAATATCTACTTGCCATATGTTAAATAGACCAAATGCTTAGGTTACATTTATTTATTTGAGGATTTTGTTTGTTTTAAATAAAAAGAAAGTTGACATGGTTAGAATATAAGAAAACATATAAAAAAAAGAGGATGGGTTGAAATGGGATCACATGGGAGGGCGAAGGCAATTGAATTAGAAAAACCCACTCGACAGTGGCTCCCTCATATTAATTGTCTAAGTTTGGCGATCACGGGATCATTTCATTTTGTTTGTAACAGCCCTTGGAAATGCATCTAATTAATTTAATCATCCAAAATGTATTTCTTTTTTCTGTTTTTTTTTTCATTTTAAAATCTCCCACTTGCTTCTGCCATATGCTACCTGTATAAAGTTGTGGATTATAATTCAGAATAAATTATTCAGTATTTCCTGAATTTTATCGAAATTGTTAAATCTTTTTCTTGATTTTTCAAAATGTAGACATATTCTTTTTCTTTTTTCTTTTTTAAAAAAAATAAGTCATATGAATTATATATTCACTCGATCTCAAAAGTTGCGCAAGCATCGTTTGAAAACAAAGAATGGACTACACAAATCATTTTTCGTATTTGCTAAACACACACAAACCGTCCCTCTATTTTTAGGGAATGCTTATATGCATTTTGAAAATAGAGGAAGATGTTTGTAATTTCAATAAAAATTGGAAAAATTTGTTTTATTTTTTATTTTAAGACAAATTTGTTTAGGTATTAGTAAACTTTAAGAGAAGTTGGTATTAATTAATTCTGAAAGTAAAATAAAAGTCCATATAATATCAGCAAAATATGTGTAATTGTTGGAATCCATGGTGGATATGATATATGTCGGTGTAGAACTAAGAATGATGACTGGGCATAGGTGAGAGTCAGCAAAGCCCATTCTCACAGGAAGCAAACAGCCCAAGCAAGCAAGCAGGTTGCACTTGTCCATTATATATCGTGGGAGCTTCGATGATAATCATCAATAATTGTTGTAATAGACATTGGAAATAAACATCAGTAGGTAAGCCAGAGTGTATGTATGTATGTACAAATTAAAAGCTGGTGATATATTTTTGTGAGTGGTACGTATTAGCCATGCTTCTAGCACCATCCAAGATCTTATTAATTTGTGAGTGAAAAGAATTGGGCTTATATCTCTTGCTCTATTATTCTATTATATTATATTATCAACTTAATTGGGATGTTGAAATCATAATTAATTAATGATCGATCCATCCATCCATCCACACTTGAAGAGTCGTTGATCACCACTAGGACTATCGAGATCATGATCCACAAGGACAAATTGGCGGCTTCCTTGAAACAATAATTAGGATATTAATTAAAATTTGCAAGATAGAGTATTATTGACATCATAAAGATAATTAAGGTATGGAGTTTTATTTCAAAAAAGGTTAAATCCATAATCAATAATTAGGATTTACGATGCTAATTAATATAGTGAATTAATGGATAAATAAATCAAATTTGATTTATCACTTTTTTCCAAAAAACATTAATATATCATATTTAAGCATACGTATGATATGATCTCTATCAATATATTTAATTTAAATTAAACTTAATTTATCATTTGTTTAAAAAAATTAATATATCATATTTAAACATAACTATGATATGATCTTTATCAATATATTTACTTCGATAATCTTTAAAAAAAGATTTGTTAATTTAATCAGCTTTAAATTTAAATTTTTAAATATAGCTTAGTCTCTGCTCATGCTTCTTACATTTTTTGGGCCACCCATGCTTCTAACATTTACAACTCCATTTTTTCAAATTAAACTTCCTACATTCATGTGCTTAATTATATATATTTGAAGACAAGATAATACAAAGAAATTAATGCATGCATTTGTACGTATATGAGATCCATGTCACTTAAAGACACCTATTATATCTTTTCCTCATATCACTATCTGAATTAATATGTATATATATATATATACATATGAATATAGAAAATCTAATTCACAGTCTTCCCATTATTGTTAGTTAATTAATTAATTATAGGCATTATGCTTCTTCAAATTAAAAATGATATAATGCTACTATGACAAGAAGAATAATATTAAGAAGAAAGAGGAGAGGAGAAAATCACAATATGAAAATTAATATTAGGTTCCACCATGTCATCTTTAAATTGGAGACATAATTAACAAGCAAACTTCCTCCCCTCAACATGCTTCTTTGTAACATACATATTCTCTTTAATTACACTATCTAAATCTCTCCTGCGAGATACTTATATATGTTCAAGAGTATAATATATCGTATTTAAACATAAGTATAATATGATCTTTATCAAGATATTTAAATTAAATTCTTATCTCACCCCCTTTCGGACTTCTACTATATTTCTATGCAAAGAAAAAAAACTTAGTTAATATACATTAGCGCAAAAGTATGAATTAAGATAGGCTCTGGTGTCCACATACAGTATCTTATCAACTTTTAGATGTATAGGAATGTATATAAGAGGCATAAAAACATCTTAAAATTTGTTAATATTAGAGATTGAATTCTAATTTTAAAAACATAGTAGTAATAAAAATAATAATTTACTTTGATAGTCTTTAAAAAAGGCTTGTTAATTTAATAAACTTTCAATTTAATTTTTTAAATATAGTTTAGTCTCTGCTCATGCTTCTTCCATTTTTTCGGCCAGCCATGCTTCTAACATTTACAACTCCATTTTTTTCAAATTAAATTTCCTACATTCATGTTTGAAGACAAGATAACACACACACACACACACACACACACACACACACACAAAATGCATTTGTATATGGGATCATGTCACTTAATTACACCTACTATATCTTTTCTCCATATCTCTATCCCAGTGTATATGAATATAGAATATCTAATTCGCAGTCTTCTCATTATTATTAATTATATGTAGGCATTATGCTTCTTCAGAAAATGATAGCTACCGAGATGAATATGACAAGAATAATAAATAAGATGGAAGAGGAGAGGAGAAAATCACAAGATGAGAATTAATATTAGGTTCAACCACATCATCTTTAAATTGGAGAAATAACAAGCAAGCTTCCTCTCCTCAACATGCTTCTAAGTTCTTACATACATATCCTTTTTACACTACCTAAATCTCTCCTGCAAATGAAAGTCCACAAACTACACTGATAAAAAAGTGACGAGGGTCAAAGAGGAGGAAGTGACAGGTAGTTATGTGCTCATCTAATTTGAGGATATATCTGAATAGCATTTTGTTTCCTCTTCAAATAATCTGTGAGATGTCGATGACTTAGGAGTTCACGCCTAAAATGTCCCCCTGATTTTTGATGTAGTTAAATTGTAGTTGAGGGCGGTAAAATAAACGTCGTTGTTTTCGTTGTTTTATTTTACGCACATCCAGAATGCCCTGCAAAAATTTATATTGCTCCCCAACGCAGGTAAAAGCCGGTCCTTTTCCCCGAAAAGAGTCATGATTTGGCTTTCCTAGGGGGACCGAAATCAGATCAAGGAGAGGGAGGCATCATGACTACAGTTGCGGTGGCACAATCCACTTCCGCTCTGTGTCAATTGTACGCTTCTTTTTCTTCTTCTTCTTCATGGACTCCTTGTTCACTTCGCTGTTTCGACCGCGCCCCAAGACGTTCTTTCAATGGCAGACCCACCCAAACGAGATTCAAACCACCACCCCAAGCTGCCCTCGTACAGGTCCCAGCGCTGGAAGCAGGAGCCAGTGCCGGCGGCGGAGAGGCCGAGGCTAGAGCCGTTGCTCGTGTTGCCAATGCTTCTGTCTTTAGCCCTCAATTTCTTGCCGCCAAATATGGGTCGAAACCGGTCAAGGTCTTCTTTTTCATTAAAAAAAACTTGTGGGAAGGATTTGGTATTGCCGTATTGGGAGTTGATTTGACCTTTTTGTGCTTTGATCAGGTTGTGCGAAGGGCCCTGCAAATTCTGATTGCGTCGGGTTCTTTTGTGTTGAAACTTTTGTTAGACCAGAGGAGTGGAGTGCTTCATCAAAATAAAAGGCTTCGTGCGGCCGAGCTGAAGAACTTGTTTACGAAGCTCGGGCCGACTTTCGTGAAATTGGGTCAGGGTTTGTCCACAAGGCCTGACATCTGCCCTCCCGAGTATCTGGAGGAGCTCTCTCAACTTCAAGTACTCTCTTTTCTGCCCATTTAACTGGTTTTCCTTAGATAAATGCAAAATCCATCAAGCACCAATGCTTGATAAAAGGACTCATATCATTCCCAATAAGCATTCGGCAATATTTGACACGACAAATCTCAGTACAAATTTATTTTTTTAACGGGGTAGTTGGTTTCTTGGATGACATGAGCAAAGTTGAATCAATGCAGTGAAAATTTATTCATCTGAGTGTGTTTTAAGATATGCTCTTAGTGATAGTATCTCCTATTCGTGTGAAGTAGTAGGATACTTACATTTGTGCTTGATGACCTGACCGCTTCTGTGCATGAACAGGATGGTTTGCCTACGTTTCCTGATGATGAAGCGTTCTCGTGCATTGAGAGGGAATTAGGAGTATCACTTGACTCGATTTTCTCTTATATATCTCCATCACCAATAGCAGCAGCTAGTTTGGGTCAAGTCTATAAAGCTCAACTAAAGTATTCGGGGAAGCTTGTTGCTGTCAAGGTGCAACGCCCTGGCGTTGAAGAAGTTATAGGATTGGACTTCTACCTTATAAGAGCTCTAGGATTTCTCATTAATGATTATGTTGACATAATTACCAGCGATGTCGTTGCCCTTATTGATGAATTTGCATGCAGAGTATTTCAAGAGCTCAATTATGTGCAGGTTGGTTCTTCTGTCACTAATGTATTTTTAAGTATTACTTAAGTCTTTGTCATTGGACCCATATCATTTGAGAATTACAAATGGGTAGGGTAGAGTATTTCAATTCCCAGACCCGGACCCATTTACTTGGAAAATTTTTCAAAATGAACACTTTTTTTTGGGTTCAAATTGGAACTCATTTACATAAAATCTATTTATAGTCACAACAAAGTATCTAATGGAGTCCGACATTGGGCAGCCTAAAGTGCCATAGTTCCTCCCCCTCACTAGCTCGTCCATGAGGTTGGTTTTTCATGCTTGCTCTGGCCTCTATCAATGGGTATTAGAGCTATATTGACCTCCACTATGCATCAGGTTTGGGTACACAAAACTCATGAGTAATTCTTATGGTACTTAAGTGGCATGGTGGTTCTCCTGCACGAAGTTAGATTGTAAAGGTGGATTCCTCATGTTTCCTCAGGTCACCATTAGAGTCTAATGTCTCAAACAATGATTAACATAATTCAAAACCAATGAAGTGTTATTTGGATGGTATTTTTATTTTTTTAAAATGAAATTGACCAGTATGTATAAAAAGAAAATAAATAAATAATGATTATAAACTATGGCTATCCGTTGGGTCTGGTTATTTTGCCCATCCCCATATAAGACTTGTCAAAAGGCAACCGTTTATGATTGCAACTCTTGTTGTTTAAACCTGAGGCGGTGGCATGGTTCTTGTCTTATATGCCTAGCCGAAAACCTAAATATTTGCAATTTATATTTTTCCATTGGATGTTAATTTTGACAGGTTCCTGCAGGAGGGACAGAATGCAAACAGGTTTAAAAAATTGTACGCTGACAAGGAAGATATCTATGTACCTGATGTTTTTTGGGATTATACAAGTGGCAAGGTATTGACAATGGAGTGGGTTGACGGAGTCAAACTAAATGAGCAAGAGGCTATTGAGAGACAAGGATTAAAGTTGTTGGACCTGGTAAACACTGGCATACAGTGCAGTCTCAGACAGTTACTTGAGCATGGGTATTTCCATGCAGATCCTCATCCTGGGAATCTTTTGGCAACACCTGAGGGAAAGCTTGCCTTTCTTGATTTTGGGATGATGAGTGAGACTCCAGAAGAAGCAAGGGTTGCCATAATTGGTCATGTTGTTCACTTGGTTAACCGGGATTATGAAGCTATGGCTCGTGACTACTATGCTCTTGATTTTTTGTCGCGTGATGTTGATATTTCTCCAATTGTACCAGCACTTAGAGACTTCTTTGATGATGCACTTAATTATACTGTTCAAGAACTGAACTTCAAGACAATAGTTGATGGTCTGGGAAATGTTATGTATCAATATCCATTCAACGGTAAGATATTTATACCTATTTCATTGAAACATGGTCTTCATTCATTCATACATTTGAGAAATGCTTCAAGGCACTCACTCTGATTATTTGAAGAGTGTAATTATGAACTACCAAAATATTTATACCTATTTCATTGAAACATGGTCTTCATTCATTCATACTTTTGTCTCCAATATTTGAAGAGTGTAATTATGAACTACCAAAATATTGACAACTCATTACTGCGTTTCAATGTAGAATCTGATGGTTTGTCATTTTGTTTTGGCAGTCCCGGGATACTATGCATTAATATTGAGGTCTCTCACTGTTCTAGAAGGTCTAGCACTTTATGCTGATCCTAATTTTAAGGTGCTAGCAGCTTCATACCCATATTTTGCTAAAAGGCTCCTAACAGATCCAAATCCATATCTAAGAGATGCTCTTATTGAGTTGCTTTTCAAGGACGGGAGGTTCAGGTGTGTATTCTACTAGCATATTTAGAGATAAAATTGTTGAGTATGGTTCCTACATGAAGATATTTATACTTTTTTTTTTTGGGCTGTGCATCATTTAAAAATCAAATTCTTTTTATTTAGTTTTTCCTCTCATGCTTGTTCACTACTGTTGAGGAAATGACTTCTCACAGTAATTTAAAAATTTAAAGTTTTTCAGTATGAATATCTTCAACTTGAAGTCTTAAAGTGTAACTTTCCCTTTCTTAATTGGGTAGTTTAATTGTTTGAACTCTATGATGTAAGAGTAATATGGTGCTAGTGCACTTAATATCAGTTGATCTGGTCCAGTGCAGGTGGAATAGACTTGAAAGTCTTCTAGTTCAGGGGCGAAAGGACAGAGATTTCTCTGCCAAAGAGGTTTTACAGCCTGTCCTGAAGGTATTATTGATTCCAGATGGTGAAGAACTCAGGACTTTGGTTACCAAAGAGGCTGCCCGTGTATCTGAGGCTTTTGTTTTAAGCTCAATTGATGATACGTACAAGTCTATTCCCAAATTTATGAGGTCTCTTGTTTTCAATGGAAATGCAAATGGACCCCTTATGATATCAGATACTGAAATGGAGAGTATGGTAGAACTAAGAAACCAAGTTCGTAGGATATGGGGACTTCTGTCCTCAGATGATTTTGATCCATCTTTTTTGCTACCTATACTAGAGGTAAGAGCCATCTTTGCTGTATAATTCGTTATTGTACTTTGCTTGCTTTGCTTTCTCCAGGCTCTTTGCTTTCTTTCATTGTTCCTCAGGAATCTAGATCATTAAATTTAATATAGTATCAAAGGATGGACCTATGTGGACACATTTGTCAAAGGAAGAATGCCATTACTATTAATTTGTAGCATATTTCTTAGAAAACCTTCTTTATATCATTGCACACTAAATCTGAAGTGATTCAGTTTATATATCCATTAGAGTTTTGGTGCTTCCTAGATAGAGAAGCTGCAATTGTTGGCAGGCAACACTGGCCATGGATAGATTTTGTGGGAAAGAGAACACACGATATTGAATCAATTCCTTTGTGTAGAATCAAAAGTGGACATGCGGAACACTCTGAAATAAAAGTAAAGAATTTGATTACAAAATGAAGGTAAATAAACCGATGTCTAGGCAGTCTTATAAGCTGGTATATAGTCTAACAGCTAAAACGCCTAAACAGAGTAAACAGTTAGCTGTCTGGGATATCGATGACTGTTGAACAAGCAACCTGAAAGCATGTAAAAATATAAGGAAAAAAATTACAATCAGCATGAGTCAGTAATATCTAGTTTTTTTTTTCTGGGTGTTGAAATTGGATCAAAACATGATTCAACTTTGGTGGCAACTGCAACCGTATAACTGATGTTACATATGAATAGGTCCTTCAACAACATGAGTCACACAGATTTGCAGGGCATGTTGTGGGTGGGATCACTCAACGTCTTGCGGCACGCTTTCTGCAGCAAGTACTTCAAGCTCCAAAAACATTTTCTACATAGACTTTGTATCACTATAAACAGCTCTTGACAGCAAAGGCATGTATCTTATTTATATTTTCTAGAAATTTGAAGATAATTTGATTGGTTGATCGGTTCAAATGAGAAAAGAAAAAGAAGATAGCTAATTCTGGTAATATTCTGCTTACATTATTGTACGTGGCAACAGCAGGCAGGAGTGAATGATTAGAGAATAAAAACAAAGTTTGAGTTGGTGATGTTGAGAGGATTTATAGTTTGACAAGATCTCTTGGCAGAGAATTTATTTGCAAACTTTAGTGAATGTCTCTAGATATTTTTATACATGTAAACCACTGAATTTTTAGAACTCCACATGATTTTATACTACCTTTCAAATTGAATGGTACTTATAGTAAAAACTATAGTTTTCACATCACTATCAGTTTTAACTCTGAGATTCAAATTGAATGGTACTTATACTACCTTTCAAATTGAATCATATATTTATCCAAATTAAGTGTTCTTTAACTCTTTGAAAAGCTTGTTCTCTCTAATTTTAGAACATATATAAAACTAAACCTAATTGCTCTGTTTCAAATAGAGTACCCTTGTTTCTGTCATGAATGGTCATATTGGACAATTTACATTTTAAGCTTTAAAACCATTACTATACACTATATAAATGCCTCATACTTTTCCATATCATATTCATGACATTATAAGAGGCCTAAAGGACATAATTACAGCAATACAAATCCTCATAAATTCTCATACAATTTTACACAAATTACCATAGTGATACATTAAAAATGTCACAAATTGCTTAATAACATGATTCTCTTCATTCCTCCTAGCCTTGCTTTGATCTTGGCATATCTTGACCCTACCAGGGTTAGTATTTTGGAGGGTGAGATTATGAAATCGTAGTAGCAATTAACTTTTCACACATTATATTATCAAGCAAGTCATGGAAACATCATGAGAATCATACTAAAACATATAACACCATATTGTTCATAAAACTTTCAGTAGTATAATAGCTTATAAATTGGACATCTCGAGCACAAAGCCCTCACATTTAAGTAGGTAAAACAATTATCAATCATTAAATACTCAATATGGCATACCATAAAGTATTTTAAAATATAGCAAGATAATAAGGTGTAAAAATACTTTGCTACCTCTTGGAGATTCTTTGACTTTTTTTCTTGGAACAAAGCTTCCACTAGCTTTCTTGAACTTCCTAAAGTTCTAAAACATCATTAGACACTAGCTAAATTAACCAATTCAAGTGGTTACTTCATTAAGAACCAAAAACCCTAAAAATCTCATTGTTTATCTTAAGAATTTTCTTGATTCCAATATTTGTCTTTAAGGTTTTCCACTATGAGAAAACCATTTTTGGCATCAAATTAATAAAAATCCAACTCTAAGGCACTCTATTGTCCTAGTCGAAATACTACCCAAGGAGGGCAAAATGAGTTTTTCAATTACTTGCTTCAATCTCACCAAAATTTGTTTCCTTTGAAAAATCTCATGCTTCTTTTTAGTTTTATGGCATGAAAACTCCTTTCCTCCTATTACCCAAGCTTAGGCCAAAATCAAACAGCAAGAGGAGGAGGAGAAAACTCAAGAAAATCAACTCAATCTACTTTGGAAATAGGCTACAACTCACAAGGATTACAAGTTAGCAAGCTTACCAATTTTTTCTTGATTTTTATTCCTTTTTCCCTATCTTTTTCTTTCCTTCTTTTCCCCTCATGAGCTCTCCTTTATTTCTCACTTTGCTGCAGCTTCTCTCTTCCTTTTTCAAGTGCTTGGTCATGCAAGTGAGAGGGAGTTTATAAATTATGCTTAATCTTGTTTAATTTGCATGGTTTGGTTACTTTTAACTTAACTATTAAATTTTATAATTAAATAATAAATTAATCCAATTTCCCCATGTGCTTGCTGAAATGGTGCCATCTAAGGGATAATATTGTCCAAAATACTACATAATTTTTCTAGTCCTAACACATCTGTATTAAATTATTTTTTATACTATTGAATTACGTTATGAATACAAGATTAAAATAATTTTGTATCTGTGTTCCCTTTTGTAACACCTCGTACTTAGACTTATTTCCCATGTATTAAACTATATTTAAGTCCATTAATGTTTGATTAGAGACTTGATTACATAAAACAACTTAAACCAATTTATTTCATTTGAGGTACTCTTCCCTTGGTTAACTTCTTTTCACCCGGTGAACTTTGAAAATTCATAACTAAATCAAGAAAAATCATATTGATATGGTTCAAGTCTCTAAATATAGAATAAAAGATTCTATACATGGAAAAAATTTTTAATAGGGAAATTACTTGGCCAATTTATAAAGTAAATTCGTATTATCTTCACTATAGCAATGGTCATTTTTGAAAATTTCTGATTCTGACCATAACTTTGACAAATCACCATAAATCATACACAACTCCAAATTAAGTGATCTTTGTGTCTATGGAAAGCTACACATGTCTAGTTTTCATACATATAAAACACTCATACATTGAATATATCGAGATATGTACAGTACTTCGAATTCCCAATAGTATTCAGAAAGGTCTCTTGCATTCTTCCAACTTTCCAAAATACACACTAATATATGTACATAAATAGCCATAACTTGCCTTTATCTTACATGATACTCCATAACAGCCTAGAGGAACATATTAACATGGAAACACAGCATGATCATGTCCCATAAGATTTTACAAAAACCTCTCATATAATAGTATCAACCTAAGCATCATTATCTTAAACATTAACTTGCTTCTCCTTGCCTTTCCTTTCTTGGGTAATCTTGTCATAACTTGAATCTAAAATTTGTTAGACATTTGGAAAGGGGTGAGATTCAAAGAATCTCAGTAGTAACTACCATACATGCTTATACATCATCATACATTGCAAACTTTCATGAAACATACATTAAACTTTCATTTATAATCCTTTGTGCACAAACATTTTCTAAAAAAATTTGGGCAGCACCTTCCCTTAAATTATAAACCTTCCTAGGGTCAATGACCCTTTAAACAACATAGCCAATCAATTCAATCCATCACAAAACATCAATACAATCAACAATTACATCAAGTAAGCATATTGGCAACCATAACAATATATAGGCACAATGTGGTTAGTTAACTACCTTTGAACTTGCCAATGATCTCCAAATTTTACAAACTCTTTCCTTGATCTTCTAACACTATTTTGGATCCTATAGCATCATAAAATAATGTCATTAACCACTGATTATACAATTTCCTTTACAAAGTGCTCACTTGAACTAAAATTTATACTTTGTTATTCATAAAGTATTCCTTGTACAACAAACTTGTTCTAACCTATTTTGGACCCAAGGAATCCATTTTTGGGGTCAAAAACTTAAAATTCTCTTCATGTCCCATTCAGAAATCCTACGTTTTTCATCCCCGTTCTCGCCAAAAATTTCTTAAATAATATTTATAGACCAAAATACCCTTTACCGATAAAACTGATTCGTACCGATTGAGTATTTTTGCCAAAATTGTCATTAAATTGGTACAGGATTGTCCAACAATTGCTTTTAGTCCAAAATCATTATCTAGACCCAAAATATATTTTAGTAAGGTCCAATCATTGTTCTTGGATCAATACTGTCTTTTCCTGCAATCTAAACTGACTTTTATCAGGTAAAATATTAATATTAAATCCTAATCACCCAATAAAAATGATTTTGACCTTAATAAATTTCATACTATATGCCATTAGGTCTAACTCACTGAGAGCTTCATTTTGACTATAATTTTTCATATGTACAAAAATGCCCTTGACCCGGGATCAATTTATATTTTTTAAAACTTTCAGGTTATTAGGTGTAATTTGCCCCAAAATTCATAAACTTTTTCTTCAATTCTCCTTGCGTACACGCCTTGGTTTTTTCTTTTCTTTTTTTTTTCTTTTTTTTCCCAGGACCAAAATCATCATTTTCTCCTTTTTCCTTTCAACTGAGATAATTAACCTCTTTATCCTATTTCATGTCAAACGGTGTATATCTATTTTTACAAATTCTTTATAAATTTTAAAATATTGACCCTTGAATATCCAGAAAGAAAAATTTCAGGATATTACACTTTTAATATCCTAACTCCACATATGTTGTGTTATAGCTAGTCTCAAGGCCGGGTAAAGGAATAGGATTGTATTAGGTGCTCGACAACCAGTATAAAAATTTGTTGAATCTTTATGACATGGATCAAGGACATATTTGTACTAAGGTTAGGTCGTTATCCAAAAGTAACGTACTGTATGACTCAAATACAGTGTCAAATAAGCTAGAGTCACCACATCGATACCCGGGTGTAGTGTTAAAAGAACAAGGGTTCCTATATCATTTTGAACAAATGTGGGTAAAGAAGTTAGCCTAGGAGAGTAAGATTCGATTCGATTCTTGGAATATTGGTATTTTAATAAGTAAATCTATGGAGGTGGTGGATGCTATGATTCGAAGGAAAATTAACATTTTGTGTCTTCAAGAAACTAAATAGGTGAGAGAAAAGATTAAGGAGCTAGACACTAATAGTTTTAAACTTTGGTACGTATGGAATGTCAGAGCAAGGAAAGAAATTGATATTATTGTGGACAACAATTGAAAAAAGAATGTGGGAGGAGTCAAAAGGATTGGAAATAAGATATTTTCCTTAAATTGACTATTGGGTACAATACTTTCAATGTTATTAGTATTTACGCACCTCAACCAAGATCGGAAGCACATATTAAGGACAAATTTTGGGAAGATTTAGAGGAATTCGTTCAAGATATCCCACAAGAGGAAAAGATCTTCATTGGGGAGAACCTTAATGGTTATATGGGAAAAGAGACAAAGTAATATATGAGAACTCATGGCGGTTATGGTTTTGGAGAACTAAACAAGAAGGGGTATTCCATTCTTGATTTTTAATATCTTATAACCTCACGATTATAAACACTTGTCACAAGAAACGGGAGAAGTATTTAATCACATATAAGATAGAAGCTCAAATGTTGCAAATTGACTTCTTTTTGGTAAGAAACTCAAATAGGAGAGCTTGTAAAGACTGCAAAGTAATCCCCGGTGAGAACTTAACTTCACAATATCGAGTCTTGGTCCTTGATGTGCTGGTTAAGAACTGTAAACTGAAAATTCAAAAAGCCTTATATCCTAAGATCAAGTAGTGACAACTAAAAGGTGAGAAACAATTAACCTTCATGAGAAAAGTTCTGGAAAAAGGTAATTAAGACTCGCAAAGAAATGCTAACATCTGTAGGATGGGATAGTTAAAAGGATCAGGGATACCGCTAAAGCAGTCTTGGGTGAATTCAAAGGTTTTAAACCTAAATAAAGAATCTTAGTGGTCAAATGAGAGTGTGCAGAAGAAGGACAAATATAAGAAAGAGTATTTCAAAGCCTTTCATTTGTGCAATAACGATAAAAATTAGAAATATTATCTGTTGGCAAGACAGGAGACTAAGAAAGTAGTGAGCAGCTCGATTTAAAGTTTTTGAGGAATTCTACTAGAATTTAGTAATGAATAATGGTGAATGTAAGATTTACAAAATTTCCAAGAGAAAGGAAAGAAAGTCAAGAGATTTAGATCAAGTAAGATGCATTAAGGATGAGGAACAAAAATTTTTGGTTACAGATGATAATATCAAATAAAGATAGGAGAGCTACTTTTATAAGTTTTTCAAGGATGGATTGGGTATGACTATTGATATAGAACGATTAACAACTCATGAAGATAATCTAAAATTGAACTTCTATCATAGGATTTAGGTTGAGAGTAACAGAAGCTCTTAACATATTAGATAATGGTAAAGTTATTGATCATGATGGTATTCCTATTGAAGTTTAGAAGTGCTTATGAGAGAAGACGATTTTGTGACTCACTAAGTTATTTAACCAAATTTTAAGGTTCAAGAAAATATTATAGGAATAGAGAAAGAGCACTCTAGTGCCTATATACAAGAACAAGGGGGATATTAAGAATTGTATAAATTATTGGGAAATAAAACTCATGAGTCACAGTATAAAATTTTGGGAAAGAGTGATTGAGTATAGACTAAGAAAAGAGTCTCATATTTCAGAAAATCAATTTGGATTTATACTAGGACGGTCTATAACACAGGTTACTTATTTATCAAGAGGTTTGATTGAAAGATACCGGAGTAAAGAGAAAAAACTTGCATATGATTTTCATTGATTTGAAAAAATCTATGATAGAGTACCAAAAGATATGTTATGGAAAGTAATATAGAAGAAAAATGTTCGTGTGGCCTATATTCAAGCCATAAAAAATATGTATGAGGATGTAACAACAATTGTGAAAACTCCTAGAGATGAGACAAAGGACTTTCCTATAAGGACATGCTTACATCAAGGATCTTCCTTGAATCCATACTTGTTTGATTTAGTTTTGAATGTTCTAATAGAACACATACATGAGAAAATTTCAAAGTGTATGCTCTTTACAAATGATATAGTCTTAATTGAGGACTTAAGAGAAGAGGTCAACTCTAAACTTGAATTATGTAAACACACTTTGGAATCAAACTGTTTTCACTTGAGTAGAAGTAAGATAGAATATATGCATTACAAATTTAACAAGATGCCAATTAGAAATGATTTAGAAGTAAAAATTGGAGAGCAAATCATTCCAGAAGTGTCAAAGTTCAGATATTTGGGGTTAATTTTACAGAGTAATGGTAAAATTGATGGGGATGTTATGCATAGGATACAAGTTGGGTGGTTAAAGTAAAGAAAAGTATTATGAGTTATTTGTGATTGTAAGGTACCTACAAGGTTAAAGGGAAATTTTATCAAATAGTTATAAGGTCAACAATAATATATGGTAGTGAATGTTGGGTTTTAAAAGTACAATAAGAGCATAAGATGGAAGTAACAGAGATAAGAAAGTTGAGATGGATGTGTAGTCATACAAAATTAGATAAAATATGAAATGATTGTATATAAAGGAAAGTCAGAGTAGCACCTATCGAGGAGAAAATGGTGGAAAATCGTTTAAGATGATTTGAGCATGTACAAAGAAGAGAGTAAGAGGAGCCAATAAGGAGAGTTGATCAAATGATTTAGAGCCCTATCAAAAGGTTTAGAGGAAGACCAAAAAGGATACTAAGAGAAGTTATAAGGAATGATCTCTTGATAAATAATTTATCTGAGGAGATGGTGTTTGATAGAACTCATTGGCGTCGTATGATGCATATAATTGATCTCACATTAGTGGGATAAGACTAATGTTGTTTCTGTTGTTTTTGTTCCCTTTAATATCCTATGTCCTAAAAGATCTGTGTGGAGTCCACATAATTTTCCTTTTACTTTTTCAGCTTTTGTGGGGCCCACTATACTTTTACTTTTATAGTATAATTTATAATGCATCCTGTAGTTAAATATATTCTTAATTAACTCAGCTAAGCCCAATGCACTATTTAATTGGGTTCAATATGTCATAAACTTCACTCTAACATAAATTTTTTATATTTACGAAATTACCTCTGGGCCAGGTGAAACACAACTCTTTATTCTTTCGAATGCTTTCTTGTAATTTTCTTCAGGGACTGAACTACTAATAATTCTTTTCTTGGGACAAAAATGTATTTTTTGAATTTTATCTCTCTGAGTCAGTAAATGGCCTTCTTACCCTTTTTCATCTCTATTGCTATATCCCGGAATTTATTATATCTCTTTGCATCTCATACTATATTGCATAACCTCTAGTTCTATAATTAATTTCTGCTAAAGACCTTATTTGCGATTTATTCCAATTGAGAACCAAGCATGTTAATTTACCATTTGTCTCCTCGTAGTGTTCACAAAATATTTCACATGTGGTAACTTTTCCATTTCTGCTTTTATTACATTCCTATTAGGCATATTGTAATCATACTTTGGACATAGCCCTGGAGATCATAATGTTATGTATTGCAATATACTAAACTTCATATTCAAATCTGTGGATGCAATCCTCTTCCTTTTAGGAATGTCCTTCTTACTTCTTGTGAGAAGTTTGAATACAAAGCTCCACTTAAACTTCAAACTCTCCAGCAGTTTCTATACTTTCTTCTTCTTCTTCTTCCTTCAGATAGTCAGTAATGTTGGTGTTAACCTTATATGTTCCATCATAACGTAGACCCAATAACTCAGCCAAGTCTTTCTTAGTAAACCACATAATCCTTTTTCTCATCATTATCTCATATCTTTCTCTGTTTCCATCATACTTCAAAGTAGTATACCATGTTTGCAAAACCTTATCATCATATTTTTCATACAGTTCGAGTAGGTTTCTGTATGTTTCCACCAAATCCACTACTTCAAACTTATAATGTTCTAGGAGGTTAACAAAACTCACATAATGGCTCAAAATTACATTTCTCTGGTTGAAATCCTTGTCAAACTACTCTCTAATTCCAGCATTACTCTTAACTTCTAGAACTTTCATGAACGTTCAAGAGAAACTTTATGATTGTTCAAGAGTAGTTTCCATGAGTTTCTTAACTTCTGGAACTTCGATGAACATTCAAGAGGAACTCTATGAATGTTCAAGAGTTTCAAATTCACAAACCCAGAAGCTTGATCATTCAAGCTAGTTCAGCATGAATGTTTAAGCTAGTGTAGAAAAATTACAAACATAATAACTTTCTCATTTTAAGTCTAAATCAAGCAAATGATCTATCTTGAAAAGCTCTAAATGTCTACTTTCAAATGCAACATGTTTCACTTGACCTTCATACTTAAAAGGAAATCATGCAATAAAACCATTTGAAACATGAAGAAAACAACAAGGATAGTCTACTAAACAATTGGGTTAGTCCACCAACCGCATCAAATATTTATAAAACTTACAGAACTTGCTTGGATTGCCTATTATCCTTAAACCTTTGTGCCATAATCCCAATCTTTTTGGTCAGAAACTCCAAGATATCATGTTATATTAATCATGAAATTACATGGAGATCCTATAAAACAAATTTTAAAAGACTCTACGATACTTAAGTCAATAACACTTTCATAATATAATCATATGAATCATTAAAGTGATAAAAGCAATTATAAAGAAGAGGGTAGGATTTTCTTACAACTCATTGGGATTTACCATTCTCAATTCTCTTTTAATAAAGTTGAATCTGCCTTCTGTTAATGACTTTGTAAAGATATTAGCAAGCTGATGTTCTGTTGGCATATATTGAAAAGAAATATCCTTTATTTGTGCATGATCTCTAATGAAATGATGTTTAATCTCAATATTCTTTGTCCTTAAATGCATTACTAGATTCTTTATGATAATGATGGCACTTAAATTACCACAATGGATAGGAAATTTGTTAATCATTACTCCAAGTTCTTCAAGTTGTTGCTTCATCCATAAGATTTGAGCACAACAGCTTCCAGCAGCAATCTTTTCAGCTTCTGCTATAGAAAGAGCTATACTATCTTACTTGTTGCTAAGCCAAGATACAAGTGATCCACCAAAGAATTGACATGTCCCACTTATACTTTTTCTATGAATCTTTGAACCATTAAAATCAGCATCAGTGTATCCAACAAGCTCTTCAAGATTGCCTTTAGGATACCAAAGTCCCATTTGAGATGTTCCACTAAGGTATCTAAAAATCCTCTTTACAGCAATAGCATGAGACTCCTTAAGACATGATTGAAATCTAGCACACATGCAAACACTAAGCATAATGTGAAGTCTGCTAACTATTAGGTACAAGATCTCAATCATTTCTTAATACTTGATAATATCAAAAGGCTTTCCATTCTCATCTATGTCCAGCTTAGTTGAAGTGCTCATAGGAGTACCAATAGATTTAGCATTTCCTAATCCAAAATTCTTAAAAAGCTCATTCAGATACTTGGTTTGACTGAAGAAAATTCCATTATCTCTTTGCTTGATTTGCAATTCAAGGAAGAAGTTGAGTTCATTCATCATAGAAAATTATATGGAGTTGATTTGTTAATTCAGATACTTAGCAAACTCCTTGCACAAACTTTCCTTAGTAGCACAAAAAATAATATCACCTACATATACTTGAACAATAAATAAATCTTTATTTTTGGTCTTTGTGAAAAGTATAGTATCTACTTTGTCTCTAGAGAACTTGTTTTCATACCTTGCTCTTGGTGCTTATTTTAATCTATAAAGAGTTTTTAAACTTATAGACATGGTTTGGCTTTACTAGGCCCTCAAAACTTGGAGGTAGGTCAACATAAATCTCTTTCACAATATAAACATTAAGAAATGCACTCTTTACATTCATTTGGTATAGTTAGATGTCTTTGATGCAAGCAAAGGCTAAGAGTATTCTTATGACTTCTAATCTTGCAATTAGAGCAAAAGTTTCCTCATAGTCAATGTCTTCTTCTTGATTATATCTTTCAGCCACAAGCCTTGCTTTGTTTTCGTACAATTATTCTAGATTTATCAAGCTTATATCTGTATACTCATTTGGTGCCAATAATTGGTCTGTCAGTTGGTCTTGGTACCAAATCCCAAACTTGGTTCCTCTCGAATTAATTGAGCTCATCTTGCATGGCCATTATCTAATATTCATCTTTTAATGTATCTTCTACATTATTAGGTTCAATTTGAGATATAAAAGCACAGTGACTAATTTGATCCCTTAGTTGGTTTCTTATTCTTACTTGATCATGAACTTCTCTAATCACTTGGTCAACGGGATAACTCCTTTGATATCTTCAAGCTTTAGGTAGTTTTTTATCAATCTCATTATTATTATCTTTGTTAGGTCTGGTGACTAACGTGATTAATTTTGATGATATCAAATAATGAAGTAAAAATTTTACATGATATATGTATTTAATGTTCATATCTTATATATCATGCTTACCATTTAAAGTGAAAATGAACTTATTAATTGGTTTTTAAGTTGAATATTCTTATGTAGGATTGTCCAAGGAAAGGAGAGTGAGCATTGAAGTAAAGAAATGGATCATCAATATCATGTTCAACTCAAAGATACATCAAACATAAGCACATGGAAAATGATACTCCAATAATTGAAGAATGTGAAGATATTGAAGATGTGGAAGCTTTGTTGGATCAAGATAGCCTTTAGACTTAAATATGTATATTTATCATAGGCTAATAGTCTTTGTGTGAAACTCAATGATTTAGATTTGCATTTATTGGCTCAAGAAGTTTTTGATATTAAAAGACACATCCCTGATTTCAAAAGAAATTGAAATTTTGATTTTCTCAAAACCAGAGTTTGACCTTTGATCAATGTTTTTGAAATATCTCTCAAAATATACATGGTTTTGAATGGAATTTATTTCATATGAAACTAGACTTAATCAAATTTTCAAAGAAGTCATTTCACTTAAAATAAAGGTCATATAAAAAAATTATGATTATTTGAAGTTGAGTTGTAAGATATGGATTTTCAGCTTTGATCTATTATAATTCTTTTGATCATATCTCATAAAATATGTTGGATTTTGAAGTTAAACATGTTGCATTTGAAAGTAGACATTTAGAGCTTTTCAAGATAGATCATTTGCTTGATTTAGACTTAAAATGAGAAAGTTATTATGTTTGTAATTTTTCTACACTAGCTTAAACATTCATGCTGAACTAGCTTGAATGATCAAGCTTCTGGGTTTGTGAATTTGAAACTCTTGAACATTCATAGAGTTCCTCTTGAATGTTCATCGAAGTTCCAGAAGTTAAGAAACTCATGGAAACTACTCTTGAACAATCATAAAGTTTCTCTTGAACGTTCATGAAAGTTCTAGAAGTTGAGAAACTCACAGAAACTATTCTTGAACAATCACAAAGTTCCTCTTGAACGTTCATCGAAGTTCTAGAAGTTGAGAAACTCATAGAAACTACTCTTGAACAATCATAGAGTCCCTCTTGAATATTCATCAAAGTTCCATAAGTTGAGAAACTCATTGAAACTACTCTTGAATGATCATGGAGTACACCTTGAACATTCATCGGAGCTCCAGCGGCTCTGGAATGGTTTTTGAAAGTTCAAGAAAGTTCTTCTCAATCATTTAAGATACTTAAATGAGCTAATAACGACTAGTTTTTATTTGAAACAGGTATATTTGATCTTTGCCTAAAAATATGACCTCCTAAACTTATTTCTAAGAGCTTTTAAACATATATCAGCTATCTTATGAATCATAGATGTGGTTTTGATTCTTTCTAAGAGAGAAACACAATCCTTGAGTATATCTTGCAAGATTCTATTAGTCGTAAATCATTCTTTTATACTTGGGCAGATTACTGAGAGTGGGGAAACTCTAAGGGAGCATTTTGATCACATCTTGTAGAGGTATGAGGAGAGATTCAAGGGTGTTGTATCTCTTGTGTTGTATTGTATCTTAACAAGTACCTGAAATAAACTTGTGGGAAATAGAGGAAAATTTCAAACGGGTTGCTTGGGGACTGTATGTATGTCAAGTGGTTGGGTCGAACCAGTATAAATCTTGATGTTTTGATCTTCTTCTCTATCTCAAGCTTCATATCTTCATCTTGCTTTGTTGATCCCTATTTGGTGCAACTCTTTGTGTGGCTAAGTTGTTCTTCACAAAGGCAAAAAATTTATAACACCTAATTCATCCCCCTCTTAGGTGACCAGTCAATTTAAAAATCTTGCTCCCTTGCATCTTCCTCCATTTTCATAAAATCTGATGTCTTTGGAGGTTCAATTTTACTTAATTTCATATTGTTCAAGCTATTAATTAGTTTATCTTCATCATCTTTAGAGGATTTGGCTAAAATCTTAGTTTCTACAAACACTACATGCATAGACTCTTCTATTACCTAAGTTCTATTATTATATACTTTATATGCTTTACTTCTATTAGAGTAGCTAAGAAATATACCTTCATTAGACTTTTTTTTGGCAAAAAGGTAAATCATTCATTACTGCCAAAAGAAAATGCTATACAAAGTCATCTATACAACACAGGAAGATAAATTTGAAGCCACCTTCTAGGAAAGGTTCCCAAATTTTTCTTCACAACTACAAAAGAATACCTTTGAACTATCCTATTTAGTTACAACACCAATTTTCCTCAGGAATTCTCTTTCACCAATTCGTTCTTTAGTCCCTTCATAATAACTGCATCTAGTTTTTACTTTCAATTTTATATCTTTGATCACTCTTTGGATTATGGAGGTTGCATTATTATGTAGCTTAGCATTCCTTTCCTTCTAGGCATGATAGATAACGGCTACAAACCTTGCATATAACACCTGTGTAAAATAGTTTCTCCTTATGAACCTCATAGTAAGCCATCACCTCCATCTACTAAACCATATTGGGACATAATCAATCCCTATCCACTTATAGACTTCTACAAGAATTTCTCTCACCCATAGGCATTGGAAAAAAAGGTGTTCAACAGATTCAACATCATTACCACACAAAATACAATTCATATAAGTAACCGGGATATTAAGGTCATACGTTCTAGTTTTAGAAAAAATTCTTTTTTGGACAGTCAACCACATAATAAAGGCATGTTTAGACATTGTATATCTAGACCAAACAATCTTGTCATACCTGAAATTCTTATGTTCACCCTGAAGCCACTTGTATCCACTGCTAATGGAATATAATCCTGTATGTATAGCAGCCCTTCTCCCATTATCACATCCATGTGCAAATTTCAACTTCACTTTGTACAATTTTCTCCAATGCTAGCTAGTGTCAATGGGGGTAGTATATATCCAGAAATCTCCTCCCTTTAAATAAATACCATCAATCCATTTTACCCAAAGATTGTCTACTTTTGAAGCAACATCCCAGATTTGTTTAACAATAGCAGCTTTATTCCATAGATCACATTTTTTTAAGACCAAGGTCCCCCTTGCTTTTGGGAAGGCATATTCTTTCCTAACTGACATGTGCCAAAATTTTGCCATTTTCTCTTTGTCCCCAGAGAAAGGCTCCATATAGTGATTAAACTTTTTTTGTGATGCTCTTAAGGAGAATAAATATATTCGCCCAGTAAACTTAGATGGAGAAAAGTACAGAGTTAATCAGTTGACACCTGGTCACGTAAGATAAATGTCTTGAAGCCTAACAACAAATTCTTAAAGTAATTTTATTTATAAGAATCTAACAATCCATTTTGCTCCATTTTGTGGGAGAGAGTGGCATGCCCAAATATTTAATAGGGAAATTACCCACTTCAAAACCTGTCAAGTTTATGATTTGCTCCTTAGTATTTTCTGCAACACTATTTATAAAGATGCTCAATTTGCTAGGATTGGCATGAAGGCCTATAGACTCAAAGAATTTTCTAAAACCCATTATCACCACTTCCACAGACTTGGGGAGACTTTACAAAACATCATTAGATCATTTACGAAACATAAATTGACAAGGCCAATTTTCTTTTTTTTTGCATAAAGGATGGTATTTGAAATCATGGTGTTTAGCCTCAACACTTAGAATTCTAGTAAGATATTCCATGACTAGGACAAACAGTATAGGAGAGATAGGATCTCCTTGTCTTAAACCTCTAGCTTCACAAAAATACCCATACACCTCTCCATTTATTGCCACTGAAAAACTTGTTGTAGTAATGCAGTTGATTATCCATTTAACAAATTTAGATAGAAATCCAAGTCTTCCAATATTTCCTAAATGTAATTCCATTCAACCATATTATAAGCTTTGTTTTAGATCCACTTTCATAGGTATCTTGGAGATACATTTTTCCTCTTGCATAATCTCAGTAATTCCTGACTAATCATGATGTTATAGATCATAGATCTCCCTATCACAAATGCACCTTGATTTTCACTAACAATGTTAGGAAGAACTTTCATCAATCTACTACATAACAATTTAGAAATGCATTTGTAAACCGTGTTACAACATGCTATAGGTTTGAATTCATAGGCCATTGTTGGATTGTCAACTTTAGGAATCAGACTTAGGAAAGTGGCATTTATCAGAGTAAGCATTCTACCATTCAAGAAATATTTATGCACATCATCAGTTATATCTTTCCCAACTATTTCCCATGCATCTTTGAAAAAACCATTTCCATAACCATCTAGGCCAGGGTTTTTTGAAGGGTAGATGCTAAACATAGCCTCTTAGATCTCATCCTCTGAGAAAGGTTGTATTAACATCATTTTCTGGTCAACATTAAGTACTTTTCCAGCTTTGATTATATCCATATTTACAGGTCTTCTATTCTGGCACTTGCTCCCTAATATTGTTTAATTATAGTTAAGCACATGATCTATGACCTTATCATAATTAGTCATTACCACTCCTTCAGTAGTGATGCTTGAGACTCTATTCTTACAATTCAAAGTTTTCAAGACTTGATAGAAGTAAACTGAATTTTGATCATCCATTTGAATCCAAGTTGCCTTAGCCTTCTGAGCCCAAAAACTTTTAGCTGCCTGATCTTTCATTAAGAATTCTTCATTAGCCTCCCTCTCTTTGTTTTGAAACAAAGGATTTGTAGGCTCCTCATACAAAGCTTCTTGAACTTCTTTTAATCTTTCCTTTGCCTCTTTAGTTGTATTCACAATATCAGAAAATTAATCTCTATTCAGTTTATTCAACCCCTTTTTCACCTCCTTTAAGTTTGATGACACTTGATACATTTTTGTTCCATTCACATTTGTTCTCCAAGCATCATTAACAATCTCCTTAAACAAGGGATGCATCGCCCACATATTAAAATATTTAAATACCTTCTTCCTTCTGCTAGCCATTTCTCTATTCTTGACAATCATAGGGCTGTGATCAGAAACTCCTCCAGGAAGGAAAGTTGTTTCATATGCTGGTAAAGTATTAAGCCATTCCTCATTAGTAAGGACTCTATCTAACTTGCTATAAATACATTAACCATCACCTTGCTTATTGTTCCATGTGAACTTGCACCATTTCCATCTCATATTTATTAAACCATATATTTCCAGGCATTCAACAAAATCTCTTACCTCAAACTGCTGAATAGGATTTCCCCCTATTCTTTCCTCATTTTTAAGCACACAATTAAAGTCCCCAAGTACCACCCATGGCCCTCTAATCTTGCTAGCACAGTCACTTAGTTTATTCCATAAAGGAACACTATTAATAGCTTGATTATGAGCATGAATAGCCGTTAAATGGAAAGGAGTTGCTGCTACAAAATCATAAACCAGACAATGTATGAATTGGTCACTTTTCTCAAGTACCTTTAACTCAAAGAAGTCATTTTTCCACAATAACCATAATCTACCTATTATGCAATGCTCCAAGTTAGTTATGCAATTCCATATTGGCCTGAAAGTTGCAAAAACCTTCTCAAAACTGGTATTGACTTTAGTTTCAGCTATACTAAAAAGATAAATATTTTCTTTTTGACAAAGGGATTTAACTTCCCTTTGTTTGCTAGGGCTATTAAGCCCTCTAATGTTCCACATAGCGAAACTAACCATAGAAAGTTACCTAGTTAAAGGGGCCATGTTCATTACAATCTATGTTCAAATTTTGAACTATAAGACTTCCAAAATTGCCAACTTCCCTTCTTTCATAATTTATTTCAAGCAGTGTTATTCCTCTTCTCCCCTTGCTGCTCCTCACCATATGCTACTGTGGATCTATACAGTTTATAGGGTTGGGGGACTTAGGTTGATGATTATCTAAAGCAATTTTAGGTTATATACCATCACTTTCCTACTTATCTTTCTATTTTGGCATCCACACTTTCATTTCTTCTTTTTTCCTACATATGTCACTACTATGCCCAAATCCATGACAGATAGTGCATAGGACTAGTTTCCATTCAAAATGTACAGGTTGCTCAATAATTTCTCCATAATCATTCTCAAAATAAATTATTTCTAGATATACCTCATTCACTTCCACTTCAACCAGAATTCAAGCAAAGCCAATTCTTTCTCTTTTCATGGTTTGTTATCAGTCATTATAGAAATTCCAACTAGACTAGCTATTTTCCCCAAAGTGCTTTGCCCCTAGTATCTCAGGTGTAGTCCAAGTAAATGAATCCACACAGGGACTCTACTAACACTGCCTTTAGACAAGCCTTTATTATCGTCCCATGGGGCAACAATAAGCGGCTTGCTATCAGAGTGAATAATTCCTGATTGTAAGACTTCCTCTTTAGCACTTTCAATAGTGAACCTGATAATGATAATTCCACTTTTAACCAACAATAATTTATCAATTCCTAATTTTCCCCAAATTCTTTGAAAAATCCATTAACTACATGAGAGGGAGGGTTTGCACTAAGAATGTAATAGATTACAACATTTTCTAATAGTCCAGTTCAGGCTTCACATCATCGTAATCAATTTTTCCAATAGCCTTACCTAAGATAGTCCGAGCAGGAACAAATTCAAGCTTGGGACTAGCTCCATGAAGCTTGGACATGTCAAAATTTTGCCAAAACAGAGGTTTCCATTTCCGTCGGTTTTAAGGCTTCATACTGTTATGGAACTAGTTCAGCCTCACCTTCATTCTTCAAGAATTTCACCAAACCCAAAAGCTTGTCCTTCAATGCAAAGTTGTTTGTCAACAATTCGATGTTTCATCCTCACACAATGTTTTGACCATTTTCCCAAACACATTGGTAGATTCAGAACCAGATCCAAACATCTCATCCTTCGTTCTGCCCTTAGCCTCTATCGCACTATCCTTGTGTAATAACTAGACCTTTAGGCTCATTTCCCACGCATACTATCATAATTATGTCCATTAAAGACCACTTGATAGCTTAAATTACATAAAAATGCCATAATAAATTTCTCAAAAAATTGGTCACTATTCATTTGGTAAATTTTATTTTACCGGGTGAATTTCAAAAAATCATAACTAATTCTATAAAAATTATATGCATGTGATTCAAGTCTCTAAAAATAATTAAAAATATTTTATACATGTAAAAAATATGAACCAGAACATTGACTTAGCCAATTAATACAGTAAATTTTGAAACTAATTACTATTTATTTGGTTATTTTTCAGAATTTCCTGATTTCTGGGCCAACTTTGGAAATTCATATAAAATCATACAGTTATCCAAATGGAGTAATCTTTGACCATATTAAATCTCTTTCTGTCTAGTTTTCGTACATATATAATACTTATATATTATTCACAAAAATGCTAAACAGTAACTACATTACCACAATAAAGTCACTTTACATCTCATAACTTTGCAAAATAAAGGGCCTAAAGTTCACACATGGCTATTTCTTTTTTTCATACTTTGTTATGCATTACATTGGACCTAAAGTGACATAATTACAAGAAAATACAGACCAAGCACTGTGCACATTATTTTACACAAATATTCCAAACAAAAGATCAAGGAAAGTAAATTCTTGTTAATTAATAACTTGCTTTCACTTGCCTTGGTCTTCTTGGGTAATCTTGCCACAACTTGGACTTAAACATATTGAACATTTGGAAAGAAATAAGATTCAAAGAATCTCATTAGTTATACCTAATCATGCATTCACATTATCATCACATTTCATAAAATCATCAATAAAAAAACATAAGAACATATTATGCCATAACATTTTCATAAAATTTTTTGCATGATAACACCTTGTAATATGGATATTCTAGGGTCACAAGACCCTTCAATTAACCAGCCAATAATGCAATATCATCACAAAACAATCACACATACATATGGCATAGTCATAAATTTCATGAAAATGACATGATAACATTAAATATAAAAGGGTAATTAACTACCTTTAGGCTTTTCCTTTACTTTCAAACTTTGCACATCTTTCTTTTAGTCTTCTAACACTTCGTTGAATCCTATTACATCATAAAATGAGGCCATAAATCACAATTCCATAACCTAACTCACAAAGTGCTCTCTTGAACTCTAAAATTTCACTTTGCAAACTACTTGCTTTCTCTCGTACAACATACTTGCTCTTACCTATTTTGGACCCAAGAAATCCATTTTTAGGGTCAAAATTTTGAAATTCCAACTTTATCCTAAACCCTAGGTCTGGCCGAAAATGGAGAAAATTTAAAGAAAATGATTTGCTTCATGAATCATGCAATAACTTGTGATTTCATGCTTCTTGGAACTTATCTTTACCTTTTCCTTGGTTAGTTTCACAAAGTTCAACTTTCTCTCTCTCGACCTTGTTTGGCTAAAACTACCATGGTGAGTGAGAGAAGAAAAGACTCCATGAAAGCATCTCAAACTACATGGAAACATAAGATAGAGACCATAGAAGCTTACCTAGCAACTTGAACTTTGATCTTTTGCTTCTTGCTTCTCCTTATTCCCTTCGGTTTTGCTCTCTTTTTCTCTCTTTTCTTGCTGCTGTAACACAAACAAAACGAAGGAGGAAGAAATGGTATAGTTCGCTTAACCAACTTGGTTAATTTTTTTTAAAAAAAATCCATTTAAAATGAAATGATAAAATTCCCTCCATGTCCATTTAGCCTTCATAATGATACTTGAGGGGTATTTTGGTCAAAAATTACTTCATAACTTTTAACAGTCCAAAATAATCCTTACCGATAAAATTTATCCGTACTAATTAAATACTTTCACTGTAATTGTCATTTAATTGGTATAGGATTGTTCCAAATTTGATTTTAGACTAAATTCATTATTCTGATCCCCAAACTTGTTTGTAAAGTTTCACATCCTATTCTCTTTACCTGTCTAATTTTATAGAGCTCTTTAATCTCTTTTTGGGATTAAAAATCGCTTTCAACCTTAAATTGAAATTGTAAATTCATACAAACTCAATTAAATTCTAAACTCTATTCCATTGAATTCAGCTAGTTGAGAGCTTCATTTGACAAGATTTCCAAAAATTCCAAAATCGCCCTTGATCCGAGGTAAAATTATAATTTTTAATTCTTTCAAGTCCTAACTTATAATTTTTCCCAAGGACTAAATTGAATAAGATTCTTTCTTTTAAAGACCATATTACATATAATTCTTATTTCTTGGGACAAAACTATAATTTTCTCATTTTTGTTCTAACTTGGAAAAATGACATTTTTACCATTTTTCTGCCTTTTTCTTTGTCTCTCCATTTTCTATGATTCTCTCTACATTTTAAAATGTCCTTTAATTTTATCTTCTTTATTATTTAATATTCAGTAAAATTTAAGATATTACACCTTGAGTGGTTCAAAACTCTCTCGCAAGTCAGGATTATGTATTGGTTCCTGTCTCATCACCCTCTTCTTCTTAGCCATGGCTGCAACTCACATTAGCAAAGGTTACTAAAATGCGCTGAGAGAGAAGTAGAGAGGAAGACATGTCTCTTTTAGTTCTGCTTTGTTTGATAGAATATATACCTTCATTAGACTTGGAATCAAATTTTCCCAAGTTTACCATTATTAATTGTGAATGAAGTACTTGCATCCAAAAATGTGAAGGTGTGATAGATTTGCCTTCTTTCCTTTGTATAGCATGTATAGTGTTTTGTTGAGTAAAGGACGAATATAAGCTCTATTCATGGTGTAGCATGTTGTATGTTAGATAAATGAAGATTTTAATGAATTACAAAACACCTAAAGTTATGAGGAATGCATCAAGGGAGTATATCTTGAATTAATGGAGTTGACCAAGTGAAGAAAACGATATCAAGAGCTTAAATCTAATTTAGTTGTAATTTTTGTTATTTAATTTGTTAAAGTGGTATAAGTGCTTTAATTTTAGTTAATTTTTCTTACCACTGTTCTTAAATCGAGTTTTCTATGATTTAAAGTGAGTGTTCAAGGGTTTGCAAAAAGTTGTTATATCAAAAAATTAAGTTAGTGAACTAAAACTTTAGGTTTGTCAACTAACCTCCTATATTCATTAATAATCTTGCCACTAGAAAAGGTGTTAGTGGACTAAGGGTGATAAGTTAGAAGGAAAAGGCTAAGTTTGAAAAAGGATTATCTCTCTGTCAAGCCACAATAGTCGACTAACCTTTGGTTTGTCTTCTAACCTGGCAAACCCGATAGCAACTCATTTTCTAGAGTGTAGCTTTGTCGACTAACCCTTTGCAATTGTTGATTAACCTTATTTTCCAGAAAACCAAGTATAATGTCTTTGAAACTTAATGGACTAAAGTGTAACATCCTAAGAAGGTTTGTTTTATAACCTTCAAAAAAAATTTTATGCGTAACTTAAGTTTTTGGCTCTGTCAACTAACCTTGAACGTTTTCATAAAAACTCCTTTTGAACAATTCACTCTTTTTTGTTGCAGCTTACTTGATAGTTGACTAACCCCCTAGGTTTGTCAACTAACATGGTTCAACGTTATGAAATGTGTCTAATGGCTAGTTGAGGTTTATGACACTAACTTAGATGATTTGTCAACTAACCTTTGACAACACATTAAATGTAACAGGTTAACATTGCTACTTACTCATAACGGCAATTTCTCATTTCTAACGTTCAGATTTGTTGAAAATTTATATATGACACCTCATTTAAGTTAGTTGGTAAGAGCATTAAGTATTATTGAGTTGAATTGCTGCTGAATCATTACTACTCACATTTAAAGCTTTACTTAACCACTTTCTAGAGTCAAAAAACGTCTTCATTATTTCATATCTTCTCTTTAGAGAGTTTATCTTGTGAAATCTTTTCTACATCTTCTGGGTAGAAAACTTAGTATGGGAAAACACTAAAAGATTGTTGTATACACTCATTGTAAGGGAGTGTGTAAAGTTTCTCAAGTTTTAGTAAAAGAACTTGTGGTTTGTACTGTGGTGCTGTAAGAACTCGGTTCACTCTTACAAGATAGTATAAAAATCTCAAATGATGGCTTAGGAACTGAATGTAGACCAAGTAGAAAGGATGAACTAAGATAAATTCTTGTATTTGATTCTCTCTTCCCTAGCTCTTTTAAGTTTTGTTTTATTGCTCTATTTTAGTGTGATTGCACTATTGCATTTGTTTCTCTTGTTTTGAAAAAAATTTTCAAAAAACTAATTCACCTCCCTCTTGGGCAATCCAACTACACTCACACTGTACTTACTGTCCCAGAAATACTTTGAAAGCTTTTTTTCATTAAGCATAGCTCTTTCCATTTCCTCCAAAATTCTATTCTTTCTTTCAACTACACCATTTTACTAAGGAGTTCTTGGTGCAAGAAGTTGTGATCTATCCCATTTTCTTCATAGAACTCCAGAAAGTTTGTATTCTCAAATTCTCCTCTATGATCTGACTTGATAGCTATAATAGAAACACTTTTCTCATTTTGCACTTTCTTTGCTTAGATAATAAATGCAGTAAACACCTTATCTTTAGATGGAAGAAATATAATCTATGAAAATATTGAATAATCATCTACTATCACAAGCATGTACAGATTTCCACCAAAGCTCATTACACAAGAGGGACTAACCATTAAACATTAATTCTCTCACCAGAACTTGAAAACCACCACACACTCCCATATAACGAGTGTATACAACAATCCCTTAACATTTTCCATACTAAGTTTTCTACCCAGTATAAAAGATTTAGCAAGAAAATCTCTCTAAAAGAGTAGATATACCCTTTCTCACTCTAAAAAGTGGTTAGGTAAAGCTTTAAAGAGAGTAGTAATGAATCTTTAATGACTCAGCAGCAATTCAACTTAATAATACTTAATGCACTTATCTACCAACTTAAATGAGGTCCTATATATGGATTTTTAACAAATTTTATCTTATAGAAATGAGAATTAGCTATTACAAGTGAGTAATAACATTAATCTGCTGCATTAAATGCGTTGTTGGAGGTTAATCAACAAATCATACAAGTTAGTGTCACAAACCTCAACTACCATTAGACATATTTTATAATGTTAGACCAAGTTAATCAACAAACCTATGGGGGTCAGATGACTATCAAGCAAGCTGAAGAAAATGAGTGAGAACTGTACAAAGGGATTTCCAAGAAAACGTCCAAAGTTAGTTGACAAAGTTTCATGACTTAGGTAACCCAAAAAGCTTTCTTTGTAAGTTAGAAGACAAACCTTCTTAGGATGTTACATCTTAATCCACTAAGCTTCAAAGGCTAAACACTTGGTTTTCTAGAAAACAAGGTTAGTTGACAAACTTAGAAGGTTAGTTGACGAAGCTAAATTTCCATAAAAATTGTTGCTCTCAGGTTGAGCACATTAGAAGACAAACCTCAGGGGTTAGTTGACTATCGTCCCTTGACAGAAAGACAAGCCTTTTTGAAACTTGGTTTTTTCCTACTAACCTATCACTCTTAATCCACTAATGTCTTTCCCAAAGGCAAGAATATCAATGAATACAGGAAGTTAGTTGATAAACCTATAAGCTTAGTCCACTAAACTTACTTTTTGTCAAAACAATCTTTTGAGAACCTTTGAACACTCACTCTTATGCATAAGAAACTTGATTTAAGACTAGTGGTAAAAAGAATTAGCTAAAACTAAAGCACTTACTACTACTTTAACCTATCAAACAACAAAATTACAATCAAAACAAATCTAAGCTATTGTGACAGGCTTTTCCTCACTTGGTCAACTTCTTTTCCTCATGATATACTCCCTTGATGTATTCCTCATTACTCTAGGTGTTTTGTAATTAATCTTGTTAAAATCTTCATTTATCTAACAAGATTTCCTCAAATCTCATTTCCAAAATCCTAACCATGTCTAGGTACAAACTTCATGAAATAAAAAAGAGGCAAAGAAGTGGAGCATGAGAGATCTATAATAATGGTGAAGTTATATTATTATTTTGTTAGATATATCATAGATATGAAAATTATGATTGTAAACTATGACATGATATATATTATATATGACATGGTTCAATGAATGAAATATCATGTTATAAGATGGTTTCCCAAGTATTATGAGTTATATTGCATGTACTTTTATGTATATATGAATCTTAGGAAAATAAATGATTAAATTAGAAATATATGAATCTTAGGAAAATAAATGATTAAATTAGAATTCCTAAGGAAAGGTAGATGGAAAAGTAATGAGAAAGAAGATAAATTGAGGTCGAAGCTTATGACATCAATTAGAGAACTCGTTATGCTTCTTAATAAGACCAAAGTTATCTTAATTAGTTAAGTATAGAAGAAGATATGAAGTTTTAAGGAAAAAGACCTAAATTTGAAAAATTAGATAGCCAAATAAACTATATCAATTGACACAATGAAATTATAGATTGATGATTTTTCCATGTAGAGGAATGAAAGAACTTTAATTGAGAACTTGAACTATCTCAATAATTTTTCTAAAATTAGTTACGATTTTTTGAAGTTCAGTCATAGATTTAGGGTTACCAAGTGAATAATAATTTGGTAATGAATTTTGAAGTTATGAGGTTTTGATTGGTCCAAGCTTCCAAATCCTCTCTAAATTACTATAATAGATGTTTATTGCATGAGAAAAGACTAAGAAAGTTAAGGTGTTACAATTAGCTTGTATAAAATTTGCCTTTAGTGTGTTTATTGCATGCGTAATAAACCCTCCAATATTATTCAAATAAATATTATTCAAATAAATAATTAAGCTATGAATACAACTGAGGAATCAAAACTCTTATTTATAGAGTTCAAATCCTAATCCTATTATAATCCTAAGATAAGAGAACTCCTTTTCATAATTATCTTGGATCTAAACAAAAGATAAATCATAAGTTAAAAAAATTAGATCCTAGGAATAAATTAATGATAAAATATAGATCCTAATAAATTCAAAAACTAAATTAAATCTAAAGGATAATCTCAATATCCTAATAAAATATTTGTATTTAAAATTCTAATTATTTTGATAAAGATAAATGATTCTAATTATCTTGAGATTATCCATTCTTTATTCTTTATTCTTTATCAGTCTTCCTTACTTAAAAGAACTCTTATCCAGATATAACACCATAATAATGAAGGGCTTAAACAGGGAATTCCATGTAGCATTTAAATTTAGAAAAACTTTACAACAAGATAATGGTGGAATTCGTCTAAAGTCATAGCACTAGGTGGACTTAAAAAAGATTTATCTTCAAATATTCATGTAGAACTCAAGTATGGAAAACCTTTCCAATGAACAAGGTACCAGTGAAGCGGACTCTTGGGCTAGAGAACATTTTGCTCTTCTACAATTTTGCTCTTCGCTGGGGAATATTGTTCATGTACCATTGTCAACAATTTTAAAAGGCACAACTTCTAAAGATGGAAGAGTGTTTTCAGTGTTGTTCATTCTTCAAACTTTTGTCTTCCTCTAGTGCTCTCTTGGTAGCATGGGAATCTTCTTTTACATGCTTAACTTGGGTTATGTTGATAAGATCTTCATTTGGCACACTATATATAGGTGAAGGGCTTTTGATGAGAGTGCTATCTTCTTCTGCAATCACAACAGGAGGGTATTCTTCTAAGTCTAAAATTTTATCTGCAGAAATCACTTGCCATGCTTTCTCTTCCTCAATTTGAAGCTTGCGCTATTTTCCAACTCGGGAGTATTACCAAAAAGCTTGATAAGGCTCATGTTTTTGCATACATGCTTCTCATCCAAGCTATGATTTATGTGAACACTCAATACGATTAAAGGAACACTCAAGGTGCTCAAAGGAAGCTATAATGATGATATAATTAAAATTTACCTGCAGCCATGTCTTTATGATGGACTTGAATGTGTGGGAAAGTTGTGAAACAATGGAAAAAAACACAGATATTAGGTTTTGGAGTGTCTGCCATGTGTGGCACAAGAAGCCCAGGCATAGGGAAGGTACTCAGCATATAAGGGCGTGTGGTAAGGTCACCAAAGATGGGTTTCCTCTAGCAAGACAAAACCATGTTTTGATACCAAATTGAGACAAGACAAGCGAAGGTAGTATAGAGATAAAAAAGATAAGAGGGAGAAGCAAATCTTGAGGAAGAGAAAAAAATCACTAATAATATCTTAAATTTGCATGCAAATTAGGTTAGTCCTATTTAGTCAGGACTTATAATTCAATCTGCTCTGATCAATAAATTTTATGTTCACTTAAAAGTTTGAAATTTTAAATTGCTGCAGAAATTCAATATTTTGGACCATTAAGATAAGCAATATACTGAAAAAATTTATGTAATTATTTAAAAAAAAGACAATAAAGAGAACCAAAAAAAATTATATCCTAAAAATGTTATATATATATATATATACACATAAATGCATTGTATACACATTATTACAGTTCAATTACATAAATGCACTGAGCTGGAGTGAACCCAAAGGGTCAGTCACCCGTAATTACTTTACACCATTGGAGCAAGAGAGCTGTGAACAAACCTAGCCTAAAGAAATCCAAGCAAAGAGGAAAAGAAGAGAAACTAAAATAGAAAAATGCGAACTTATTTACACAGATCAGTTTCAGCTAGAATAATATTTAGATATTTATTACGGTACTTCTACAGAAATTTAAACGAAGGCTAGTATCCGCTTTTCTACCATTTAGATCTTAAAACCACGGATGCCATGTTGGATCCATCATGCACAAGTTTCTTGGATTCAAGGCCGCTTCAACCAACTCAGTAACGCCCCTCTGCACTGGTTGGGGTGGATCCATGGGATTATCCTCCTAATTAAACACATGTAAAATAGAGATTAAGTAGCAGCATTAAAATCCATAATAGATAGGTTTCGGACAAAGGGTAGAAAATCTAAACATTCTCTTACAAGGCATTTAACGTAACAGGAGGATATGTAATGCGACAAAGTCAGTGACTAACCTCCTCTGAGAAATTTTGAGGGGCTATGTTCTTAACACGTGCAATAACATGTTCCACATTAGTGGTGACCTTCTGTTGGAAGTCATGGGGGTTCATAGAACCACCTCCAGCCATAGGGGCCATGGGCATCCCAAGTGGCCTTCTCCAAGACCAAGACAGCAGCTCATCCCGGAAAAACATTGCTAGGTGATGCCACAGATGCTGGCTTTGCTGCAACAAAAAAAATTTGAGACCAAATCAATTGACATTCTTAAGCAACATAAATAATGACTAGATCATCTACATGAAAAGATATATGGGTGTACTATATCCGTGTACTTGCATGTTCGTATTTCTTCTCACCTTAGGTGAAACAACAGCCTGTGCTGCAGCACACATTGAAGATACAATAAGACCTTCCACCCCGAAGTGAGAGAAGAATGCTTGCATGTTCCTCGTTAGCCTGAATGGCACTGGCTCATTAAACTCAATCAGCCCATTTGCATCATATGCAGGGTGAAAATCAGTCTGGAATATTTTTCCAGTGTTTTTAGCAAATAAAATCTTGTTTGGAGACCTTCCTCCAATTTGGAGCATGAAAGACATGAAACTTGAAAGTGCCAACTGGATGGCAAATTGTTTTTTAAAAGCCCACATATGGTTGCCGCTTGGCAGGGTCTTGTACATATACTGTGAAAAAATGTTGTCAGTAACAAGAGTTTTTGTTATTTCATTGTAAGCCTGCAGCCGAAGATCAACAACAGCTTCTGGTGATATTTGCCCGGATATAGCCTGGTTCAACTGCTCCTTGAAATAGGTTATTGGAAGATCTGCCTCTCGATCATTCCTAGCACAATGATTTTCATAGACCTCAAGGAAGGTGCTGTACATTAAATCATCTTCAACCATGCGAACCTATATACAACATTTTACAGTGGGTTCAGTAGAAGGAAGCTCCTTCTGCTGCCTTTGTAATCTCATTACAAATAATACTGCAAATGTTTCTGATTTAGATTAAAAGTGGAATGCTACAGGTCCAACTAAGAAAAAGATAAAATAAATGAAAGAACAACGTAAACATAAAATCATTTTAACCTGGGACCAAACAGGAATAATTATGGGCGTGTGAATGCATATGTGACGGCGTCTTGATTCTTTGTGTTTCTCAAACATTTGGTTCATCACACGGAAAAGCTGCAATATGCGCTCATCACTTCTAGCATTTGGAGTCAAAGATGTCTGGACAATGAAATGGCGTTGGGAACCATCAGAGCCAATTAGAGTCAAACGCCTGAAACTGCTTCCATGTCTCCGCACAATTGGGATATCAGCAGCAACCCTATCCAATTTCACAGTATGATCTGGTGCAATTTCCTGAAATGAAATTTACGTATTTAAATATCAATCCGCATAAGATGCACCAAAAACATCAGCTTAAAAACAATTATTCACAAGTTAACTGTAACAAATTGAAATAATAAGATATGATAATATATTTTAAAAAACAACAATTAAAGGGTTTACCTGATCTGTGAAGTACTGCCCTGGAACTTCAACATCAATAACATGGAAGTCTCGCAATACCCTACTTTCCTCTTCCAGCTTCAATACTGCTGGAAACCTATCTTCAACATTGCTTTGAAGAACATTTTTCCAGTGTTTCAATCGCTCAGTCAATTCAGACAGGGTGGCCGGGAAAGTGGCAGTGCTTTCAGGATCAAGATCACGTTCAAAATCCTGCTTGTATTCCCTCACAAAATCAACATGTTTGTTTATAGCATCTGCTGAAAAGCAAGCCCTGCAAACACCTGAGAGCTCTTTTTTGAGAGATTGAGGAACTTCTGCAGTAGTAGCCGTTGGATACTTGTAGCAGCGGTGGAGCAAAGCATTGACCACTGCCAGAAGCCTCTCCTCAGGAAGAGTGACAAACCTTGAGCCAATTTCTGTTAGTAGAACCTGCAAAATAAAAGGCACATCGATATTGTAAAAGTCAATTTTAATCAACAAATGATTGCATACCATATAATTGATTTGACGTATGATGTGTTCATGAGAGTTTCATTCAATTAGAAAATAGTTCTCATTTACAAACAGCATAGAAAAATAAACTAGACTAGAAGAAAAACTACGAAATTTTGCTACATATCCTCCAAGTTCCCATGATATTTTCTATATCATAGAAGTGTCCACAACTTTGATCCATAGGTTCTTTATGATAACTAAGTACAGGACAATAACAATATAACCAAGCATTAGCAGCAATTATAAAGTTTATCATAAACTCTGCCCAAAAAAAAAAATAAATAAATAAATAAAGTTTATCATATACAGCGTATAACTGTGAGGCACACATGCAACCTTCATATTTTTGTATTTTGTGTGGCCAATAGAGAGGGCAGGAGAGGGAGGTTAACAATTAGAGCTTCTGCAGCTTCTTAGCCAAGGTATAAAAAAAAATAAAAGAAAAAACGTAAGTGTGCATCTAAAACAACATATTTTCTCAAATGAACATTACCTCAAGTTCACTAGCTAAATTAGCATGCTTGCTCCTAAGAGCCTCCATTATATCTTTTGCAGCATCAAAAGCACTGGCAGCTGACGCAGCAAGACCTATTGCACCAGCACGCCTTATTGTATTCTGACTACCTTCATTGATGTTAGCCGAACCTTGCTGCAAAGGTTGGTCATTTCCATTATGTATGCTGCTTTCTGCACTTGTAGACCTTTCAGGTTCTTGCCCATGAGAGTTTCCACCATCATGGGATCCAATTCCACCAGCAGACTGGGAACCTTGGTGAACTTGGTTGTCAGAGGATAAGGCACCCCCACCTGGACCTTGTACTCTTGCATTTCCATCAGTCAATCCACCAAGAGAACCTGCACCAGTACCAGAAACATTTTGTTGTGCTCTTTGCTGAGCCATTGCTATTCTTCCAATTTCAGATTTATTTGCAACATCACGTCTATCCAGCAAGTATGTGCGTAGCCAGTAATAAAGAGCCTGAAGTTCAAGTTCAGGAAGAGAATCAAAATTATTTAAGTTTTATAAAAATTACAGCTATGGATGCAAATAAGACTTGCCTGAGGATATACGATTGCAATTTTCAGTAGAACAAGTTTGCAGTGCGGAGCTTCTGTTCTCTGAAGGGAGAGCAAGAGTTGTGGAATCCAAGAGAGCCAAACCCAATGAGGTATCTGGTCCAAGTACTTATCAAATGCCCTTCCCACAGGCTCACTCGGAGTATCAAAACTAAGAAGGTAAAGCACTCGAGCTAGATGGCTTCTTGAATTTGACACGCCAAACTTTATACCTTGCAAGAAGCAGCTGACAGCATATTCTAACCAAATCTCTTCATGGGTTTCTCTATACGCCTGTTGGAAATATGAGGGTAAGTATAGATTTCAAGTCAATAGTCATACTGACAGCATGAAAAACAGAAAAGAACAATTACCACATCACAATAATTTCCCCAGCTTATCCATCCCTTGGGCAAGTTTTTGAATAGACTAATGGCATTGGAGTAAGCAATGTTAGCACTTTCAGAGTCATTTAATTTTAAAAGGAAATCTCCTTTTAGGCGGAAAATTTCTGCCTTGTGCTTTGGAGGAAAATACTCTAGATTAGTACTGTTAATCAGATTAAGACCACTTGTTAGTTCTCCTTTCATTTCTAAATATGCCTTTGCCTGCTCGGTTATCTTAACAAATGCTTCCTGCAAAAATACAAGAGAGAATGAATGAGATAAAATCCAAAGAAGCCCCAATAAAACAAAGTTTGTTATCCTAGTCAGGAAAGAAAAAAGCATGCAGTCTATACGCCCAATCATACCATTGCATATGATTATCAACATTTGCATGTCTATATGTATTATGATTCACGTGAAGTCAAAAGCATAAGTTGATGTGGTTAAAAAAATTAGAAGAAACTCAGTGATGTATGTGAATTCTCTATTAAACACTAGGCATCTATATAACAAAGTATTGAAGCCTGGTCCATATTTTGAATTATTAGTCTCTTCTTACATATTATGATTGTGCGCAATTTCTTCCTTATTTTTAGGGATTATTATTTTCTGTTTTATCTCTTCAGATTTAGTAGCATTTAATAAGTCTACTAGGGTTTCAGCCACCTATTTCCTATAAATTGTAGCCACTGTACCAAAATAAGATGAGTGAAAATTGAGCCATTTTCTACATAGTATCAGAGCACAACGCTCTATGGCTCATAATCCGGTGAGGTTTGGAACTTTTGAGGGTTTACAAACAACCTCCGAGTCAGACAAGTCTGGGCAACAAAAGGATGCTGCACAAACCGTGACTAAGCACCAAAATTCTTCACCTCTTCTACTCCATTCATTTGACTCTATCCCTCCGGAGATAGGGCACAAACTAAATGGCCACAATTATCTTCAGTGGTCACAAAGTGTGCTGATGTTCATCAGGGGAAAAGGAAAAGGCAAAAAAAAAAATACCTAACAGGAGATGCAGTACAGCCGACATAAGATGATCCAAAATTCGACACCTAGCATACTGAAATTGGATGGTCATGTCATGGCTGGTCAATTCAATGAATCCTGATATTAGTGAGCAGTATTTGCTTGCCAAGACTGCCAAAGAAATTTGGGAAACTGCCAAAGCGGGATATGGACAGCAAAAAAAGTTTACTAGAAAAACAGAGTGTGCCTCCCTCTCAATTTGATAGGATTGCAACCATGGGTAATATGGCTCAAACAGGTAAATTTTCTCAAGCTCCTAAAGCTAAGGTTGTGAACCTGAAGCATGGGTTGTTGATTCAGGAGCCATGGATCATATGACTAATAGTATGTCTCTATTTAAAGAAATTAGATCATGCAATGCGATTCAAATAAAATTGTTGATGGTACTAATGTTCAAGTTCTTGGTATTGGGACCATGGAAGTCACAAATGAAATTGCATTAGTTGATGTGCTTTATGCCATTGGACTAAAGTGCAATTTATTATCTGTTACAAGAATTACTAAGACCCGGAAAAGTAGTGTTAACATGATTTCTACTGAATGTGTTTTTCAGGAATTGGATTCAGGGAGGATGATTGGCAATGCTGAGGAATATGAGGGCTGTTACTATCTCAAGTGCAGAACAAGAATGATTACTAATGTGTGCTTGGTGAAGCTCACAAATAAAGAACTTTTAACATTGCATTTTAGACTAGGACATCCTAGTTTCAATTATGTGTTATGAATGTTTCCAGATTTGATCAATAAAGATGCACCTTTTCATTATGAAATTTGCCATCTTTCTAAGCATCTCAAAAGTACTTACTCACCTCATACTCATTTTTTATTGTCAAGTGTAGAACCTGCCCAGTTAGCATCTATGAGGAGTTCTATACCATGTGTAGTGTTTTAAGAAAAAAAAAAAAAGAGTCCTTTTCCAGGATTCATCTTCAAGTAACAAAATATTTTCTTGTGGACAGCTCATGAACTGACTCACTACGCTAACTGGGTAGCTAATATCCGATCTAGTGTGTAAGAGATATATGAGCCTCCCAACTAACCGCTGATATCTCCCTTTATCAAAATGAATTCCATCTTCCTTTTTGCACAACTTAATAGTTATATCCATGGTTATTGTTATAGTGGAATCTAGAATCGGAAATGTGATCTAGTTCATGAATTTGAAATAAAAGACCTAGGAAAATTAAGATATTTTCTAGGTATAGAAGTGGCTAAGTCCCACAAGGGCATTACAATATCACAGAAGAAGTATACTATTGATTCGTTGAAAGAGAAAGGTATGCTTGGAGCAAAACCAGAAGATAAGATATTGCACATATTTATGGGGTAATCTAGTCACATGGAGAAGCAAGAAACAGTCAGTAGTGGCAAGAAGTAATGCTGAAATCGAGTATACATCAGGTATATGTGAGGGAATTTGGTTTATTCGACTAATGAATGAACTGAATCTCATGACTAGTCTACCTATGAAGACTTAGTGTGATAATAAGGCCATCATAGGAATTGTCAACAACCCAATACATCTTGAACGCACAAAACATGTTGAGATTGATAGGCATTCCATTAAAGAGAAGATTGAAGCAAGCACTATAGATTTATCACATGTAAATTCTCACTCACAGGTTGCCAATCTCTTAACCAAAGCACTTTCAAGGCCCAGATTTGATGAACTCTGTAGCATGTTGGGAATGATAGACATCAGTTCACCAGCTTGAGGAGGAGTATTCAAGCTCGGCCCATATTTTGAAATATTAGTCTCTTCTTATCTATTATGATTGTGCGCAATTTGTTCCTTATTTTTAGGGGTTACTATTTTCTGTTTTATCTCTTCAGATTTAATAGCTTTTAATAATATGCTGAAAGGGTATGGTGGCTAGGTTTTAGCGCCTTGTAAAGTCTACTAGGGTTTCAGCCACCAATTTCCTATAAATTGTAGCTACTGAACTGAAATAAGATAAGTGAAAATTGAGCCATTTTCTACACAAAGATAATGATCCATGTATTCTTTTCACATAGTGGCAAACGATTATTTTTAATAAGATTCCTCCAAATGCTGCACTTAAACTGGAAAACTTCAAAGAAAACACTTAATGTGGTGTTTGGTTTGCAATATTGTTGAGAACCAAATTGAAATGCTGAAATAATGCTGTGACCTATATAATATGTAAGTCAATATTTGGGTCTCCCTCCAATCCTCTGAATGAGAATGAAGAAAGGTAGCGCCAGATTTAATCACAGCTACAGTAGCCATGGAAAACTGAAATGGCAGGCAAAATGAAAAGAAAACAGCGACACCTCACCAGCTAGCATTCAAGAGGCTAGCACTCTCCACTAATGTCTCACCATGCATGCTTACACACCCCTCCCTCCACTATATTTGTCAGAATCAGCTACAATTCTAGCTCAGCCTTCATGTTTGTCCTCACTCTCTTTCTACGGTAAACTTGGGCAGGGCTTATAACACCAGGCCCATCAAATATCTTTTTGGGATTTCTGGGAATGTAAAATGGGAATGACAATCAAATTCCATGCTGAAGGAAAGATTGAAAGGTACAAAACTAGACTAGTTGCCAGAGGTTTCACACAAACTTATGGCATCAACTATAGAGAAACTTTTGCACCAGTAGCAAAGTTGAATACCATCAGAGTTCTTTCTTTAGCAACTAATCATGATTGGCCACTTTAACAGTTTGATGTAAAAAAAGCTTTCCTAAATGGGGAGCTCACAAAAGAAGTATACATGACAATGCCTCTTGGTTTTGATAACAGAGGAGAGAAAGATCAAATATTTCTCAAAGGTCCTAAAAAGAGAAGGTTACAAGCAGGGACACTCAGACCACACTATGTTTTTTAAGCATAGAGGAGGAAAGAAGACCATTCTTACTGTGTATCTGGATGATATTGTAGAAATGAATTGTTTCAAAGAGGTGATGACTGCTGAATTTGAAGTTAAAGACTAAGGACAGATGAGGCATTTCCTAGGTATGGAAGTTGCCAAGTCGAAAAGGGGAATCAGTGTTTCCCAAAGAAAGTATATCTTCGATCTCTAAGAAAAGACTGGAATGCTTGGGTGGAAACCCAGTGATACACCTATAGAAACTGTAAGGAGACAAGAAGATGCAGGAAAGGTTGTTGATAGAGAAAAATATCAAAGACTAGTTGGGAAATTGATATATTTATCCCATACTAGAAACACAATCAGTGTAGCTAGCCAACATATGCATCAACCTAAAGAGGCTCACCTAGAAGGAGTCTTAAATCTTGAGGTATTTGAAAGGATCACCTGGAAGAGGTCTTCTCTTTAAGCAAGGACACAAGAATATAGCAGTATTTACAGATGCTGTGATAGAAAGTTTGGGAAATTCTATTCTAGAAGGAATTTAGTTTTATATGTTAATTGAATATTTTATGACTTTCTTAGCAGTAAGGTTTCCTATCATTTTTATTATTTCTTTCTGTATGTCAGAGTGTTATCTTCTGTGCTTCTTTTTGAATGTCAGAGCAAGTTAACATTAGCAACTTGCTTGGTTTCCTTCATGAGAAGGAAACCTTCCCTATATATATATTACTCATGTAAGTGAAACTCAGCCGATGAATGAATGAGAATTTGTTTTGAGATACCCAGCTTCTGTCTCTCCCTCCCATCTCTTCCTCTCGTGCTTTCTCTACCTCCCTCTGTTTCTCAGTTTTCTCTCTCTCGACTCTCTCACTCTATTCTCCCTCTTCTCTTTATCTCTCCCTTCACCCATCACTTATGCTGCATCAATTTGGTATCAAAGTAGGCTCTGAGTGATCCTAGGCTGCCACGGTGACCGGAGACACTAGAAGGCACGTCACCAGAAAACAAAGCACTACTGCCAAGTTCAAAAACCCAGTTTCCCCACCTCATACTGCCAAACCACCACCACCACCGTGTGCTCCTTCCAAAACCCAGCCCGTCCACCGAGATCTGCCACCGTCTGACGCTGCACACGCCTCCACACGCAGGCAACGTCACCGGTGCATGGGCCTGACACCCCTCACGTGTCACCACACGCACCATCGTACAACACCTCCAGAACTGGTTTCTCTTCCTGTTTTGCACTGTTTCACATGGCTCTTTCAATTCCAGCCAATCACAGACGTGAAAATCACCAAATGGAAGCATATATAGGGGTAAATTGCCATATCTTTTTGGGCTTTTAAAGATACGCTGGTAAGGCCGATGACTCTCTATTTAAACTATGACTTATTTGGCCTTTTTAGGAGATTATCTGAGTATAATTAGGGCTAGTTCTTAGATTATATTGCTATAGGACCTCTAGTTGTGCTTGCAACTTATTTTCAGTGTTTTGATAATGTTCTTTTATTGTTGAAAAAAAAAAAAAACATTTTCATTAAAATTTTGAAATTGGCGGTCTCTATGTTTTATATTGATCCATTATTTCATAGTAACTAATGTCTACTAAGCTTTTTTGTGATTATATGTTTTGTTATCTCCTATATCCTATCTTGTGTGACCTTTTTTGACAAAAGACCCTATAGATCCTAAATTCACTGCCCAAAATTCCACAATGCCTAAATCCAACCAAGTTACCCAACAAACCCTTAAGGAATCTGAAAGGAATAATAAAGAGTATGTGGACTGTGCAATTGAACCTTTGAGAGATACTCTACAAATTGAGTCAAGCCGTAGGGAAGGTGAGTTCAAGCAAATGTATGATGAAATGATAGAATCAATGAGGTTAATAACTAGGCAATTTAGGGGTAAGAATGAAGGAGGTATACTTGAAAATCCTAATGCTAGTAAATAAGTTAATTTAGGAAGTGGCCACCCTCATTCCTCTGGTCAGTCAAAGATACCCCTACAACCCAGTGGAAATCATCAATCCCCAAATGGGAATAAAAGTAGACACAATAGGAATTCCCCTCTTGGGATCTTTGAGCACCAGTATGACCATGTGACTAGTGGGAAGACCAAGAACCCAATGATGTATATAACACGCGAAATGAATCACCCCTTGGAATGAGACATGGAGGTTATAGGCAAAATTATTTTGAGGACATAACCAAGAAAGTCAAGGTCGAAGTCCCTGAATTTGATGGACAATTAGATTCAAATGCTTTCTTAGATTGGTTAGCCAACATGGAAGACTACTTCGAGTGGTATGACATGACTGATTTCCAACGTGTCCGTTTTACAAAAATGAAGCTTGTGAGATCGACCAGGAAATATTGGCAGAACGTGCAATCAAAATTGGAGCGTTTAGGACAACCTCCGATTGATACTTGGGCCGAGATGAAGTTGAAATTGAAAAAAAAAAAATGTGTCCATTCATTATAAGGGACAACTCTATAACCAATGGTTAAACTTCAGGCAAGCCTCTACGGTGTCTGACTATATGGCTCGCTTTGATGACCTTATGATCAGGTGTGAGGTCAAAGAAGACCCATGGATGACAGTTCAGAAGTTTGTTAACGGTCTTTGACCAAACATACAAAGAGAACTCAAGTTGAACCCTCCTTAATCCTTGGAAGAAACTCATCATAAGGCGTTGGAAGTAGAGTCCTTGTTCAGGAGCCCACTCGCCAGGCGTACCACCATCCAAAGTTTAGATTTTCGTCAAAATCATACCTTCAGTCCTTCCAACCGCTTTACAGGGGTACCCCCTTCTAAGACCAATTCTTCTTTCCATCCGGGTCAAGCATCTGATACTAAAGGAAGTATTGCAAGGAATACTGAGTCGACAGGGTCTAATCCCCACCCAAATAGCCCCAATATTGAATGCTTTCGGTACCACTCAAAAGGTCACATCGCATCGTGGTGTCCCCAGCGCGCTCTCATTATTGAATTCCCTGCAAAAGGAGAATGAAGTGACAGATGTTGACAAAGTGGTCGACCCCATCGAGTGTCCTTCTGATGTGGATGAGGAGTTTATTGTGGGTGAAAAAGGGTGCATAGGTGTAATGAGGTGTATTCTATCTGTCTCATTACCCGATGACTCTTGGAAGAGAACGAGCATTTTCCACACCTTTGTGAAATGTGGAGAAAAGTCATGCAAATTAGTCATTGATGGAGGAAGTGCCTGAAATATTATCTCCACACAGGGAGTTGCTAGACTTGGCCTTAAGCCAGAGCCTCATCCTAAGCCTTTTGAAGTAGCTTGGGTGGATCAAAACGCTTTTTTATCTATTACACAACAATGTCATGTACCCCTTCGGCTTGGAGAGTACCAGGAAGATGTCCTCTGTGATGTTCTTACGATGGATGTAGATCACATTCTATTAGGACGACCATGGATATACGACAATGATGTCACTAGTTATGGTTACGAGAACACTCACTCATTCAAGTATAGGGGAAAGGCAATCTTGTTACGTCCGGCCAAACCAGAAACTGAGAGAAAGGGTTCGAATCAACAAAAGAAATTCAGAGCAAAGAGCCAAAGCCTCCATCTTTTGAACAAGAAACAATTTGTGCGAGAAAGTAAAGAGGCTAACATTATGCTTGCTATTGTCCCTAAGGTTTCTGATTGCGATGAGTCTACAGCCACTGATGATGTGCCCAATGAGGTATCCCTCTCTTGGGAGAATTCAAAGACATTACACCGAATGAGCTTCCGTCAAAATTGCCATCCATGCAAGATATTCAGCATTTTATTGATTTAGTTCCTGGATCACAACTTCCCAATCTTCCCTACTGTAGAATGAATCCTAAGGACAGGGAAGAACTTAATAGGCAAGTTAATGGGTTATCAGAGAAAGGATACATTCAGCATAGCCTTAGTCCATGTGCGGTGCCAGCTTTGTTGACACCGAAGAAAGATAGGACCTGGAGAATGTGTGTGGATAGCAGAGCTATAAACAAGATTACCATCAAGTATCGGTTCCTTATCCCTAAGCTTGAGGATATGCTTGATTTGGTTTCTGGATCTAGTTGATTTTCTAAGATTGATCTTCGTAGTGGATATCATCAGATCCGAGTTAGACCTGGAGATAAATGGAAGACTGCGTTCAAAACGTAAGACGGGTTGTATGAGTGGCTAGTAATGCCATTTGGTCTCACAAACGCTCCCAGCACTTTCATGCGTGTTACGACACACATACTTCGACCTTACTAGGGAAAATTTCTAATTGTCTATTTTGATAACATCCTAGTGTTTAGCAAGTCAAGGGAAGAACATTTGACACACCTTAAACAAGTCTTCCTTACCCTTCGAAAGGAAAAGTTTTATGTCAATCTCCCCAAGTACTCTTTTCTCCAAAATCAAGTTATTTTTCTTGGGTTCATTGTCTTTGAACAAGGTTTAGCTGCTGATCCTAAGAAGGTCAAAGCCATTCGTGAATGGCTTGAGCCTAAGTCAATTTCTGAAGTGTGAAGTTTTCATGGGCTAGCATGTTTTTATAGGCGCTTTATTAGGGATTTCAGCACCATTATGATACCTATCACTGATTGCTTGAAGAAAGATAAGTTCCATTGGACCTATGCAGCTTCACAAGCCTTTCAGACCATTAAACACAAGCTATCTGAGGCTACTGTTCTAAAATTACCTAATTTTGCCGAATGTTTTGAGGTTGCTTGTGATGCTTCTGGAATAGCAATTGGAGGTGTACTGAGTCAAGGTCACCCCGTGGCTTTCTTTAGCGAAAAGCTTGATGACGCAAAGCAAAAATACTCCACATATGACAAAGAGCTTTATGCCATTGTTAGGTCATTTGAGTATTAGAAGTACTATCTGCTTCCTCAGCAATTTGTTGTATATTCAGATCATTAGGCTCTCAAGTTCCTCAACTCTCAACGGCACTTAAATCCTAAACATGTCAAATGGGTAGAGTTCCTGAATGAGTTCACTTTTGTTGTTAAGCATCGTTCAGGAGTGGAAAACAAGATAGTTGACGCCTTAAGTCGTAGGCTTAATTTAGTGCACACCATGAGTGTTAGCATTGTGGGGTTTCATAAGTTGAAAGCTAACTATGCTACTTGTCCTGATTTGGGAATTATTTATCACGAGGTTAATGGGGGAAACCGTCATGATTATGCTGACTTCCTCATAAGCGATGGTTATCTCTTTCGTGGTACTAAGTTATGTGTCCCGCAGACGTCCTTGAGAGAATTTCTTATTTAGGAGTTACACGCTGGAGGGTTAGCCGGACATTTTGAACGAGATCAAACCACCGCCTTAGTAGAGGACAGGTTTTATTGGCCATCCCTTAAGCGTGATGTTGCTAGAATAATCTCTCAATGTCGTACTTGTGTAACATCCAAGGCTAAGAAACAAAATACAGGATGGTATACTCTTTTACCCATTCCTAAGGCGCCCTGGAAAGACCTTAGCATCGATTTTGTTTTGGGTTTACCCTGCACTGCACGCGGGCATGATTTGTTTTGGTGGTTGTTGATAGATTCTCCAAGATGGCCTACTTTATTCCCTCTAGCAAGGCTATTGATGCCTCTCATTTGGCCAAGCTTTTCTTTAAAGAAATTGTGCGTTTACACAGGTTACCTGTTACCATTGTGTCTGAAAGAGATGTTAAGTTTGTAAGTTACTTATGGAAGACGCTTTGGAAACTTTTTGGTACCCAGTTGAAGTTCTCTTCATGCATTTCATCCCCAAACTGATGGACAAACTGAAGTTACGAATCGTACCCTAGGAGATTTGCTTAGAAGTCTAGTTGGGGACAAACCAAGGAATTGGGATTTGGTTTTACCTATTGCTAAATTCGTCTATAATAATTCAGTTAATCAGTCCACAGGAAAGAGTCCTTTTCAGATTGTTCAGGGTTATAATCCCGAACAGCCCATCAACCTTATACCCATTCCTTTGACTTTTCGTGCCTCTGAATCTGTAGAAGATTTTGCCCATCGCCTTCATGGGTTACATGCTAAGATTAGGCGTAAGCTTACTTTGAGTAATGATCAATATAAATTATCTACTGATGCTCATCGTCACTCTCAGAATTTTAATGTAGGTGATTTTGTGATGGCTAGGATTCGTCCAGAGCATTATCCTAAACACTCCTTTAAAAAGTTGCATGCTCGAGCTTATGGACCTTTTCGCATTTCTAAGAAACTTGGGGCTAATGCTTATTTACTAGAATTACCTCCTGATATATGGCCATTAGTCCAGTTTTTAATGTTGAGGATCTTATTCCTTACCGGGGTACTTTTGAGCCGCCCCCTATGCTTTCTAATGATTCTGCAGGTACTCAACCTCATCATGTGCCAGTCCTTTCACTGCCATCTGTCACACCGCATGATGAAGAAATTGCTGCCATCATGGATAAATAGGTTGTCCTGATACCTGAAGGTCTCCTCCACCGCTACCTTGTCAGTTGGAAAGGTCACTCGGAGTTAGATGCTACATGGATCACTGAAGAAGAGTTTCGACGCATTGATCCCACCTTGCTAGAAACTTATCAGCTCTCTACCTCTCTAGAGGAGAGTTCTTTAAAGCAGGGGGGACATGATAGAAAGTTCGGGAAATTCTATTCTGGAGGAATTTAGTTTTATATTTTAATTGAATATTTTATGGCTTTCTTAGCAATAAGGTTCCCTATCATCTTTATTATTTCTTTCTGTATGTCAGAGTGTTATCTTCTGTGCTTCTTTTTGAATGTTAGAGCAAGTTAACATTAGCAACTTGCTTGGTGAAGGAAACCTTCCCTATATATATATATATGTTACTCTTGTAAGTGAAACTCAGCCGATAAATGAATGAGAATTTGTTTTGAGATACCCAGCTTCTGTCTTTCCCTCTCATCTCTTCCTCTCGCGCTTCCTCTACCTCCCTTTGTTTCTCAGTTTTCTTTCTCCCTCGACTCTCTCACTCTATTCTCCCTCTTCTCTTTATCTCTCCCTTCACCCATCACCTAATGCTGCATCATGCTGATTTGGCTGGATTCATAGAGGATAGAAGATCTACTACTGGCTATTGTACCTTCATTGGGGGAAACCTCATGACTTGGAGGAGTAAAAACAAGAATGTCATAGCCAGAGGTAGTGCTGAGGCAGAATTTAGAGCTGTGGCTCAAGGAATATGCGAAGGACTCTAGTTACAACAATTATGGGAGGAACTAAGTAGGAAGTTGAGAAGCCTATCAAAGTGTATTGTGACAATAAGACTGCTATCAACATTTCTCTCAAGCCAGTTCAACATGACAGAACAAAGCTTGTTGAAATGAATAGGTATTTTATAAAAGAGAAAGTAGAGGAAGGAATCATATGCATAACCCATGTCCATACCAAGGATCAAACAGCAGATATACTTACCAAAGGGCGTGCAAGACAATTTTGAAGATTGTGCCAGCAAGTTGGACATGATTAGCATCTATGACCCAACTTCAATGTAGTCAAACTAAATTTATTGCAGCTGATTTTTTGGGATGGGATTCAATTTATTTTACCGTTGCTTCATTACTCTAGTCGTATATATATTAAAGCTATCTGTACATGCTTTCTACCAATGAAATGTATGCATTATTCCAACACTTATCTATAATTTCTAATATATCCTCCATCAGAGTCCTATTCAAGAAATGTGATAATGATTGGAAGTATAGTGTTGGGGACCAGGTTTTTAAGTTTGGGAAAATGATGGAAACTCCAAACCAAAAGTATGGAGATTAAGATAAAACTCCTTGCCAATGTATGAACTAAGCAGAGGGATGATACAACTGATGGAAATTAATAAACAGGAAAATAACAGATACATAAATGGAAACCTATACTAAAATGACATGCTGCAGCACTGAAACGCTAGATGAAAGAATCTTATCACAGTCTAAAGGATGAATGAGGATGATTACCGCAGCACCACACAAACACAGAGATAGAGACTGAAACACTTCCCCAAGCTTTTGAGAGGCCTGGGCTCTCTTTTCACATAAAGCCAAATTCTTCCTTGTTTTTCATCTCACCCCTAAGCCCCTTAGTAAACCCCTCCAAACACATAACTCTTTTGATATTGAGAATACATGAGGAAAACAAACTTTACAAGTTTTGGGTCAAGTTAGCTTCTTTGTTGTCGAGGATATAAGCATATTCAGCACCCCAAACACCTTTTGTAGGTCAACGAGAATACAAGTTTGGGAAAAGGCTTTAGGGAGAACTTGAGAATGAGAGTCAAATTTGAGAATTCATGAGGATATTCTGCTGATAAGATAGGTCACAGTTAGAATGACTTCTCCCTAGTATTGCTTAAGAGACATTATTTGTAAACACGGGATCAAGCATCTTCAAGATGCATATTTTTCCTGTCAACTATAGCATCTTATTGTAGAGTGTAAGGACAAGGGGTGAGGTGTGGGCTAAGGAGGAACAACATCACACACCATCATGCAACAAAGCATATGGTTGAATACCCATTACGCAATATGACATGTTTGGCAATAGATGAGGCTTTGGTGACATGCCGTGATTAATTAGAGGCCTCTGAGTTTGTTGGTAGACCTTGTACCAAGGTTGGGCAAGGGATAGTGACTGAAATTAGACACAATCATTTGAAAAAGAAACTGAAGGGAAGGAAGAATTCAAGCAATGGAAATAGTTGTGTGCTTTGATACCATGGGGAAAGAGTTAAGAAGCTCTATCGAAAGAACAAAGAAGAAACTGCATGTATTCTCTTTTCGAATGTATTTACAAGCAATGGGAAACGCCTATTTATAGGCCTAGAACCAAGATGATATGATCTCCCAAGAAAATGGCTGAAGCATAGCTAAAAGACAGCAGAAAAGGAAGAGCAAGAAACTATATTTACTATAAATAAATAAAAAATTCCCATAAAATAAATAGCTAACTAATAAAGGAAGAAATTCCCACCTAATAAACCAAAATTAAGAGATATATCAGTAATTCCATCAAGGGAGGTAGGAATGTCAGATTCCCATCAGGAAAGACTTTCAATAATGGTAAAAGAATATTTTGCCAGCTAACCTCAATACACTTCCAAAAAAAATAATAATAAAAAAATTTTAATAAAAAATATATTTACATAATTTATAAATAAATTATAATACTTCTTTCCTTTGAATAATATGTGGAACTAACTCATAATCAAGTGCCCTTAGAGATCACTAATAATGCATGCCAAGATAACAGCAAAAGGTAAGCAGCTCTCTCAAATACTGAGCTATTAAAAAAGCTGGTCATCTTACCTGCACTTCCATGGTTGAGTGCCCGTATAATTTTTCAAGTATGGTGACACAAACATCATATAGGCCTTGCTTACGAGCAATGTGAGCAAGCCTGTTGACATTCCATGCTTTGTCACGGTAGCCAAGGTGATGAAGCTGTGAATTTGTGGAGCTAAAATCTTTGAATGCATCTATGACAGCATTATACATTTCATTCCTCCACTGCAGCAAGTCATACCAAACAGACATATGATCCCATTCATTTGGAGTTCTCAGTCTCCAAGTCTCAAGGATGTCCTTGAGATCAGCATAAAGGTTTCCTTGCACACCCACTACAGAGTTTCCAGAGACTTTATTTCCATTGGAAATATCCAACAGAATTCTGGATGACTCCTTAACTTCAACTATTTGTTGGAATTGCTGCAGAAGGGGAATTTTGGAATGAACAGACATTTCAGGCAGCTGCCACCATTGTTCTAGAGCAAGATCAACACTTTTGCCCACCATGTTGTCAGCATCCACTACACCATTTGTGTTTTTGTCATGCAGAGCAAAGTATGCTTGAATCAGACGAAGTTTTGGAGTTTCTTCCACTTGAGCTTTAGGAATTACATGATCTTTCATATATGTCCAATCAGGCAATTTCCAAAGACTGTCAAGAAGAATTTCATAATTCTCAACACTCTTACCAAAGTCTGCCAATGCATCCCACTGACTAAGTTGACTAGCACAGTATAACCACTGCTCTTCCCAGAGACACATCTCAGCCTTTGGCACAGTGTTGTTATATGTTCCTTGAGTTGCCTTCACCATGGCTTGGTAAAAGAGGCTTTGAGCACGCTGCCAATAACCATGCTGAACAAGAGAAAGCCCTGCCCTAGTTTCTGCAGTGATTGACCGTTTCTTCCATAACCCACACCGCATATCTTCTTCATTGAGCAAACGATAGAGCTCAGCCAGCGACTCAGAGCACTTGGTGTCATTCATGAACAACATAACATGACTTTCAAGCAATGCTAGTGCAATGTGCCATGCATTATAAGTTTTCCCAATGTATTTGATGAGTTCACTTGGCATTCGGGGTTGAGGATGACTCAGCTGAAGCCCTTCTAGTAGAGCTTGTACAACATTTGGTCTGCTGGCTTGCTGCCTCTTATGATAATCTTTAGAAAGAAGATTAATCATTGGTTTAGCAAGTGTTACTTGCTCTTCTTTATGTAATGTAACCCAGACAATTGGAAACACCAAAACCCACAAATGATATGCAACATTAGCATCTGTGTGGGCCAACTCTCTCAATGGAATTAAAAGATCAGCCACCTGAAAAAAGAAGAAAATGAGGTAAGAAATTGAAGTTATTTCCCATCCAATAATTTTATTTCAGGAGTTGACTGACAGCAGCTGCCACCAAAAACACTGATGAAACTGAGGCACTTCTCAACAACTAGTAAAACTGAAGTTAAAAATAAAAACCAAAATTCAATAAATGATAGCTTTCAAAGCTTAGCCATCTTATTAACAAACAAGGTAACATTCCACAGTGCAAATGAGTGACAAATTTATTCATCCTTGAGCCTGATCTATGAATATTACTATGAAAAGCAAACACAAGATATTGGAGATATGCTCGTTAATATGCCAGACAATAATAGCAGTTAGAGATTAAACATCAATTGGTTTACCTGCAGTTTGCTCATATTGTTAAGAAACTGGGCATGCTTATGCACTAGGGTCTCAAATGTTAGCGGACTGTCCTCAGTACCTTCAGAAATATCATTAACCTTGTGCTGCATCCCTGATGACTCTGGAAAAGAGCTTGAAACAAGAAGTGGTGGAACCCTGGCAGAATTTGGAGCTAGTGTAATAGGTTTATCCTCGACTAATATTGCCAGAAGAAGATCAAGGCCTTGTTTGAGCCAGAAGACATCACTCAAAGCCTCCCACTCTTGAATTTGAATAATGAACTGGAGCCTAGTGAATAATGATTTTCCAAGGGATTCATGATAGAGAGAGAAAAATTTCATCCTAACTTCAGGATCTTTTGCCCGTAAACCAAGCATGAACTGCCTTTCAACTTTCTGGAAGACCTCTTGACGTAGGGACAGAGAGTACCTAGACATCAACAAAAATAACTAAGACAACATATAATGCAAGCATCGTGCAGCCAATCTTGAGATCATTACTTACTTATTTGAATCAGCACAAATCCCATAAAGAAGTTCTAGATATTTCCTATCCCACTCTTCCAGAGATGCTGGAGGGAAATTTTGTTTATCAACTTGTGAAAGCTTCTGAAGAAATGAAACTATCTCCTTTGCACTGAGAAAGGAACTTGACGTAACTGAAGTGCCTTGTTTACAGAAATCATCTTCTATCCATCCTTTTATCACATCAAGTATGCAAAGAAGTACACTAGCATCAGTACCTTTCTCTGAGAGCAAAGCATTCAAGATTTGAGATACAGATCGTTTGCAGTCAGGAACAATCATCACTCTTTCAGTGATAAGCTTCAAGATAGACTTTAGATTAGAGATAACTGCTCCAACATCAGAACCTTGTCGAGAAGACGTGACTGCTGAATCTGTATCTGTTCTCTGACCCTAATTATGCAGGACAAGTTTTCAAATGTAATTCATCAAAAGAATGGAAATTGATGATGATAATAATAATAATAATAATACTATCTAGATACAAAATATAGACTAGAGGAATGTTGTCTTGTTGATACCATGGTATTCACAACCCAGCTGACTTCCCAACAAAGAAGAAACAGAGGAATGTTGGCCAAAAAAAATAAATAATCTTGCTCAAGTCAGACTTGGTACCCACTACCCAACTGACTTCCAACAAAAGAAACAGCAAGAGACACAGAGTCATTGATAGGCTGACTAGTTTTATGGGCTGTGTTTATAAGAAGAGGAGGCCAGAGGATGCCAACATGGGTCAAAAAGAAGGAACAAATGAGAGTAAAAGGGCATGAGGGGACCCACCACGAGTTGCTAATGTTGGAGGGTGAGGTATGTAACCATTATCTAGGGTTCTGTGCTGGAGGCTGAGGTAGGCATCTTGTGTGTTTGGTGAGGAGAGAGTCCTGACCTCTCGAAAGTCAGGAAGGTTACAGTTTTGATCATTTTCCCTTTACTATTCAGTTCCTCATAGTTGCTTTCATAGGAAGTAGACAGTTTTGATTATCTTTTTCCTATGTGTTACTTGAGGGGAACTTGTAGCTGATCTTTCCTACTTATAGTGACAATAATAACAAGTTTCATCAGTCATCTGCTGTGGTTGCTCATGGTACTCACAACCCAGCCAACCTTGAAGACAATGGTAGCAAAAGAAAAAAAAAAATTCATGCTCAAGTAGGACCTGGTCTTGAAAAACACGATTCAATATGCTAGAAGAAAAGCTTAAAGCTTAAATATCCAACTTGAAGGAGAGTACTTGAAATTACCATTGATTCAGATAAGTTAATATTGGTTCCACAACCCACCCCCCCCCCCCAAAAAAAAAAAAAAAAAATTAAAGCTTATTAGAAAAAGATAAGGTTAATTGCTTTTTTTAATTAGAATAGAGTTATCCCATTTTGATTAGGATAAAGTTATCTTTTCTTTTTTAATTAAAAAAAAAGTTTATCTAATTTTTTTGAGTAATGTGTTTCAGTTGGGGTGCAAGTCTTACTCTCCATTTTATGTATATAAATATCACATTGCTTCCTTCTAATAAAACAAGTTCAAAGGAAAATTAAAATCTGAATTTCACAAGTACTTTTATCAGAATAAATCAACAAATTGGCATGTCAGGCAAAATACAATCAACTGAGGCAGGAGAAAAAGAAATTCCAAAGCCAGAATAGGCTTACATATAATTGGCAGGGTCAGGCACTTCTTCCTTCCAACCCCAAAGCCTAAAATGTATGCCAACTTTGTAAACAAAGTGTTTGGAAGAAGGACGCTTTAGAGGGAACGAAGAGAATGGAAGGAATTGAAGGATAATGGGATGGGATGGGATGGGAAGAGATGCGTATGAGTCCCCCTCCTAGGGAGCTCCATTGGTGGGGCAAAGGAATAGAATCCCCTTATACCCCTCAGGGCCCAACTTTGTTTCCCCTTGGGGCAACAGATGAAACAAAAATTAGATTTGTTCAATTTTAAAACCTTGAAACCAAAGAAAGACTGAAAAAATAAAAGGAAAAAATTCTGCTTACTTGTCTCAAATGAGATCCAGCTGATGAACCCATATCACGTTGTAGCCGTTGAAGGATACGAACTAATATTGAAGGATCAATGAAGTTTCTTTGCACCTCCGTCAAGGTTTTAATAACGAGCAATAAGAAACTAATTGAGCTAGCAACATTATCATCAGCAGATGTTTGAGGAGCTGTGACAGTGGATACATGCTTCTGTATCAAATCATCAAGCTTCTGGTTCAACAACTTGACATCTGCTGGTGTTGTAGCAGCTTCTGGAGGAAAAGCAACGAAGATCATCTTCAACAGGGAGCAAAAAGACTTCCCAGCATCTAACAGTTTATGCTTGAAACACGGTTCAAGAATCTGGGAGGAAACAGAAATGACTAATTACAAATGTAGAATTGTACAGCAAATCAAACAAAGATAACCAACAGAGGCCTACTTGAGATATCTGGTTAATGTTGTTTCTTATAAACAAGTGGGGCTGTTTCTCCAAAACCTTGTTCATGACATCCAAACCTTGTGCCAGAGCTGTAGAAGGGTCCTTTGCCTGAGATGGCTGAATACTGCTCAGCAGCTTTTCCAAATAATTAAATTTTACATTTGCATTTGGCCACACCTCCAAAGCTTGTGAAAGTAACTCCAAAGCTTGTTTGTACATAGCACTTGCCTCTTTATCCTTAGGCTCTATGACCAATGCAACCTAATGTCATCGATCACAGTAAATAATCATAACCATTAAGAATATTGGAATGGAGGGTTGCTAAATATACAATGAATAATAATGCATTTAGTTAATCAATTTTCACTTTTGCCTCAATCAGAACTACCACATCAATCACCTTTATGCATGCACATGTACTTGGCTAAAACATCATGGGACGGGTGAGGATGACAGACCAGATTGGGGAGGAAAAAAAAAAAAAGGTTAACCTCTAACATAATATACATTACTATAAATATCATTTTCATATCTCAAGAAAAAAAAAACAAACAAAACAAAAGTGACAGTGAAAGTATTAAAACTACTGGCACTACTTAAACTAAGTTTGTCAGGGAAAGGGTTCAACACCCGTTCAAACACCTTAAATATGGGATATGGCCTCTTCGCAAATGGCAGAATCTAAGGAATTATTGACAGCATTAACACTATGTTACACTAAAAGAGCATGATTAGAATAAAGCCTCACCCTGATAAGAAAATTGATAATCATTTCCTCCATAGCAGCATTTGGTTTAAATTCTTCATCAGGTTGGCTAGCAGATCCCGGGGTTTCAATGTTAGGGATTGATGATGGACCACCAGGTGACATGACACAAAGGGATTGCAAACCAGGTTCCACCTTTACTCGCTTAGTTGCATCATCAGGAAATGTAGACCCATCTATGGATCGCTTAACATCAGCTGAGCTAGGATTGAAGTCATCATTGATCTGACTGGGGGCATCAGCATCAGTAACCACTTTCATCTCATTTTGCCTTTGCCTCTCCCAGTTAACAACCAATCCAGCAAGCTCAATGGCAAGACGTCTGTTTTCAGCTGTGGTGTTATATGGCAATCCAAGACGACTCAAAGAATTCACCATCTGAGGAACAAATTGTGCTCTGCAGCTGTAGAAGAGATCCGAATGGCGAACAATAAGCTGGAATATGTGAATAAGGTTGGGAATAGAATGACCTTCCTCAACTAGGATTTTCTTAGTGTATCGTATCCATATGGGCATCCGAGAATCACCAAGAGGCAGACGTCGTGGCAATGCTGGCATCAGTATGTCAAGAGCCTGCTTGACCAACATTTTATTTTCTGGTTGGCAAGTCCTAAGAAGTGCTACAAAAACCTGCAGTTTCAAATCTTTGTTGAAGTAATGGTGCATTATGTGTACAAATATCTATACACATATTCCATGTTTGCATAAAAGACAAAGAAAGTAAGATACAGTATCAAGCCAACCTTCCAAACTCACCCCTACATTATAGATCAAACTGAATAGTCCTCTTATGAGCCTGGCTCAGTAATAAGTTTTTTTCACCATCTAGTTTTGGATAAGTCCTTAAAAGTCAAGAAGGAACACTGCAAATACCTTTAGATTTTGGCAAATCGAAAATTTATCCCAGCAACAAGAGCCTCACAAACAAATACAAGAACTACCACCACCAACTTCTATATCCCAAAAAAACAAGAATAAAGCAATGACGGACAAGCAGTGATTTTTACATGTTACAACACCCTAGGCTGCAAGGCTATAAATAATGAAAACCAGGAAACACATACGCAACATTTCAAGATCTAACATAGTTAACCATCATTTATGAAGAAAAAAGAATACAAAAAATGAGTAAACAAATAATCACCAAGTGCCCAAAAATTTTCCGTGGAAGGTTCAAATGTTATACTCCCACTCCCAAATGCAGAGAATCAAGACCATAGGCTCTCACCTTTTTATTCTCAAGGGCATTGACATTTAAAATTTTAAATTATGGAAAGTAAACCTAGGTAACCAGAAGGAAATTTGTCATTCCACAAAAAGAAACCATTGCAGTCAATTTATCAGGAGAACTAGCCCAGAAGCATTCGGTATAGAAAATCCATGCGTAAAGGAACTTTGACTTTCTTCACATGACAGAGTACAGAACATTTTAAGAAAAATCCAGGCTTCGATACCTGAAGTATTATTTTTTCTGGAGCTTGATAAGCCTCCAAGAAGTGGCAAACATTCACAAATGCCCACTGTTTGCTAGCAGTATCTTCACGTTTCAAATGATTCCACCCAAACTTTATTAATTCCTTCCTGTGATGGACGAGATCATTCTGAAGATATTTAAGAAGCAAAGTGGCAAGCTGCAATAATTCTATTCGTAAAGGCTCATCATACTCGGCAGAAACCTAAAGGGGAACAATATTTTAGAACCAAAAAAGATTGTATCAAGTACTGTACCATGCAGAATTCGCAAGTTATGAATAGGCCCACTAACAAGTAAGGCCAAACATAAAACTCCACATAGGATCAGGATATACCTCTTCCGGAGGATCAAGAAGTTTATCAACAATTGTTTTTATAATAGCAGGATCAACAACCTCCCAACTTTGGCCATTTTGAAAGGCATGAGCCAGCATTGGAAGAATGAGCATTTGCATTACAACCACTAAATGGTCATGACTAAGTTGTTTTGATTGAAAAAGACTCAAAAAATGCAACAAAAGTGCCTTTTTCATGCTGGGTGGATAACCTTCTGCCACCTGAAAGGTGCCAAGACAATTTGCATAAAATTCAAATATAAGAATCATTGAGACCGAAACAGATGAAATTTAGAGAATACCTCAATGATGTAGAACTCCTTGAGAAATGTATAATCAATACGACTATGAAATAAGAATATAGTAAGTATATCAAAAAGAACATTCACTTCATTCTTGTCATGCCTCAAGTAATTCAGAAAGCATTTGACGAGCCACTTGCTTTCTTTAACCTGAAATTGAATAGTGATCATTAAAACAAGTTAACCAGCCAAAATTGATGACACCTTTCATCATGTCAATCAATTACTTGGACAATTTAATAAGCTCACAGAAAAAAGTTATGTCAAATTTATAGTTTATCATTGAAGTAGAAAAAATAAGGGGTAAGACAGAGTGAACTCAAAAGGAAAATATAGCAGAAATAAAAATATCATACATATTCACACATAAAAAACTCATAATAGATGATGCAGGACATCCTAGAGCACAGACATGATGACAGCAATAACAATCATATATGGGAGAGTTAATGTGGAAGATGACTATGCACATCAAGGAGTAAAGACATCTTTGTATAGTGTTATAAGTTGCAATATTCTTGCAACCATACATTATGCATGGATTAATTATTAGACAGAAATAATTTCTAGACAGTACGAAGAAAATAGGGAACAATTACACTTGACATTATATAAAGGCACAAAAAGTGAAAGGAAGAAAAGGTGTGCTATCACATCTAAATTGATACAATACACTTCTATAGCTCATGACATTTTTAACATTTAATTGGTATATGAGTAAGATCACATTTGTGGCAAACCAAAAGGGGCAACAAAAATCAAATAATGTCATTCATCGACAGATAGGATCCAGAGCGAAGAAATTGGCCAACTCAATACAAACAACTGTCGAGGCAAGCAATGCAAGCACATTGAACTTTGGCCAACCATGATATCTAATGGAGGCCTTTGCTTTATCTTGGGGTGCCTTTGGGAATCAACCATTGGAAACCAAAATACTGATAAAGACATTAATTAGCTCAACAATCATCAATAACAACATATCAGAAATTAAATAAGCTGTCCATCCATCACAATACTTACTTGTACTAAGCTCAACTCCTGTTCATTTTGCAGACGGGATATTCTTGCAGGTGACTTCCAAACAAGAGCTAATGTATCAAACACTATACGATTACTTTGTAACCAACCAGGAATGGATTTCACCAAGGTTTTTATCAGTGCTAGTCCCTGAAAGTAAGCACCCGAAGTTGCACTGGGAGGTGCAGCAGGTGGGTTGGAAGCATCAGTTGAAGGGGTAACAAGGCTCTCTTCAGCTAATAAACTAGTATGTGTACTGGTAGAAGCAGGAGCCATGGTGACATCAGATTTTGGCAGAAATTCAGAGAACGCACTGGCAAGTATTTTCTGTGGTGATTTTGCAAGTTCATCTCTCAATGGTTGACCAGTATCTGACCGAATTATATACATGAACCTGAATTGACAAACCCCAAAAAATAAAATAAAATAAAATAAAACAAGAAGGAACCTAGCAAGCATCAATCTTATAAGGGTCTGCATAATTCCAGTCCAACATAGAAAACATACCGCCTGAAGTATTTTGGATCACTTAATCGAGCAAGAAAATAATCAACTGCAAGGGGTGCATAGCGATTTAAAAATTTGGAGAGCGGAAGACGATATGGACTATTAATTTCACTGTAAACTTGTCCTGGGGGAAGAGCTCCTTCCAAATCAATAGTCAAGGTCACAAGCTCATCAAGAAACTTTGAAGCAGCAGCAGGAAGCAAGTGAAAAAGCTCAATTATAGCTGTGCAAATAGAGAATAACATGATCAGTAAATTAAGAGCCAAGGACGATGCATCAGCAACACCTGACTAAATAGATTAAACCAGTGATGTAAAACCTGCAGCAATCTTTGGTTCTTCGCCAGCCTTCCATGATTTCTGACTCTGTGCAAGCTTTTCAGGCTCCAGCCACCTCTTTAGATGCTCCAATAGTTTTCCACCCAAAGTTACATTAAACCAATTGGACAACAGCTCAAGTAGGCGCGCCAGCCCTTGTAGAAGAGGCATGCTGAGATTTTTTGTGTGCGCCAAATTGACTAATATTGGCCTAAGACTACTTTGCAGAAGCTCCTTGGGCATCCTTTGATTGATTACCTAAGTGCAAGTGACAGCAAAGAGAATGACTTTAAAAAAACCCAAGCAAGTTCAAGAGCATGTAGTACAATCTATAACAAAAGTATAAAGAAATGTACAATCAATATAGAAATAAAATCTATAGGAAACTAAACTACTCATAAGTCATGAAGCCCATTTTTCAAACTCCATGCAATGCCCACATCTAATTGTAACAAAAACAAATGGAAAATTTAACCTACTATAGTACTAAATAAATAACAACAACAAGCATTATCTCATTAAGTGAGATCGGCTACATGGATTAAATGACGCCATTAGACTCTATCAAAGACTAGCTTTTCAATTATATCATTTGCCATGATATCCTATTCAATAACTTCCTTAAATGTCGTTTTTGTCTCCCTCTACATCTTTTCATAAGGCCAAAGATCAACTTTCCTCACTGGCACCTCCAACAGCTTTCTTTGCACATGTCAACTTTTCCTCATATACAATCATTTCAAATCTTGTATTTTTTTGTATGACATCCATCTCAACATTTTCATCTCTATTACCCCTATTTTTTGCTCCTCTTGTCCCTTCAATGTCTAACATTCACTACCACATAACATTGTTAGTCTTATAACAATTCGGTAAAATATACTACTAATAAGAAAAAAAAAATTTGAGATGGAAGGGACCACACAATCAAGAACAAATTATCAAGGACACTATAGATGTCTCCAAAATACATGTTCTACAATCGATGCAGCAGCATCTGTGAACGTGCATCACCAAAGGCATACAAACTTCTTTGCAAACATCCTAGTCCAACGAAGAAGCATGAAGCTCAATATGAAGAAGCCATTCATACCTGTCGCAGGCCCTCTTTTGCGACAGCAACAATTTCTGGCGTCCTACAAGTTAGAGACTTAAAAAACATTGAAATAATCTTTGCGCGCAGTTCAGAATGATTTGGAGCCTTAAAATCAGCCCATGCCATTGTTGTACAGAGTAGCTCAATGCAAGCTGTTCTAAGTTTTGTCAATGATGTCACCACTTTTGGGTTGAAAATCTTGGTAGCCAACGCACTGTCATCAGACTCTGCTATTTGCAATGCTTCTTGCAGGAAATTAACTAACTCTGGGGTCAACTTTAGAAGAGGTGGCCTCAATGCTAAGCAGAAATTTAATGCTGTAACTGTTCCAACCTATACGGAAGATATAATCAAGTAAACAAATAAATTTATAGGAGTTTATAAGAAGATCCCAAAAAGGGGAAAAAAAAAAAAAAGCCATCAGCAAAAGAATATACCTGTTGGTCAACAGTCTTTAACTTGAGGGGCCGCATTATAAGAGGCTGGAGTAAAGGTTGATATAATGGCTCAAGTAATTCAGACACCTCACTGCCAGTTCTGCTAGCCAATAGTGCCAAGCATGACTGTACATTCTTTCTCACAATGATGGATGCATTCTGGTTGAACAACTCTTGAGCAAGAAATTCAACTACGCCTTGAAAACTTTGCCTCCGTGCTTCACTATTGGCTTCATCAGCATTATTTACAACTCTAAGAACTTGAGTGAGCACCTGACTTGTCTCATCCTGCTCCTTGCTAGCATATATGGGAAGCTTTTTAAGGACATATATCAGACCACGTACAATCCTTACTTGAAAAAGACAAAGAGTCTCCACAGTAACCTTTCCAACTAAGGCACCCAGTCCCATAACACCTCCAATTTGTGCTTGCCATGTAAGCCCATAGCAACAATGAAGAAGACGGGGCAAGAGTTGCTCGAATACAGGAACATGGACACTGGGTGGTGGAGAATATACAGGATTCATTGATGGACTAGATACAATCATTGGTGTACCAGGTCCTCTAGACAAAATAACATCAGTATGCTTTGTACGAGCTAGAAACACAAGTGTTTCAGCAAACATGTTTAAAGCACCAAGAGCAGCCTTGGCATGGAGCCTGTTTTCATCTGCTAGTACATCAACTAATGCATCCAAGAATATTAACGGATCCAGTTCCTTCAGATTTGAAGAAGCATTAGTTTTTGGCCTAGAACTGGCATGAACATTACTTGAAAGGGCTGAAGTCCCATGTGCAGCAGTAGAAATATTACTAGATGAAGAATCAACATGAAATATCACTGCAAAATGGCGGCACAAATTAACAACAAAATCATCTGTGGGTTCCACGAGGTCAGGCTCGCCATTAGCAGCAATAACAGTCATTAGTAGAATCTTGAAAACAGACTTCTCAGCCATAAGTTGCGTCTTCGTCTTTACACCCAAGTCAGCCTGAAATGAGATGTATAAATTGCAGTAACAATAAATACACCATAAAATAAACCCATCCAAATATACAAAACTTGTACTGAATTCAAAATAAAAGATCAAAGAGGAAGAATGAAGAATCCAAAGGCTTCATAAGTTGGGTCTTTGTCTTTACAGCCTTTGCATGCTCTGGCTTTGCTATGCTTCATTTTTGCTATTGTGGAGTTCGCTCATTATGCCACCACATTGCCATAACTTTTGTTTGTACTTGTAGGTTGATTGTTTCTTTCACCAACTTAAGAATTAAGATATTTTTAATAATAATTAAGATAGTTAATTATTATAAAGTTTAATGCAAGATAGAAAAGTTTTATGTTCAAGAAATTATGTAAGTTAATAATAGGAAAATTTATGTTATACTCTACATATCATCATTTTTTTATTGTTGCAACTTACTTCTTGCACATCTTGCCTCAGGCATTTTATAGGCCTTGCACCTTGAGTGAGCCATTTGCCTTTGACTACACGTAATCCATTAAGAAAAGCAATAAAAAGGAAAAGTACCATTTTACAGATCAATCAAAATATGCAAAAACATGGTTCTCAAATACAAGGAATTTTGGTTCTCATAATACAAAATTCCAAGCTAACCTTTACTTCTGGTGACTCGGATCTCCTCAATGATTGATCAGCCGTAGACAACAAGAAGGCAGACAGCTGCTTGGGTATACATCCCTCGTCTGCAACAGTTCCAGGCAAATTGAGCTGAGATGTTAGGCAAACACGCAGGAACTTCAGCGCCTGCTTACGATAGAAGGCATCCATACCACCATTTTTGTGCATTACAGATCCTACAGCAAGATTTATACATCGGTCGAGTGGCACCAAGAAAGGAGTCGCAGGTTCAAATGTCAGAATCAAGCGAAGCCCATGCTCAGGGTTCTCTTTGCACTCGAGTGCCAGAGGCTCTCTAAGGAAGCGTCTGTTTCGACCACCTAACTTGCCAAGAAGCTGCAGTGCTTTCGCACCCCAGAGATAGGGCGCAGGCCTTAAGTGAGACCACAACACTAGAATCACTTCAGACATCACATTAGCCATGCTAGGCTCAAGAAAGTCAGGATTTAAACTATCAACCCAAAACTCAAGTGTTCGTAACCCTAGACCAACTAGGTCATCACTTCCTTTGAGACATAATACAAGTGGCTTCATAAGACGAGAAAGGCAAGGTAACAATGAGCTCAAACGGGCAGGCAAGGTCAAGCAAAGCTCCAGCAACAGATCCCTCATATCTTCCCCAGTTGGCCCCTCCAGCATAGTCAACAGCATATTAAGGCAGGGCTGTAACATGGGGATCAAGTCCCGCAGTAAAAGTTCAAATTTGCATCCTTGAAGTGCCTTGAACATTGTGCGAAGCAATTGCACATAACCAAGAGGCCTATCAACTTCAGTAGCATTTTTCATACAAAATTCCATTATAACAGGCACATGAGGCTGCAAAATCCGTTCAAATTCCGAAGGTGCTTTAGCAACAGCACCAAAGATAAACCGGAAAAGATGCAAAACCAGTTTTGCTGCAGGTGAATCAGGGTTCTTTAATACATCAAGTTTGCTGTTCACAATAAAATTAACCAGCACGTCAGCAAATGGCCGGTACACTTTTGGGGCTGATAGTAGTGTAGAGAATATATGGACCAGTTGCGTGTTGACAATCATGCAATCAAAAAGCTCAGACATACACAAAGAGAACATATCCATTAGATCTCGAGGTTCCATGATAGCCAAAATCTGTGAAAAGAGTTGAAGCATTTCCTTCTCCTCATCCTTCTCCTTGAAGAGTGCTAAGCAGTGTACACCACTTTTTAGCACACCAGAGGCTTTCCATACCTATATAAGACTTAAGTCAAATATAACTAAAGCTTCAAAACCCATGTCAAAGATAATCAGGCTATCCGTGGTACCTCATCTTCTCTCATGCCCTTGAATGCCTGAGGTGGTGGCAAATTAGATGATGGTGGAACCAGCACCTGCAATATTCCATGCATATGAGAAATCTCACCATGAACAACAGTATACAATACAGTAATAAAGGCCAAACTGCAAACAGGAATTATAAGCAAAGACATTCACAACCTGAGATCGGGGCAAATGTGCATGAGTGATGCTCCATATGATGGTCTTCATTCCTGGAAGTACAATTACCCATGAAATTTAACATTTAACAATAGAAGAGAAACTGTTGTCTTTATCAGTCAAAAGAAAACAAGCAACAAAACTAGCTGAGAGCTTGACACAATGGTTGAATAAAATAACTGTGGAAGGTTCAGGGAAATAATTACCCATCACTAAGGTCTTAATCAAATGCTTACAATCATTAACTTCCTTAGAATGTTCAACAGGGACCTGCAAATTCAAAACTGCCTGCAAAGAAATCATAAACAAGTCAAGGCATAGAAGACTCAAAATTACAGCAGAAGAAGTAGTTCTTTACCAACTCAGATTATTATATTAAATCAGTAATGATATTAATGACAACTTTTAACACAAAGACATCCAATGTACAACCTCTGACGAAACACTCAAGGAGGTTGTGTTAGGTGTTATAATGGAATTTGTGAAGGAGGTAAATAGGGGAAAGTTTCACTCCGCTATATATCACAGGCTTCTGCATAGTATTGTTCACTCTTCCAGTCCAGTTGTTTTTCTGGTGGAATTACTCGCATCAAAGTATTTCAGATACATGGACGTCTGGTATAATTACATTACCATTATTTTCTTGGTGAAATATGTATTCCTTTTGGTTGATTTATGCCTTGCTAGCTACTGCCGCCAACCTATACTTAAATTTTCCAGTAATATAAAAGGCCACAACACTATAACGAATATTTTGTCTGTGTTGTACATCTATAGTCTCTAAAGACATCCAATGTAATGCAAAAAATCAAATGAGAACTCCGTACACTATATTTATAGGCTTATTAAGAAGCAACAATGGAGTCATTTCCTTCTGATCAAATGGAAGAAACACTCTCATCAATTCAACATTGTAAACAACAATAATTGAATAGTGTTAGCAAGAATTTGTTTAACAGAAAACATCTCATCCACATTAAACTCAGGGACAACAATCACAGGAGACCCAAAAAATTAAGCTAAAAATAGCTTTCACTGAAAACCAGAATAGAAATCCAAACAACAACAACAACAACATTAGTCTTATCCCGCTAAGTGTGGTCGGCTTATCAACTACATGGATCATACGACGCCAATGGGCTCTATCAAATACCATCTCTTCAGATAAATCATTTATCAAGAGATTACGCCTTATAATTTCTCTTAGTGTCCTTCTTGATCTTTCTCTACGCCTTTTAATAGGACTCCAAGCAATTTGATCAACTCTCCTTACTGACCCCTCTTATCCAATATAAGTGCAAAGATTTAAATAAATAAAAAAACATTTGATAATTTCAATGAAACATGGAAATATGAAAATTCAGTTAACCAAGAAAGAGTGATTACGTTACAGTATATATATTATGGAGCAAAATGTCCAACTGTTAATGGTCATTTTAAAATTGGAAAAATATCTTAACAGCTCCAAACACAAAGAAATAAGTATTATTTCCTACTGTTGAAGATCAGTGAATATAATCTCATTACTGAGATTATTTGTTCTAATAATAGTCAGATCTCTAATTTAATTAGAGATTTCTATTTTAGATCAAGACATCTTATTAATGCTATCTTTTAATACCAACGGTCCTATTTTTATTTGCTCTCTTTATTTGTTGTATTTTCTTTCTTTTCTTAGGTTTTTACAGACGTTAGGACTTCATTCTTTGGCCGTACTTTTATATCTTCCATTTCTATTCAGAGGAGGGTGCGACTTTGCTTCTCTCTCTCTCTCTCTCTCTCTCTCTATATATATATATATATATATATCACAGCTTCTCAGCCCAGTACAGCAAGTTTTCCGTTAATAAAATTCAGTATTTTTCCATGAAATTGTTCATGGTATTAGAGCCAGAAAATTCAAAACCCTGATAGCAGCAATAAAAAGGGAGGAAAAGGATGGTGTGATCACTGCAATAAGGGTGTTCACAGCAGAGAAAACAGCTGGAAGATACATGGCAAGCCTCCAAATTGGAAGCCAAAGCAGAAAAGTGAAAAATGAAGCTATGTAGCTAAGGAGAAAGGACAACCTGAAGCTGAATCAAGCCAGAATTTTATTTTCAAAGAGCAAATTGAATTTATTCAAAATCTCTGCTCAATGAAAGCAGCCAATCAACAAAAGGGTAACATGGAGGCTAGTAATATAGCCACACCACACCAGTAAACTTTCTGCTGCATTTTTTTCCTATACACTTAAACTGTTTTGGATCATAGATTCTGGTGCAACAGATCATATGTCTTATGATGGAACTATGTTTGATTCTATTAAACCTATTAATCGTAATTCAGTATCAACCATAAAAATTGCTGATGGGACTGTAATACAAGTACCTGGGATAGGGAACATAACCTTATCAAATGGAATATGGATCAAGAATGTTTTACTTGTTCCCAAGTTAGATTGCCATCTAATTTCTGTTAGTAAAGTTGTTGGAAAGGCCTACATTGTCTAATTCAGCCCATGCTTTATTATTCTCTATTTTTCCTCTGTATTTATTCTGTTTTTATTGTATTTACATAGGATTCGATTGATCATTATTATTTCCTTATTTTTAGGCTAGATTGATGGGATTTACTAAGATTTGGTAAACCCTAATTCTCTATTTTGTATTCTTCAACTATCAATGAGAATAAGCAATTCGGCAAGCCTGAAAACCTTCATGGTATCACAGTGCAGTGCTCATGCATCCTTGGCCGCCGGTATTCAGTTTTTTTTTTTTTTTGAGGGGCCAGATGCCAGTATTCAGTTCATACAAGGCATTTACCACTAATGAAGGTGGCAACATGTTTGCGACAAGAGGAAGCACCTCAAAGAGATGACCGACTCATCCTCAAGCTCCATACTTCAATCAAGGAATGGCAACATGAACCCTATTGTGTCACAACTAGTGGAGGGCATGTCAGAAACATTCCCTCAAGTAATGATCACACATAAGCTGAACAGGACTAATTAATTGTAGTGATCAAGAAACATGCTTATGTTCATCAGAGGCAAAAGCAAGAAGAAGTACATCACCTGTGACGCAAAGCCGCCGGAGGTGACAGACCCTAAATACGAGGCCTGGTATGCCGAGAACATGATAATGTCCTAGCTCGAGAATTCTATGAAACAGGATATTAGTGAAAACTATCTACTTGCATCAACGGCTAAGGAAATTTGGGAATCTACCAAATGCACCTATGTTGTGAAGGAGAATTATGCTATTGTGTTTATGGTGAAGCGGCTTCTGAAGGACACGAAACATCTCAACCCTTTCAACTCATACATAGTAATGTTTCGGGTCCTTCTCATGTTAAAAGCATAACTAGGCATAGGTGGTTTGTAATATTTGTTGATGACAACACTAGAATCACTTGGCATTTCCTTTTAAAAGAAAAAGCTGAAGTCACACATTTTCAAAAATTTTCATCACTATATAAAAACTCATGATAAATGATTTATACAAGAAAAAGTTAAAATAACACCTATCAAGGAGAAAATGGTAAAAAACCATTTTAGGTGGTTTGGACATATACAGAGAAGAGCACCAACGAAGCCAGTGATGAGAGTCAATCAGACGACTTTTAGCCCTATAAAAAAGCATAAAGGGAAACTAAGAAGGACAATAAGGAAGATTATAAAGCAGGATCTCTTGATAAATAATTTATCTAAAAAGATGGTTTTTTATAGAGTCAAATGGCACTTGTATGATCCATATAACCAACCTCATTTAATGAGATAAAATTAATGTTGTTATTGTATATAAAAACTCAATTTTAAACCAACATAAAAACACTTGGAAGCAACAATGGAAAGGAACATGTAAATTCCTCTCTTGAAAAATAACATGTGGAAAATGGCATAAAACATCAAACTACATGTCCCTATGCGCCCCAACAAAATGGGGTAGTTGAAAGAAAGAATAGACACATACTTAAAGTAGCTAGAGCTATCATTTTCACTATGGATGTTCCTCAAATTTATTGGGGAGAAGCTATTTCTACTTCAATTTATCTTATAAAGAGTATGCCCTCTAAAACTAAACACCTTGTAATAAACTTTTTAAATCTTACCCCAATACACATTTTGTCACTGATATTCCTATCAAAGTTTTTTGATGCACTGTTTTTGGTCATTAGCATACCCATGATAAACTTCAAACTAGGGCAATAAAGTGTATTTTTCGGGGTTATGCATCTTCAAAAAAGGACAAACCATTTTATGCAAAGAAACTCCATCTAGTGGGAGACATATGAGGAAAATGAATGGAATTTTACTTCTCCTCCTGTTAATAATATCATTTCTACTCTCAACCCTTGGCCAAACCCTGAACTTAACCCACAGCCTGATCCTGAAACAGATAAACAGCTGCCTCAACCTAATCCAGAAAGTTAAAACAATCTGTCTAGCAATACCAATACTGAAAATCAGAGTGATACTGATGCTGAAAATCAGATTAATTCTGAAAATGAGCACAAACAAGCCTCTGAAAATTCTGAAAACAGAAGTGAAACACACAATATTAACAAAGAAAACTTTAAACATGATCAAGTATATTCCAGAAGAAATACTCATGAGAACAAACTCACTCCAGCTAAGCTTGTCTCAGATCTGAATCCAAGGTGTGATGATGATTTAAATTGGCCACTTGCTCTTAGGAAAGGTAAAAGATCTTGCACTCAGCTTCCAATAAAAGACCTTGCACTCAGCTTCCAATAGAAAAATTTGTCTCAAGGTAAATTGTCTAGTAGTTTCAAAACTTTTACTACTAACATTTCCAATAAGAAAATTCCTCAGATCATCAGCAAAGCGGTGAAGGATGAAAGGTGGAGGGAAGCTGTGCAAGAACTGAAAGCACTTAAACAAAATCAGACATGGGAACTGGTGCCCTTGCCTGAATGAAAGAGAGCAGTTGGCAGAAAGTGGGTATTCACATATAGTACAATTCTGACGGTACTATCAGCAGATACAAGGCTTGTTTGGTAGTAAAGGGTTCACTCAAACCCAAGGAATAGATAAGCAAAAAACCTTTGCTCCAGTGGCAAAATTCAACACTATCAAAGTACTTCTCTTGCTGCCAATTTAGATAGGCCTCTCCATCAGATTGATATTAAAAACGCCTTCCTAAATGGAGAGCTTGGGGAAGAAGTCCATATGGCTATGCCACCTGGATTTGAAGTAGATAGTAAAGTATGCAGATTACTTAAGTCGATATATGGGCTGAAGCAGTCACCTAGTGCATGGTTCAAAAGGTTCACAGAGGCTGTCATTTACCAAGGCCATAATCAAAGCAGCATGACCACACCATGTTCTACAAGATATCAAGCAAGGGGTAGATTGTAGTTCTTACCGTGTACTTGGATGATATCATCATGACCAGAAACTCTAGTAAAGAAATAAGCTGTCTAAAGAAAGTATTATCCAAGGAATTCAAAACAAGGATCTTGACCCACTCAAATGCTTTCTTGGCATGGAAATTGCAAGATTGAAAAGGGGGATACCATATCACATAGAAAATATACAACTGATTTGCTTACAAAGACTGGGATGTTGGGACGCAAACTGGCAAATTCTCCAATGGAAACTGATTATAAGACTAAATTCATGCAAGAAAGCCCCCTGTGAATACATAGACCTCAAAAGCTAGTTGGGAAGCTCATTTATCTTTCCCATTATAAACTTGGCATATGTTTTGCTGTCAATGTTATTAGCCAACAGTTGAATAAACCATGCAAAGTGCATCTTGAAGCAGCTTACAAAATTCTATGATATCTCAAGAAGGCACCTGAAAAGGGAATATTCTTTGGAAAGAACGCAAACAGAATGCTAGAAGGTTTTTGTGATGCTGACTGGGCTAGCTCAATTACAGGTAGAAGGTCAACTACTAGATATTGTATGTACCTATATTGTACCTATGTCTTGGGAAACCTAGTTACATGGAGAAGCAAGAAAACAACCAGTAGTGGCTTGTAGCAATGCTGAAGCTGAATTTAGAGCTATAGCCCATAGCATATGTAAGGGAATTTGGCTCAGGTGTCTTATCAATGAATTAAAGTTTAATAGCAAAGGCAAGGTCAAGATTCATTGTGACAATATAGCAGCCATTACTATTGCTAATAATGCTGTTCAGTATGACAGGCCTAAACATAAAGAAATTGATCAACATTTCATTCAAGAAACGATGAGAACATCATTGATCTACACTATACTTCCACCAAGTCTCAAGTTGCTGGCATAATGACCATGGCCCTACCAAGAATTAGAGTGGAAGAACTTGAAGCCAAGCAGGGAACGATAGACATCTATTCTCCATCTGAAGGGGTAGTGTTGAAGATCAGTGAATATAATCTCATAATTGAGATTTTGTTCTAATAATAATCAGATCTCTAATTTAATTAGAGATTTCTATTTTAGAATAAGATCATATCTCATTAATGCTATCTTTTAATACCAATAGTCCTAATTTTATTTGCTCCCTTCATTTGTTGTATTTTCTATCGTTAGGTTTTTATAGACGTTAGAACTTTATTCTTTTGCTGTGTTTATTTTTCCTTTTCTATTCAGAGAGGGTGCGACTTTGCTTGTGTGTACATATAAATATATTTCACAGCTTCTCAGCCCTGTACAGCAAGTTTTCTATGAATAAAATTCAGTATTTTTCGATGAAATTGTTCATCTACCTAGTTTCACAGTATGCTTTTTTCTGTACCCTTCCATATTCTCCCAAGTTTTTTCAATCCTCTCTATTAGCCACTTAAAAATGCACAATTCTTCATTCAACCAATGGTTCACCCAATTTTAAGCAATTACAAAAATGATCAGGAAAAATTAGCATGCAAAGGACATTTTAATGGAGTCAAAATATCAATGTCCTTGCTTACTTGCTACTATACTGGCTTAAAAAGCATAACCAGATCCTCCCATTTTCTTCTAATGATGCCCTCACTCTCAAGAGAGTTACACTACTCTGTGTTCTTCCAACCCAAAACTAGAAAAAAGAGTAAAATTGACATCTAGCCAAATGTAAAATTATATATTGCACAAATATCCAAAAAATCCTCACAAAAGTATTCCACCAACCTGCACCGGCAGTTCAAGTTTTGACCTCAAAGTAGCACGATCCTTTCCTTCCTCACCCTCCTCCAACAGCTATTAACAGAAACAAACATGATGTTATAAATGAGTAAAGAAGAAACATGGCATGAAAAGAAACAGTACCATTAGTGAGTGATTTTGTGAGAATAATTCACTGTGTATTAACTAGAGAATATACAACACTATAAAGGGCTGGTAGTAACAGGTCTACTACTCAGATCCCACAAATCAAGGAGCAAACAGCTTCAGATCAATGATCAAGCAATCAAGTCACATTTGGACACTCATAAAAAGACATATACCTGATATAATTCTGATGAAAGATGAAAGTCATGAGTGCAAAGAAAAGGATACGGCTTTTAGAAACAATGAATTGAATGTTGGTCATGAAAAACTATTGAAGTGCCAATAAAAGACTGTTTCACTATAAATAATAAGAAACTTCCAAATGTTAGATGTCAACTATAAAATAACGACTGTCCAATTTCTTTTGCACTAAATGATGTATTTACAGTAGAGAAACACAATTACCTGAGGTATTGTACGCTTGAAAGTACTGAATTTCCCAACAAAAGCATCTAGAATGCGACCCTGTAGAGGAACAGAATGCAAGTCATTCCCAGAAAGTCACAAAGTCCTAAAGTACTACCAAATTGTCAAAATACAGCACAAATTTTTCAGCAGACCAACAGAATCCGTGCTTCATCCATAGACTGTTGATCAACACCTTTCTCAAAAATTGGCTCCACCTAGATCCAATGAAAAGCATAGCATGAGAACACTTCATTAATGGATCAGCAAACAACAACTAACCTCTTCATTTGGGAGAATGGAGAGGGAATTGATTAGAAAAACACTGTTGATGATGAAGGACAAGATTGCAGGAGACAAAACACAATGTCCTTTAAAAAGAAAACAGTAAAAACAAAAAACAAATCACATAAAAATAAGTAATACAAGTAATTAATACAATTACTCTAGTACCTTCTGTCAACAAGAGACTATGAAACTCTCACTTCTATTATGAAATGAGGCAATTACATAAGTATATATAGACACAACGAACGTTGCTCTAGGAGATAAGACTAATGAAACTACTATAACTAGAAAAGGCGAAATTAATTACAATATTTACAATTTTAACAGTTTTTTTGTTCCAGGGAGGGATTGGTGTGTGTTTGGGATGGTTGTGTGCAATTTTTCTCTTTAAAGCTGATGAGTGGTGAATGGATATCCTCCATGCAAAGCTTGAAAATGAAGCTTTGAGAGATGACAATAGATAATCCTTTGGGAAGCACATCTACCAATTATTCATCAAAAAAAAAACATGGCAATAGCAATACAACAAAACTAGCGTTATCCTACTAAATGAAATCGGCTACATAAATCATACAACATAATGCTATAAAAACCAATCCAATCATTGAACCAGTTAAAGCACTGATTCAAGGTTCAATGGTTAGACCGTGATTCAAAAAGGATCCAACTGGTCATAATTAAATTAATATATTTTTTATTTTATATAACACAAAATATGTACAAAATTTTAAAAAATGTAATTAAAAAAATTAAAGTGAGAAAATGCTAATGTAATTACAGTATAAAAATGGGTAATGCAATTAAAAGGAAATATATTATTCAATATTTTAACCACCAATAACAAAACCAAATAAAAATTGAAATGAAGGAAGACAAGCAAAATAAAAATAAAATTTAGAAATGAAAATAAATTTATGAATATATGTTTTATAATTTAAAAAAATTACAACAACAGCAACATTAGCTTTATCCAACTAAGTGAGGGTAGCTACATGGATCATATGGTACCATTTGACTCTATCGAAAATTATCTTTTCAGATAAATCATTTATTAAAAGATCCCGCCTTATAACATCCCCCAGTGTCCTTAGTCTTCCTCTACGCCATTTTATAGAGCTAAAAGTCATCTGATCAACTCACCTCATTGGTTCCATTGGTGCTCTTCTCTCTACATGTCCAAGCCACTTTAAACGGTTTTCTACCATCTTCTCCATAGATGCTACTCTAACTTTTCCTCATATACAAACATTTCGTATCTTATCCATTCTTGCATGACAACACATCCATCGTAACATTACCATCTTTGCTACTCTCATCTTAACTCTAATTATCCCTTCAAAGCCCAACATTCATCGCTATATAGCATTGCAAGTCTTATGGCAGTTCGATAAAATTTTCTTTTAAACTTGACACGTACCTTTCGACTACAAATAACTCTTAAAATTTTTCTCCATTTTAACCACCCAACTTGTACTATATGTATAACATATCCATCAATTTCACCATTACTATGTACTTTAGGTACCTTATAAACACAAATAACTCTTAAAGTTTTTATCCACTTTAACCACCTAACTTGTATCGTATGCACAGCATCTCCATTAATTTCACCATCACTCAGTAAAATCAATCCCAAATATCTGAACTTTGCCACATGTGATATGGTTTGCTATCCAATTTTTACCTCTGAATCATTTTATAGTATAATTTTCAAACATCAACAAAACAAATACATTATTATATAATACGTAAAATTGTGATTCGATGGGGGTGATAGGAATCATGAAAGGAGTCACAAGTTTCTGTCTTAGAAGCGTGCAAAATTGAAAATGTGTGATAATGATGTTCAGCTTTAATTATGAAGAATTGAGAAAGGTGCAGTGAATATGCTTTTTAAAGCTGATATTTTTTTCATCTTCCACTTTGAAATAAAGACACAATGACTCTTCTCCATCGTAAACTCTCAACTTTTCTGAGTTCAAAGACACAATGACTCTCTTCTCCACCATAATGTCACAACTTTTCCTGCAAAAAACATTTCAAGCTCATGATTTCCAGTAAACTTGTAGCCCAAGCATAAGCAAGTCATGATTAACGTTCTTAAAAAAACTACTTGCTCCTGCTTTTTTCATTTTTCATTTTTCTGTTTAGATTTCAATGTCTCAATACCTCAACATATGTTCTTCTTCTCTTCCTCTATCTTCTTTACCTCCACAGCTCCTTCCATATCTTTCTCTCCTTTTTCTTTCAGCCACCTAAACCAGTTCAAGACCAAGTTGACAGAATCTCTCAACCCCCGGCCATCCCCTCCTAAACCAGACTGAGCACCAGTTCCTAATTGAACTGACCAATCCGATCTAGCTTTTATAACATGGATACAACATCATTGGACTTTATCAAAAACTATCTTTTCAGATAAATCATTTACCAAGAGATCTCATCTTACAACCTCCCACAAATTCCTTTTTAGTCTCCCTCTACGCCTTTCTTTAAGGTTAAAAACCATGTGATCAACTCTCCTCACTAGCTCTTGTGGTGATCAGCTTTGTACAAGTCCAAAATCTTAATTGATTTTCTACCATTTTCTCCTTGATAAATATTACTCCAACTTTTCCTCTCACACAATCATTTCGTATCTTATCCTTTCTTAATTGACCCCACAACTATCTTAACATTCTCATCACTACTACCCCTATCTTATCCCTACTCCATCAAAGGAATCATGGCAATGAAGGTCATAAATGAAAAAAATTGCATCCCAGTAGCAATCAAGACAATAAATAAATGAGGTCTACAATGAAAATAACCCTAAGGCTAGTTATGAAGCCCCAAATGCAATAATTAAAATAATAATAATTTAAACATAAATGAAATAAAATAAAATAAAATAAACCCAATTTAAATAAAAGTATAATTAACTTAAAATAGAAAATATTACTAAAACAAAAAATAAATTTAATTAAAATCTCTAAACTCTTCTACATCTACAGTAAATCTTCCCAAATTTCACATCAAGAAGCCTCCAGAAATAGAACAGAAAAACCAAGAGATAATGGTCAGAAATAGAAGAAATGAATACCAAGAGATAATGGTCAGAAATACAAGAAATGCATACAACCATACAATCAAACCCTCCACCCTCATTCATAGAAGGTAAGTCAAACCATGGAAAAAGACCACAAGCAAAATAATATGTATGTGCCAAACAGTAATTTACCCACTCCAGACAGCAAAGTAGGCAACAAGATTCTGTGTCAAAGCACTCATTGCACATCAAAATCAAATGTTTCCTTACAATGTATCACCAAAACCTAGGAGCTAGGAGCTAATCATCAAAGAACTCTTAAGACTGAAAATAGCAAATCATAGACGGTAAACAGAAAATTAATTCAAATAAATTCTGAAGAACAGAGTATAGCTACGCACCAAATTCAGCATCAAGCGAGCACAAGTAGTGTGAATACTTAGTGACAGAGAAGCGTCATGCATATTACTTGAGAACAAGTAAATGATCCGTGACAACTGCAGCCATATAAAAAATTGAATCAAGAAAGATCAGGTGAAAACTTAAGAATGGATAATATGCCACTATGCCTTCATATAGGCAACCAAAACAAAACTACAATAACTTAAAATCAAACAATCCTAATCTAAATTAAATACGATACATTACATAAAAGGGAAATGATAGGCACCATTACTTTACTATTCATTACGGTGATGTTAATTTTTTTTTAATTTTAAACAATTCGTCATTTGCTTTTTCAGTATTTGCATGGGTTTCAAAAAAATTTATATATCCATACAAGTGTACAGTGTTGAGGCTAGTTAACCAGATACACTTATAGGATAATATATTCCAAGCATGAATGAAGATCATCAAACATTATTTTTTACTTCTCAATATTCACATTGCAGTGCCCAGTGCGATCAAATTTGTCAATTAAAAATATTAGTAGCAATATGACGCAACAGTATAAAATATGTCATCTGCATAACTCAGAAATATCATTTGTAAACAACAGAGAAAAATGTGGCAACCAATTAAGGGTTAAACCGGAAAAATCATACATTGAGAATTATATGCAGTAAAAAAAATAGAAAATGGTCTCATTTAATCATCTTAAACATGCTATTTTATCCAAGTTTTGCTTCTCCATCCAAAGCTAGCAAACAATGACTCGACATTTTGTGCTGCAACTTTCTAGCCAAAGGAATTGTTAGAAATCCAGTAGCAACTTTCTAAACAAAGCTAGTGAACCCACTTCTTTGGGCCTTACAACTCTTTCTTTTTACATATGCTCAACCTGAAATCGGATGAGAGTATTGCTATTCTCAGTCAGTCAATTTATTCAGCTAAGAGGCATGAATATATGCAAAAGAGTGGCAACAGGCCTTCCTCTAATGACCCCAAAATTATAGAACCTACTTTGTCTGGGAATAAATTCAAATATCATAACAGAAAATAAACCAGGATCCCAATATTAAATAATAAATAATATCCAAAAATAAAGGAAGAGAAAATAGGAAGGAAAAATATCCCCAAATATCTCAAGATTTCCATCACAAACCCCCCTCCCAGTGTCCCCTTGGGCCTGCTTACCCCTCCCAGAGTATACTTTACCCCATAGTCCACTAGTTCCATCAACCTACCAAACAGTACTTTACAACCTTTAAGAGGAAAAATAAAAATAAACATCCTCTACAGGCTTATTGAATGTAACCCACAACTAAATATTAACACTTTTTATGCTTTGGGAACATATTAGAAATTGCTCAAACAAGATGCAGCAAAACAATAATAAGGTCACAAAAAAATGAGCCCCAATCTCCATCTTAGAACATTGATAAATCCAATCTTCATGCTCCACTTATTCTTGCAACATGATTGTTGAGCTATTATCAACCCAGCAATAAGAATTCATATCACTTTTTTCTATTACAGAAGCAGATCCTCATCTATCATGAAACTTCAAGAATATTTTAGAAGCCCTACTAACCAAATATCATCATTGAATATACTGGTCAATGGTGCCAAACTTAAAGTCTGTAGATCATTCAACTGTCTATTTTCATGCCATGTAATCACACAAGTACTCCTTCGAGGAGACAAGATATCAACTTTAATCCTCCATCAAAAGAGACATATCAGCTTTAATCATTGCTAAACTAGAATAAATGTCCTACAAGAGATTACAATCAGCAATATATACAACCCCTGTAAAATCTAAAATAAATAGAAGAACAACATACCTGTGATAAGGAGAGGTCTTGTCGAACATGATGTACAATCTCTGCCAAAAGACTATAAGCTAAAGGCCTCAATGTCTCAAAGCATGCACGCCCAGTTCCAACTAGGACCCTAAGAGATTGGATAACTATAAGAAAATGTTCAAAGCAGTTGTATAGCTATTAAGTTTATCTGCCTTGATGGGAGCAAAACAACCCAAAGATTCCATGTGACCTTTGCTAAATTCTCTATCTTCCTCACAACCTCAGACATAGCATTGTGTCTCAATTTTCACTTCATGATGGAGTTAAACACTCAAATCTGGAAGCACAATACAAGGAATGATGTAATTACAGAATATTAAACAACACTCTGTGTCCCTTTTCCGCAAAATTGAAAGATGGGAATCTGCTACAGAGACAGCTCACATGGTTTGGCTTGACAAGATGATGACTGTATTCTAATTATCCCATTTACAAAGTTATGACCATCTAGATTAGTATCATTGATGAGCATACAGACACAAACAACTACAATTAACCAGAAAATTTTCTGCATCAGGATCTTGGGGGAGATCAAAATGTTTACCTTTCTTCCAATAAGGTATCAATCAGAGGAAATAAACCCCTCCTGAAATCAGTACCAAGGACATGTTTCAGAGATATTAACAATTCCTGCACCCAACAATTTCGGCATTACACTAATGAAAGAAAAATCTATTCTAAATAATACTCATGAAACAAAAGTGTCACCTTCCTAATCGATACAGAATCTGAACATGTTACAAGCAAATTCACAATGCTTTTACATATACTCTCCTCATGTGGTTTTATATAATCAGCATAACTTTTCAACAGGTAAGTTAGAAAAGAAACCGTCTGCAATGACAAAACATAAGACTAATAAGCATAAATAGTGGACGATATCAGGAGAAGAAAACAAATAAGTTAAAATACAAATAACATCAGTTTTCAATTCACAGAAGAAGCCCAATAGCTGTAATAAAGTAGGTTATATATCTACTCTCTTAAGGCAATCAAGAAGAGGCTTCTAATCTAAAAATTAATCCTGCACCAGAAATCCATATCCTTCATACTGGTGAATAAGTAACACCATTAGAAGCACCTAAAGAGAGGCGGAGAGGCAGAATAAAAGTGTAAGGATTTTCCATCTATCTTGCTATCAAAATAAAGCCAACAAATTCTTCAGGACACACAGACTATCTGATCTCCTTGAAATCAGTACAGTAACAAACATTGTTTCTCACCCGCCTGAGACTAAGGCAGCAAATGTATTTGCAGTTCCACTTAGAACAATTGAAAGAGTAAGCTTTGATTCTCGTTGCCTATAAAAAAAACTTGGTCGTTGCTTCTTCAATAATAATATTGTTTTGCAATTCAAAAAAATTTTGAAATCCTTACTGCACTTCAGACTTGTTCGATGGCTTATTTTCACAAACTTCAAAGAATATATAGCATTGTCAAAACTCAGAAGGTTTGTTACAAATGCCAAATTAGCATGCCATGACACACACTTTCTTGGTGCATCCTTCTCTCATCTCTTAGAATACTCTAAGAATAGAAATATACCACATATACCGTTCACCATTGTAATTCCTAATTCACAACCTGCTTCAATTCCAATATTTTGCTGAAGAAATAAAATTGGGAGAAGTCAAATCTAGGTAGCCTCACAACTGCTGAGCATTTAAAGAAGAAGAAGTGGCTATGGTTGTGTGTGTGTGTGTGTGTGTGTTCATCACCCTATTCGTCTAGCAACTTCTGATGGTATCCTCAGTTAAAAATCTTCTATTATGACAATTGACAACATTTACAATAACCGTTTACCTTGACTTGTGCTCCCTTCAGCTCAATGAAATGAGTTTTTAAATGAGAAGAAACCTTTTCCGGGCCCGGGACCGATATAGCAGCAACCATCAATGGCAATAATTGAGGAATATTTGCTTGAACAAGTCGGCTATATAATTGAAATAAAAACATCACCACCAGTGGACTCTCCGTAACTATCTTGAATGAGCGAGTACTCGGGTTAAGCTGCAAACCAGTAGCAGAGCTGGTGCCTATACCTTGATCTGAGAGCGAAGTCTCCATGGGCTTGACATCTTCCCCAGCCACTGACACATTCTCAAAGAAATGGCCAACGGTCAATTTAAAATTCTGGTAAATCTTGCAGACAAAGTCCAGAAATGGCTGAACTTCATTTTCTAGAGTCGGTCTAAAATTCCTCAAAAGATCAAAGATTATACGGATGCAAATTAAGCCATTCTCTTCGTTATCGGTTGTAAGTACTTGCATAGCCACCTTCAAGAGGTCCTGGACAAAGGGACGGAGAACTTCACTGTGTGGAAGACGATTTAAGATCTCCACCACAATATTTCGAAGCTTGTGCTCAGGATTGTCCACAAATTGTGGCTTTGTAATTTGCAGAAGTATCATCGAGAATGCCCGGAAGTAACATTTTAGAAAATTCAAGTACTCAGCAGTGTGAGCAATCTCAAGACTATCCCGGACTTCCATCGCCATCTGCAGCCTCGCCTGAATCGCTATTTTCACCCAAAAATAAAAACAAAATAGAAATAAATCAAACTAACCAAGCAGAACAGACAGCATAACACGCATATACATACATGTGATAGCAAAATGCAGACTTGAACAAAGATTTGCGACAAAGGAAATGGGGCAAGCGGGGAAACAAATAAAACATTAACTCGAGGTGGCAAGCGTCTAATTTCCAACATCATTTGAACTTAGAAATCAGAACAAGAAGATATATGAAGTATCAAAATCTCTACAGGAAGAACGTATATTGTGTCTGTCAAATTTTAACTAAACGCTTCTCTCAGCAATGAAATAGTAAAGGAGTTCAGAATAAGTTGTGGATGATGCAGCAAGAGTGATAGATAGAGAGCATACGGAGATCAGGCTCCACGAGATGACGTGAATGCTGCTCGAAATTCTGAATAGGACTCATATTGGAGTTGTGAAAATAAAGCAAGAATCAAAACAAGTTCAAACCCTAGCTTCACCACACAAAAGTGTCCACAAAGTATGGACAACTTCGCTATGACCTATGATTCTAGGGTTTAAAAAATAAATTATCATTGCATGGCTCTGCAACTGTTTCCTGTACACGGGAGCTCTCAACAGTCGAAGCTCAGTTTTCGGAAGCGCAGATACTGAAACTTTAAGCAGTTGGTACAGCGAAAAAAGAATGATTTGCAGTGAAACTTCCGAGTTATATTAAAAAGTAGGGCAAGAGCTGGTCCTTTTAAGTAACTGTATTTTGCCTCAACCTCGTGCCCCTGCCACCCAAGGAGAGTCGATTCGGCTGATCGAGGGATCAACTTGCAGCCGGCAAAAAAGCCATATGCGTTTAGTCCCATAAAAAGAAAAAATAGAAATGGGTTTTTCTTGGGCTGGCTTAAGCCTTTTGGGTCAACCATTTAGCCCATTTTTTTAATATTAAAAATATATATTATTTTATTAATAAATAATATATTAATAATAAAATTTAAATATTATATTATTCTTAATAAATAAAATAATAATGATAGTTTATTATACTAATTTAAATAATTATATAAAAAAATAAAAAACATAAAAACATTTGAAAAAAAATCGACAGGTTGACCCATAGTCTAATTTCATGGGTTTGGGTTTGCAAAATAAGTTTATATAATAATCTAGACTTTTCGGTTCTACCAATTTTAGGACCGACTCACAAATTACCAACTCAACTTGCTTAGAAAGGTTAGTGCATTCACGTAAAAATGATTTTTAAAAGGGAAAAATAATTAGTCCCTATAATTTACTTCATTTTAAGTATTAGTTTTTTCATGATTATTATGAGGATGAAAGATTTTTCATAATTAATTATAAGAATAAATAATTATACATTTAATTTAGTAATATGATTACATATAAATTTATCTTAACTAATAGACTCATATTGTTATGAATGATACTATAATGCCTTACTTTTATAGTTCTTTTCTCATATAGCATCACTTGAGAACTAATTAGAATGGATTTAGAAACTTGAATTACACAAAGAATTAAAACAGAAAAAAAAAATTCAACATCTTGATATTATTCATAGGGTCACTTCCATTTTCAGGCAGAACTTTGAAAATTTATAACTAAATGCAGAAAAATCGTATGATAGTGATTCAAGTCTTTAAAAATAACTTAAATCTTGCTCTATGTGAAAAAAATAAGAAACTGGATTTTTACCACGTCAATTTGTACAATTTATTATATAAATATTACTGTTCATTTTGCTTTCTAGAAACTATCCAGTTTTTGTGTCCTAATTTTGGGAAGCCATATCTTCTTTTATACTTAACCAATTTAAGGTTATTTGACTTTCTAGAAAGCTCACTATATCTACTTTTAAAACAAATCAGTCACCAGATTGTTGGGTCACTATTCTGGACGATTTAATCCTTCCTAACTTTTACTATACAAAATTGGGTAATTTATGCGACATACAAGGTAATTAACTTCCAATTACTATTAACTTATCATAAATTGGTCAAAATCATTTTTAAACATTACATAAGGTCTAAAGGAACATATACAACTAGTCATACATATTTAAATCATCATACATGAATTTATACATAATCATCAAGATAAACATTGTTCTTTGGATCCATAACTCAAGCTTCTTTGATGGAGATTCAAGAGGCAAGCAAAGAATCCATAGTTACTCATGGAAAGAGTCCATTTACTTTAATGGATTGATTGCATCTCCAAGGCCTAATCCGAGAACAACCAGATGTTTCCATGTGTCAATCCAAATTCAAATGAATTGATCCACCAAAAGACCATGTACTTTGAAGATTTGGTTTTGGAGAGCCTATGAACAAAAGAGTTATTTAAGAGCTTACAATAACAATTTGGAGCTTATATCATTACAATGAAGGCCCATGGTACCAATATATACATGGAGCAGTCCAATGGGACCTTAATCAAGCCTAAATGCAAGCTCTTCTAGCCTATGGAATTAATGTGACATCAATGGTGTTCTGGGTTCATTAATTAGTCGTTTAATTGTGTTTTGTTTTATGTTTAATTAGGTAAAACTTGAATTATTTAAATAAGTCCATTTGCTGAGTCTTTATTGGATTCTTAATTGTATTTCCAAGCGCCCAAATAGTGTTTTAAAAGTCTTAAGTCTATTGCGACTACTTGGCCCTTAAGTTGATCAAAAATTAGGTATATTTTTTTGTCAAAAACGTCACTTCCTTTGTGGCTCTTAAAAAGTGACGTTTTGCACTTTATTTCCATATTTATTTAGTGTCATTTAGTATCTTCTAGGATATTCTTACTTGCTTAGCAAGTTGGAATGTTCTAGAAAGTATTAGTTTCCAAATAAGTGAGATTCTTACAATCTCACAAGATTTAGTCTTAGAATTTAAGTAATTTCCTATTATTTGAAGTCACTTAGCTTTAGGAATAACTAATTACCTATTTTATAAGATTCTCTAATCATTCTAGAGGATTCTAGGGGTCATTTTAAATATATGTATTTAGACCTGCATTTTTTTTTAACAAGTTGAATAAGAATTATTTTTCTTCAATTCTCTAGTATGAGGATTATCTGAATTTATGTTCTCTTGAGAACTTGTGACCTACCAACTGGAGTGATTAATCGAGTGAGCGTGATCGTTATAGCTTAGGAATGAATCTTCTTAGTTCTAGCCCATGATTATCAACTTGTTCTTGTTTGTAAGATCGTTTCTGCTGTATTTTCTGATTTGTTTGGTTATCCACCAAGAGGGCCATATCATTCTTTATCTTCAATCTTCTTTGCTCTTATTCTTCTCCTTAGCATAGCATGTTCCTATCATGTGGTTAGCTTGAGGAGTGAAATTAAGAAATCTCAGTAGCAATAATTTTTCCATGCAATTATATCATCACAAGAATTTGAAAACATCATAAAACATTCATTTACTAAAAATTTAAAACAATGCACCATGTTGGCAATAGAAATTTTGATAGAGTTTTGCCTCAAAAAAATAGACATTCCAAGCATAGCCCTCAACTCAAATTTAGCCAAAACTAATCAAGGAAACATTAAACAACAACATGGCAACAATATTGTAGCACATTAAGCATTTGCAATAATATAAAGACAAGAATAAAAGTTACTATCTCAAAGCTTTCACTTGCCTTGTTTGCTTGTTCTAACTCAACCAAACACCTCCTTGGACTTTCTCAAGTCTAGAATTATCACAATACACATACTAAATTGTCTAATTCTACTTGAAACCTTCTTGTTTGATACAGCCTATTGGCGTCGTATGATCAATGTAACCGACTCCACATAATGAGATAAAGCTAATATTGTTATTGTTGTTGTTGTACTTAAAACCTTCTTGAAGAATCTCTAGGCCTTAAATTTCATATTTTGCACTAAAAGTCTAATCTTGCAACTTTAACTTATCCTTACTAATTCATACATGATGAACTCATTTTTATCATTAGTTCCATGAAAATGTCATTCCTAGTTCAACTTCTTCATTTGGCCAAAATCATGCTTATTGTTCAAGGGGAAAGATTTTCATTAAACTTATTCAAAACTCATGCAAATTGAACTTTCTCCTACTAGTGCATACTTCCTCTACCATTAATTTCATGAGATATGCTTTCCTACTCTTACTTCATGCTTTGGCTAAAACTTACATAGCCACGGGAGGGAAGAAAACAATCTAACATGTCTAAAATGAAACTCGTGAACTTAGAGATTAAAAAGAAATATTACCTTATACCTTCCTTGTCTTGCCTTGTTGTCTTTCTCAAGCTTTCCTTATTCTTTGGCTTTCTTCTTCACTCTTTCTCTCTCTAGTTCTCTCAATTTTTGGCTAAATTTGCATGAATTAACATGGGCTAACTTTGACAAACTCGAAATTTGAATTTCATTATGTGACAAACAAATTTATGAAACTCAACATTAAACACATAACTATACTAACTCTGTAAAATTCATCTATTGAGCCTCAAAATTTGAATTTTGGTATGTCAGATGCAATTAATGTAGTTGGTGAACGGCTCTTTTTCTAAAGTAATGGCTAGAATTTATGTCTAACGAATAGTTAAACCTTAAATCTATAAATAGAACCTCATTTTGAATTTATAAATAACAAAAATTAAGTGAATTATGTCAAAATGCTATTTCAATATATAAAATCTTTTTGTATCAACATTTATAGTTAAATCCACCTCATTAGAGTGAGCTTTCAATGTATCATCTACTTTATAAAAGAGTTTCTAGTCTATAATCATTCTTTTCTACAAATTTCTGAATAGAATCTTAGTGTGGGGAAACACTAAAGGATTTATACATCTTGTAAGGGTATAGGGAGAGTGACTTCATAAGTGCCTACTGAAACTTGTAAGATGCAGTGATGCTTCAAAAGTGTCCGGATCAAATTTGTGGAATATAGTGAAAATTTCAAGTATTGGTTTAGGGACTGAATGTAGGTTAAATGGTTTGGATTGAATTAGGATAAATTCTTGTGTCTGATTCTTCATTTTATTATTTTATCTATATCTTTCATCACCTTATGTTCACCTCTATTTTACTACTTTTCTTGATGAAATTGGATTGTAATTCAAAAACAGCAAAAATCTTGTATCACCCAATTTACCCCCATTGGGTGACTAGTCAAATCTTACATTTCATATATCAATTCAAAGTACCTTATAATAACTATTCTCATAACACATTTATGAAATTGGGGATATTACAGATAGAGGCTCTCATTTTTTAAATAAGTAGTTGGGGGTTAATTCCCAATCATTATGTATGAAGCAAAGAAGTTTGGAAAGATACATCCTTTGCTTTCAATATCACAAGAGAGATTAGTCTTTCCATTTATCTAGTCTTTGGTTCAACAAAGGGAAAATGAGGAAAGAGATTTTAATTGAGGGAAAAGGAAGGGAGAAAAAGAAGGGATTTTAATTTTACCTCATTTGGACAGAAAATGAAGAATTTTAATGCTACTTTGATTTAGGAAAGAAGGAAAAAATAATTATAAATGGGCAATTATACCCTTATACTTAAGTTAATTTTCCTCCTCTTTTCTTCCATTCTATTTTTTTCTCCTCTTTTATATGAATGAATAATTACATATTTTTTGCCACTATTATTACATATTGTTTTACCCATTTCATTTGAAATTTAATTTGAATTTTACTTTTAATAAGATAATATTGTAAAAATTAATATGAAAATACATTACATGAAGGGGGGAAGTGCTTTTTTTATCCACAAATTCATAAAAAGAGAATGTGAAAATATATATAGAAATGGTTATGGGCAATTTGGTAATAAAAGATATATTTTCCCCTCTAATTATCCCCTTTTTTGGTTTTTTTTTTTGGGGGGGGGGGGAGTGCTACAAGGGAGAGGAAGAACAATTTTAACCTCCAATTTTTATTTTATCAAATAAGGGGATTTTAACAAAATCCCTCCCCTCTTTTTCCCTTTCCTATAATTCCCCCAACCAAACACACCCTAAAGAGGGATACTCCTAATCCATGAAGAAAAAATCAGACCGGACCAGCTAATTTGACCAGTCCGACCGGGAATCGACTTTTAGTCCAGTCCAGACATAGATATAGATCGGAGGTTTTCAAAATCGATGTGAACTGGTCAAGAACCGGTTGAACTGGTCAAAAATTGGTAAAAAACCGATATAAAACCAGATTGAACCGGTTTGGACCCTTTTTTTTAATTTTTTAAATTTTTTAAAATAATTTTTAAAAATAAAATAACATTATTTTTAGTATAAATTTTTTTTTCTATATTATAATATGTTATAAGTATTATTATGATACATAATTATTAATAATGATAAATTTAGTTAGCAAATAATATGAAAATAGAATATCAATTGACTATTTTGAATTTAAAATATAATTATAGATGAATATTAACTTGTTTAGATTTTAATATTAAGTTGTAAAACTTATTAATAATATTTTTAATTTTCTATATATTATTAAATTTACTTTTTATCCTAGAATAAATATTAATTTTATGATCATTGATAAATATCTTTTATATTTTTTATCTATATTATTAAAAATATATTAATTTATTCACAATCGGTCTGACCTGGTTTGACCCTGGTCCAAACATTGAATCTTGAACCGTTGCCTCATTCGATTTAATGGTCAGTCCGGTTTTTAATACCTTATTCCTAATCCATAGCAAAAAAATAAAAAAAAGGAAACTCACTTTAACTACTAGGTTAGGTTTTTAAAGAAATTTATTTGAGAATCCAATTTTATATTGTTGAGCTATAAAAATAAATTTATTCATTACATTCTTATTGAGAAATTTGATAATAACTAAAACAAAAGAACTATATTTAATTTGCTTCTTGTTAGTAAATCTAATGCTTTAAAGTGTGGCATTAATCTAAGGTACTTTATTATGGTAAAAATGAAAAAAAGAATCTAGGGTATTAATGGCCCGTTTGACACATGGCAAATTTTTTTTTTAACTTAGATGAATTAGGGAATTTATCACAGTCATGAGCAAACTAGTAAATAAGATTTATTTTAAGAATATTCCTAATGAAATTAATATATATTAGACTAAAGAGTATATTTAAAAACATGATCTATGTAATTAAAACAAAATGGAAAGATGGTAATTAACATTTAATCATTCCAAATCTTTCCAACTTTAAGGAAAAATAATTTGAATATAGATAATATATATATATATATATATTACCTATGCCACAAGCGGAGCCAACCATGTTGTTAGCCATCCACCAAAACCAACATATTATATATGCACAAACAGCAACAACAACAACAACAACAGCCTTATCCCACTATGTGGGATCGGCTACATGGATCAAATGACGCCAATAAGTTTTATCAAATGTCATCTCTTCAGTTAAATCATTTCTCGAAAGGTCATTTCTTATAACTTTCCTTAACATCCTTTTTGGTCTTCCTTTACGCCTTTTGATCGAGCTCCAGGCCATTTGATCAATTCTCTTTACTGGCTTCTCTTGCCCTCTTCTTTGTATATGCCCAAACCACCTTAAACGATTTTCTATCATTTTTTCTTCGATAGGTGCTACCCCAACTTTCCTTAGTATACAGTCATTTCGTATCTTATCTAATTTTATATGACCACACATCCATCTCAACATTAATTATGGAGACATACTTTGGAATCAAAAGGTTTCCGTCTGAGTAGAAGCAAGATGGAATATATGCATTGCAAATTTAATAAGAGGCCAATTAGAAATGATTCAGAGGTATAAATTGGAGAGCAAATCATCCCTAAGGTGTCAAAGTTTAAATATTTGGGGTCGATTTTACAGAATAATGGTGAAATTGATGGGGATGTTATGCATATGATACAAGTTAGATGGTTAAAGCGGAGGAAAGCAACAGGAGTTATTTGTGACCGCAAGGTGCTTACTAAGTTTAAAGGAAAATTTTACAGAACAGCTATAAGGTCAGCAATGCTATTTGGTAGTGAATGTTGGGCTTTGAAAAGACAACAAGAGCATAAGATGGGAGTCCTCAATTAAAACTATATCATCCGTGAAGAACATACACTTTAGAATTTCTTCTTGTATATGTTCTGTAAAAACATCCAAAACCAGATCAAACATGTATGGACTCAAAGAAGATTCTTGATGTAAGCTTATTGTTATAGGGAAGTCCTTTGTCATACCTCCAGGGGTTCTCACACTTGTTGTTACCCCTCATACATATCCTTTATGACTCGAATATAAGTCATACAGACACCTTTATTCTCCATTGCTTTTCACAATACATCTTTTGGTACTATATCGTAGGCTTTTTCCAAATCAATGAAAACTATATGCAAGTCCCTCTCTTTACTTTGGTATCTTTTAATCAAACCCCTTAATAAATAAATAGCCTCTGTTGTAGACCGTCCTAGCATAAATCCAAATTGGTTTTCTGAAATACGAGACTCCTTTCTAAGTCTATACTCAATCACTCTTTCCCGAAGTTTCATGGTGTGACTCATGAGTTTTATCCCCCGATAATTAGCACAATTTTGAATATCCCCTTGTTCTTGTATATGGGCACTAGAGTTCTCTTTCTCCATTTCTCTGGCATTTTTTTGGACCTTAAAATCTCGTTAAATAACTTAGTGAACCACCAAACCCCCTTCTCTCCTAAGCACTTCCAAACTTCAATAGGAATACCATCGGGACCAATGACTTTACCATTATCTATTCTCTTAAGAGTTTCTTTCACCTCTCCAACCCGAATCCTACGATTGAAATTCAAATTGAGATCATCTTCATGGGTTGTTAATCCTTCAGTATTAATAGTCATATCCAATCCATTATTGAAAAGCTTATAAAAATAGCTCTCCCATTTTTCTTTGATATCATCATCTGCAACTAAAATTTTTCCTTCTTCATCCTTAATGCATCTTACTTAGTCCAAATCTCTTGACTTTCTTTCCCTTCTCTTAGCAATTTTGTAAATCTTATGTTCACCATTATTTGTTCCTAAATCCTGGTAGAATTCCTCAAAAGCTTTAGATCTAGTCTCACTCACTGCTTTCTTAGTCTCCTTTTTAGCCAACCGATAACATTTCCAATTTTCATCGTTATTGCATATATACAAGGCTTTGAAACACTCTTTCTTATATTTGACCTTCTCCTGCACACTCTCATTCCACCACCAAGATTCTTTATCTTTAAGTCCAAAACCTTTGGATTCACCCAATACTGCTTTAGTGGTATCCCTGATCTTTTTAGCCATCTCATCCCACAAGATGTTAGCACTTCCTTGCAAGTCCCAATTACCTTTCTCCATAACTTTCCTTGTGAACATCACTTGTTTCTCACATTTTAGTTGCCACCACTTAATCTTAGGATTTAAAACTTTTCGACTTTTCAGTTTACGATTTTTAACTATCACATCAAGGACCAAGACCCTATGTTGTGAAGTTAAACTCTCATCAGGGATTACTTTGCAGTCTTTACAAGTTGGTCCATCTGAGTTCCTTACCAAAAAGAAGTCAATTTGCGACCATTGGACTCCACTCTTATATGTAATTAAATGCTCCTCCACTTCTTGAAACAGGTGTTTACAATCGTTTGTAAGCCATTGAAAAATCAAGAATGGAATGTCCCTCCTCATTTACTTCTCCAAAGCCATAACCACCATGAACTCCTATATATTGCTTTGTCTCTTTTCCAACATGACCATTAAGGTTGCCCCCAATAAGGATCTTTTCCTCTTGTAGGATATCTTGAACCAAGCCCTCCAAGTCTTCCCAAAACTTTTCCTTAATATGTGCGTCCGACCCTACTTAAGGTGCATAAGCACTAATAACATTGAGTATATCATGTCCAATAGTCAATTTTAAGGATAGGATCCTATCTCCAATCCTTCTGACTCCTATCACATTCTTTTTCCAGTCTTTGTCCACAATAATACCAACTCCATTCCTTGCTCTAACCTTCCCTACATACCAAAGTTTATAACCAGTAGCGTCTAACTCCTTAGCCTTTTCTCCCACCCATTTAGTTTCTTGAAGACATAAGATGTTAATTCTCCTTCGAATCATAGCATCTACCACCTCTATAGATTTACCTGTTAATGTACCAATATTCTAAGAACTAAATCTAATCTTGCTTTTCTGGGCTAGCTTCTTTACCCACATTCGTCCAGCATGATGTGGGAGCCCTTGCTCATTTAACACTACACCCGGGCGCCAATGTAGTGGCTCTAGCTCATTTGACACTGCATTCGAGCCATACAGCACGTTACTTCTGGGCAACAACCTAGCCTTAGCACATATACGTCTTTGATCCATGTCATGAGATTCGACAGATTTTTACGTTGGCTATTGAGAGCCTAACACAACCCTCCTCTTTTACCCGGGCTTGGGACCGGCTATGACACTACATAGGCGGAGTTATTATATATGCACAAACATGTAAATATATTAATAAATATATATATATATATCATTATCTTGTATGGCATAGATTCTCTTATAAATATATGCCTCTTTGATCAAAAGATCATAAACAAACACAATTCAATAACATTGAAGCCCCAGAAAGAAATGCTGAAGGGTCAATATATTCCTAGGTTCAAAAGCAACTCCTGCACCAAGAACAGAAGTCCGTCTCCTATGATCACCTTGTCAGAGCATTTCTGAGAGGCTGTACTCCGTTTGATGATGTTGTTTGCTCTTTCAAAGGCCACCAACCTAGGAGGCTTTGGTGAAGGACAACAACGCCGTTGGTACCCAAATGACCCTTACCACACTAAAGCCATCGCAGATTGCATCGTGTTCATTAAGAAAAAGGCTAATACTAACCAACATCATCACTCTACTTGTAACAACTTTGATTTTCTAAATGTTATTTTGTGATGTATATAGAAATTTTAAGAGTAAAGTATGATTGGAAAAGATGTGGTATGTGAAATATTAAGTAAACACTATCAGGGTAAAATGGTAATTTCACATGCTTGGAGAATTAATTTCCCTTACAGTCCTTAGAGGAAATTAAGTTTAATCTTTAACTAAAATAAATTGCAAATTTGGTCCTTAATTGCAATTATTTTTTTAAAATTATGGAAAATAATATATATGTAGAAATAAACCTTCTGACATATTGGATCTTGTTAGAAGAATGTATTGAACTTAAAAAGTACAGTTTAAAAATGGTACAGGCAGTAAAATATAAAAGATTATAAAAGTAAAAAGAAAAAGAAATGTGAGTCCACAATAAAGAAAAATAAAAGAAAAGCATGTGGCTTATATGAAATACAGTTTGAAATAGCTAGTAAAATAAATATAGATCTCAAACCAGTATATTTATTATACATATTAAAGAACAAATGATATTAGTTGGCTCATGAAAGCCAATTTAGTATATGTGTTGTGATGTAATTAGATTTGGGAAAGCCCAAGGAAACAAGTGGACAAGTCAAAACAAAGTGGTAAAAGTAAAGGAAACACTTGAGGTAACAATTTACATTTCTTGCTTTTATATTATCTTGAATTGTTTTATGATGATATTTAAATTACCATATTGTTGTATTATAGTTCTGTGATTGGTATTGGCTATTTCTTACTTGAGGGCAATGTCTGGAATATCTATTTTCTAAAGAGAAACTCTGAAAAAAGTTTTACTTGACAATATGATATTTTATGTTATTATATGATTCAAGATGTTTTGAAGCTTGTATGATATATGAATGCATGAAATATAATTGCTACTGAGATTCTTTAATCTCACCCTCCCAAACCACTAACCATGTTTGTACCAAGACATACAAGTGATCAAGGCAAAGCTAAAAGGAATGAGGAAGAAAATGACGAATGAAATGTTTATGAGAGCAATTCTGTCCAGAATAGGATATAATGATCAAGTGAGTGCCATGTCTTAAAGACACAATGGGTTTTGTATGAAGACCAAGATCACTCAAATTAGTTAAGTATAGAATAAGTTATGATTGTTTCAAAGGTATGGTTAAAATCTGGATAGTATTGGAAATACCAAATGAATAGTAAATTTTAAAAAAATATTATATGAATTGGTACGATGGGAGTTCTTTCTTATTTTTCCCATGTAGAGCTTTTTTTAGATACTTGAATCACTATCATAGGATTTTTCTATAATTAGTTATAATTTTTTGAAATTTAGTCTAAAAAATGGAATAACCAAATAAACAATAACTCAAGAAAAGAAATTTTCTGTGTTGGTCCTTTGTGCAATTCAAGCCTCTAAAACTATTCAAATGGATTCTAAATGATATCTACAACATGGAAAAGGAGTGGTAAATGTAAGGTGTGATACTACTACCAGTAGCTCTAGCAACTCCATGACTAAGGTTGTCATGCCTGACTGCCTGTGTATTGCAACACATGCTAGTTCCGTATCTAATAAGTGATTATTTTGTGCCTTTTTTCCCTAAAAAAAAGAACAAAGATTATAAGCTTTACCATTCTTACTTTTATTTGTTGCTATCATTTATTTTTTACTAGCCTCTTACATTCATTACTGAAAATATTTTGCCACTAATCTTACTTCATTTTATATGTGGGATACTTGCCTCTCATACTCATTATTATCCACCATCACATTTCTTAGCTACTTTCTGGTTAGTGGGTTAGTACTAGAGAAAAGTCTTATCTAAACGTTCATATTAGCTGTTGATTAATAAGGTTTCATATCTTTTTAAAATTATCTTGGGTTATTCATTTTCAGAGTATTATCAAAATTTTAGGGCTCAATAACCTTTCCTTATCATCTCATTCTTTTTGGAGATCTACTATAATCTCATACTTGGTCTATTATGACCATTCACTAGGTTTGCCAACCTAGGAATTACTTGAACCTCTTTAGGATCTTTTATGACCCTACATACCACTTACTGATAGGATCTATCATAATCTAACCCTGAAATCTTTCAAGACCTAAGAAAGATAAATATGTAAAATATCTTTCTCTAATCTAGCAACTACCTCAAAAATTCTCAAGGCTAATCTCTTATGCTACTAGAACATTCTTAGGTCAGATTCTTATAAGTAATAATACTTCATATTCAAAAGAGGAAACTTTAATCAAGAAAGTACTATTCTTTTTCACTGCAAAGATTTGCCTAAATTTTTGTTCTGATAACTAAAACATCACACATCCCATCTTTGAACATATTTCCTATGAATACTGCCTCATTTGGATGCAGTAAAGAGGCTCGTGCAATCTTGAACCAATTCAAAACTCAAATTGTAAAAATTCTGTTTTCATGCACTATTCACAATATTGCGCAGCGAATTTTGGAAAATCATAACTAAATATCCAAAAATTATTTCATAATGATTTAAGTCTCTAAAATTTATTCACATCTTGAAATTCATGGAAAAAAATAGGAAACTCAAATCTAGACATGTAAATTCATATAATTTATTTGTCCAAATTTACTGTTTATTTCCAGGTTCCTTATTCTATCCAGTTTATGAGTCATAATTTTGAAAATTCATATCCCATACTATACAAAGCTTTTTTTGTGTATTCTTTATATCATTTTAAATCTTTGCTTGTCTAATTTCTAAAAATATAAAAATTGTAAATATATTATGTTTGTAATGAACAAAATACTAATCTAAATTGTGAAGAGTCAAATATAATCTTTATTGTAATAGTTTTGGGAAAACATGCATAACTCATATTATATAGCTCCAATTGCATTTAAATCAGTGCCATATTATTCATAAGATATAGATCTTTCCATATATGGAACTAGATAAATTTTTTGGAGTATTGTACTATTTTATACATTCATTCAAAATAAACAATATTTACAGTAAAAATATAGTTTCCTAGTAACAATCCAAATTTTGAACCTTAACTCTCTTGAATCATACCTTCTTTCATACTCAGTCAATTTGAGTGATCTTGGTCTTTCTAAAAAGCTTGTTATGTCTACTTTTATGACATACCAATCACTCAATTATTGTTTCCTATTCTAAATAGAATTACTCTTTCCAACTTTACAGCATTTATGAGGGATAGTTTATGACATTTATTGAATAACTAACTTCATAACTTCACTACAATGCCAAAACATGTTCACTATCCATTCCAAACATGGAAAGAGATTCAAGGGAACAAAACTACATGAACTTAAATATTTAATGCTTCATACATGATTTCATACAAAATCTTAAAATAACATATCATAACTTTCATAAATCATTCATTCATCAATCTTACCTTGATTCCTTTTAACTTTACCTTGCTTCTTGACATATCTTGGCCCTAGCATAGCTAGTAACTTAGGAGGACAAGATTGGACAATCTTAATAGTAAACTTGCACATACTAATACATCATCACATTATATTGAAAACATTGATAACATTGCAAAATATCGTTAAACTTTCAAAAATACCATGTTAGCTAACAAATTTTCGGTAGTAGTTCAGCTAAAAAACAAGACATCCTGGGCTTAGGCCTTATCAAATAAATAGTTAGTCAGGCATGAAAATAGTCATAGCACCAACATGACAACACATACATATCATAAAACATGTAAAATATTATTGCACAATAACATAAAAGCATAGCAAGTTATACTGCCTGAAAGCTTTAACTTTTTTCTTTACACTTGGAATTCACTTGCTTGAATCATTTCACAATTACTTCCTTGCAACATCTCAAGCCTAGAGACATTAAGAAAATCATGCTAAATCATTTTTATTCCATGAGCAACTTCTTAAAGAACCACTTGAACCCAAAAAAACCCATATTTTATATATTTGACTTTCTCTTGAAAACCTAACTTGTTTTTTTGCTAATTTTTGCATGAGAAATCCATTTTTACCATTGGTTACTTGAAATTCCAACTCCTTTCTTACTTTATTACTTGGCCAAAATCATCATCATACAAGGAAGAGAAGGATTTTCTTTGCAACCTTTCAAAAACTCATGTAATCATGCTTTCTTACAACTTTTTCATGCTTTCTCTTAGTTTCTATGCATGAAAGTACTTCCGTCTTTATTTTCTAGGCTTGGACGAAATTCATACTTGGGAAGGAGGAGAAGAAAAACTCTTCTAACTTAACTCAAACTCATATAAAACTATTTTAGAATTAAGGAAGAAACATACCTGAACTTCCTTCTTGATTATCTTGGCTTGCTTTCTTCCTTTCCTTCTTCCTCCTCTTTTTCTCTCAAAAATTTCAGCATAGTTTCTCTCTTTATCCAAGTGAGGGAGTATGCATACAAATTTATAAACATCAAGATTTTCTCCAAGTCTTCCAAGTGTCCAAATATTTTGTGGTCTAAAATGATACCTTCTTAGGGTTAGCTACATAAAACATTAAAATATTGCTTCTAATCAAATGTTAATTTTCTGCCAATAAGGAGGAGACAATTACCCTCCTATATAGTAAACTTCCCCTGGTTCAGATCAATCATGTATCATTTACTTTGTATCCTATATTATTTACTTTTTGTTTGAACAATTTCTTAGTAATTTACAATATATTTCAATACTGTTTGTACATTAATATGTATAAGAAATATATTGGTTTAGGATCTTCATTTAACTTATTATCATGTCCTAAACTATATTTTATTTGGGCCCCACATACTTTTTTTTTTACTTTTTCAATATTATGGGGCCTACAATATTTTTTCTTTTTACGGTTAAATTTCTGTAGTCTGTATTTTTTCCAAATTGGTCATTTTGGGCTTAATATATTATTTCAATAGATCTAATATGTTAAGAGGTCTATTTTGATATATATATATATATATCATTTTTCTACAATTTCTGTAATTTATTTCAATTAAGGACCAAATTTGAAATTTATTCCAATTAGGACCAAATGTAATTCCTTTTAAGGTTCATAAGAAAAATTAATTTTTTCTAAGAACCAAACATGTGAAATTATTATTTTGCCCCTTATAGTATTCATATAATATTTCACATGCAGTACCTTTTCCATTTTTGCTTTTTGCTCATTCATTTGAGGCACATCGTAATCTTCCTTTGGACATTACCTTTACCATGAGCAATTTTATTTCCTTTAGGTTATACATTAGTTTTCTCATTTTCCTTTCTCATACCATTACTATTTCATTCATTTCCATACTTAACTTACTTAACTACTCTGTCAAGGTCATTCGGTGGTATGATAACTTGAGAGAACTTCTCAATCCTTCAATAATCTTTTGTTAGCCCAGTTAGAATTTCGCATTTGACCTCTTACCATCATTTATTCTTACTCAATTGGATTCATATCCCCAAAAGCCACCTCCCTTTACTTTGTCTCGACAACTTTCATCTTATAGAGAATTTCATCTCTTTGCTCAATTAGGTCTCACAACTTCGAGAGCCACATCCCTATTACCTTACTTTGGTAACTCATGGATGATTTCTTTCATACTTTCTTGTGCGATCTTTTGTTCAAGAATTTTCATTCTATAGTTAGATTTCATACTAAACTTAACAATTTATCATCTCAAGGTTTTGCAGTTCCCTAACTGCCTGCCACAATCCTTAAATTCCTTTAAGTTTGTAATTCATTCCTTTCAAACATCATATTCTTTCTTTACAGAGGCATTGAATCTTTATCTAAATGTTACCTTAATGATGAGCATTTTCTTTTCTTACCATTAACTATTACTATGAAAAAAGTGGATGTTACATGTATCAATTGATGAAGTATAAGGAACTACTTTGACTACACTTATATTACATTCGTGTATTATTATATCTAAATATAGATCATTCTTCCAATGTGATATTTATTTTTAAAATTATATTTGTCTTTTGCATATTTATTAAAATATATTAATATTTTAAAAGTTTTATTTAAACTATACAAATCTCTTAGTTGTTTATAAAATTTACCTCATTTAGAGAAAGAAAAAAAAGATAACATATTTTCTTAAAAAATTATTAAAATTATCTGGATTTCTTTTCTTTTTCTAATATACACAAATTTTTATAAAAATCAACAAATTTTAAGATGAATTTTTGTAATTTATTTTTGTGTAAATTTTAAAATTAAATAAAATCTGTGTAATTTTTAAAAATTCAGAATGGAATTTAAAACATATTTATTATTATTACTAGATATTGCTTGACTTGAGGGAGTAAGTTATTAACTACTCCCTCTACTCTAGTCTTGAATATAAGGTAATTAGAAGAAAGTAGTTTTGGTCTAAATTATAAAGTACAATTGTGAATGTCTTATGCATTAAATAATTTTTTCACTAATGTCCTTCATTAAATATGCTAAATAATTGTGAGACCGCCATTTAAATGGTAGAAATTTGAAAATTAGATAGAAGTTTAACCATTTTATTAAGGATATTTTTGAAAAAAATATTTTTAATTTGTTACACATTTAAGAATTCTAACTATTTTTAACATTTTTTAATATTGATAAAATAGTTAATTATATCTTATATTTAAAAACGAAGGTAGTAGTTGTTAGATTCAATATAATATAAGTTCTAATGATAATGAATGTAAAGTAATAAAAAATAAATACATTATATTTGTCTAACATATATATTATTTCTAAAAAAAGTAAAATGTGTATTAACATTTGCTTAATTATGTTTATAATACATATATATCATGCTATGTACTAATATATCTACTGTGCTTTTATATTTTATAATACAAGTTGGATATATAAATTAGACAAACAACTTAATTTGTAAGTGTAATACATTAAATATAGGATTATCCAAAAAGGAAGAGTGAGCATTATAATAAAAATAGGAAAATCAAAATCATGTCTCACTCAAAGAAGAAGAAGAGAAATGATGCTCAAAGAATTGAATATCAGAAGGGAGTATGCCAAGAATGGAATGACCAAGTGAAAGTGGAGCTTAACTTTTGAAAACTTAACTAGTAGGTATATTTTGTTTTCACTTAGATCTTGAGGTGGTTTAATCTTTGAAATTTACTTAATTTTGTTACCATATATTTTAAACGAGTTAGATTAAGTAAATCTAATATTAGCATGTGTTAAAATTAAAATATGTTGGCTAACAGATGAATTTCGCTATTTGACTTATGCTTATTTTGTGTAAAGTTCACAATTTGCTAGGTGAAATTCGAAGTTACAGAGTTTTCATCTTTGATAAATAAATTTTGGTTGTGAAATTTGAACTTCAAACTAAGTATAGTTAGTGAAAGTATGCAAAATTCACATGAAGTTTAGTTGAAATTTGATTGTTGGTGAAGTTTAAAGTGAGTTCAAAGTCACAGTCTCTGATAGATGAACTTTGACCTAAAAAGTGAGAACTTTGAAATGAGAACTTTTGGGTCATGTCAGTCTATGAAATTCGAATTGTGGTATATGAAATTTGAATTTCAAAGTACATTGAAAAAACTTGAAACAATTATTCAAATATAACAAACGGACTTCCAAAATGAAAATTTGCACTAATTAACATAGGATATCTTTTGTAAACTCGAAATCGAATGTTACTTTGCAACAAACAAATTTTGAAGTTCAATGTTAAACACATAACTATGCTGACTTTGTGAAATTTGTCTATTGAGCCTCAAAATTCAAATGTTGATATGTTAGAAGCATTTAATGCAGTTGTTAAACGGCTCTTTCTATAGAGTAACAACTAGAACTTATGTCTAATGATAGATCTTATGTTTAACGACCAATTAAACTATAAATATATAAATAAAACTTCATTTGAACCTTTTGGTAATAATATTAAGCACTTTGAGGCCAAAATACTACTACAATGGATAAAATTTTTGTGTGTTAGGATTCAAAATTAAACCCACCTTATTAGAGTGAGCTTTAATGTATTATCCACTCTTAAAGAAAGTTTCTTTTTTGTAATCTTTTTTTCTACAATTTCTAGGTAGAATCTTAGTGTGGGGAAATACTATGGGAATTACACATCTTGTAATGGTGTGAGGAGAGTAGCTTCACAAATGCCTAATTAAACTTGTAAGATGTACTGAGACTTCATAAGTATCCAGATCAAACTTGTGGGATATAGTGAAAATCTCAAGTGGTGGCTTGAGGATTGGATGTAGGTCAAGTGGTTTAAACTGAAAAAGCATAAATTCTTTTGTCTAATCCTTCATTCTCTTATTTCATCTATATCTTTCATCATACTCTGTTCATCTCTATTCTACTGCAACATCTGGTGAAATTGGGTTGTACTTGAAAAGAGGTGAAAATCTTGTATCACCCAATTCAACCCTCTCTTGGATGACCAACCAACATAACAATTTGTATCAGAGTTTGAACTCCCAGCAAATGATCTAATCATTCGAGAGCAAAATGGCTGGCTTTGGAGAAGGAGCTCTTCTAGACGGTGCTAGCATGTATAGACTACTAGGCTTCAATAGATAAAATTACACCTACTGGAAGATGAAGATGAAACTTTTCTTAAAATCTTTGGACTTCAATATGTGGGAAATCATAAAGAATGGAGATTTCATTGCAATGAAGAGGAATGAGTAAGGGCAGACTGTTGAAAGACTAAGTGCAAAATTAGAATTGGAAAAGAATGAAAAGGAATTACTTAAAAAGAAAATAGATGATTTAGAAAATATTTGTGAAACCCACATATGTACTTCCTTTTGTAATTCATGTGATAATTTAATGAAAGAAAAAGAGGAATTAACTAAAGTTATAGTCAATTTCACCCAAAGCAAAGATAAGTTGGATATTTTGCTTGGCAAATAGAAAAGTGTGCTTAATAAGTTGGGTGTTGGCTACATGAATAAGTCCACGGAGAAAAGTAAATGTTGTCTGAAATTCTTTGTATCTACTATAATGCCTAACTCACCATTATGCACATATTGTAGTAAAAATGGGCATATTGCTTATCTGTGCAATATAAGGAAACATGGTTTGAATAAAACCATGAAATGGGTTCCAAAGAATGTCGCTAACCCTCCTGGACCCAAAAACAAGTGGGTACCTAAATGTTTTTCTAGTATTTCATGTGTGCAAAATAAATCCAGGAAGAAAGAATATATTGGTGCAAGAAAGAAGTCACAGAAAAAGAAAGCTTCCCAAAACTCTAAAGCTGCAATTGCAAATCACAAGGAAAAGCATTAGAAGCAAACATCTCACTTATCTCAAGGAAGTAGCTCAAATAAAAATCAAATCATTTACCTTGAGAAGAGAAAGAGCATAAGTTTAACAAGCAATAGTTTGTATGCAAAAGGGAGAGATGAGTAATACTACGCTACATACAAGTCAAAAATAATAAGGAGATGATTTTTGATAACCTCTATCACTTATACTATTTAATTATTAGATTATATGTTATATTTGGGTAAGCCTAGACTTTGGTCCAATATGAATTTTAAAATGTTTAAACTGATTATTAATAGACTTAAGTAAGAAAGGGTACCAAAGAAAGAAAAATATATATATATATTTGTTTTGTAGGTACTCCTTGATCTAAATGGTGAAAGTCTAATAAAATATGGAGTATCTGATGTGCTTAAATAGATTCATACTGAAAAGGGAAGGAGTTAGTTATTAATCAAGCTAGTTTGTTTGTGTTTAACAAGTTTTCATATATGCTTGGTTAGTGCTGTTACTTGAGGTTATTAAAATAGAGTATGGTCCTAGTTTAAATAATGAGCTATCTGAATATGTTGATACTTCCTGTAAAGTTTAATATTTGCACAAGTCTATTTCTTTATTTGTATAACCAAACTTGTGTGTTTTTCTTAATTTCTCTTGCATATTAATTGTGTTGGATAAGCTGGCTTCCCAAGAGGGGGTGAATTGGGAAGCTTGAAAATTTTTTGCAAAATGTCAAGAAAGTGAAGAAAGTAAAGTATGATGGTAAAACAAAGTATAAATAAGTAAACTGTAAAAGTAGCAGTAGGGAAGAGAAGACTCAGATATTTATCCTGGTTCGGTCTCTTTACTTGACCTACATCCAGTCTTCAAATTACCACTTGAGATTTTCCACTATTCTGCAAGAATTCAGTGGGCTTCTTGCAAATGCCTTAGTACAAAGATGATGCTCTGTTTCTAGAGCTCACTCTTTCACTCTATGCACTCTTACCAAGTGCTTCCCCATTCCCTTGTGATATCCCCTCACAAGAAAATCTTTCTTCCAGATGAAAATAAGATTGTTTACAATGAATAAACTCTCTTAAACAGAGTGAATATGAAAGTTGGAGTACAAATATTGAAGTGTGAGAGTAAGAGACTTTGAGTAGATGATTTGACAGAGTTTCAGTATATACAAAGTTGAAATCGTTACCCATAACTTCAAATGATGTTATATTTATAGATTTAGGTCTCAACTATACGTTAGAGACAAAATCTATCTGTTGGAGAAGTTATCCAACGGTTACTTTGAAAAACTATCCGTTAACCAACCGCATTTAATGCTTCTGATATTCTGAAATTTGAATTTCAGTTGGTCAACAGATGAATTTCACAGAAACCGAAGGCTAAAGACTTCAACGTTGAATATCCGAAGTTCGTTTGTCATGAAGCAAAGTTCGAATTTTGATCTTTGGAAAATTTTTTTAAGTTGTGACATACGAATTTTCATGTTTGAAAATGTTTTGTTAAGTGTGAACAGTATTTTCAATTTGCTACAGTGCCTTCGAAATTCGAATTTTGGAACCCCAAAATTTGTATGTCCGTAGCTGGTTTATAAGGCACAGTAGTTCATCTAATTCGAAATTCAAATTTTCAAAAGGTAAAGTTCGTCCGTTAGAGGGACCTCTTTTCAGACTTACTTCAAAATTCAAATTTACAAATACTGTCATTCGCATGTCAACATATCAATATATCAGACTCACAAGCTTTGTTTCTAAAATTCAAATTTTCATTTACAAAGTTCGTTTGTCAGTGAGTAATTTTGAAGCCCAATCTAAAATTGGTTTCAGATAAACTTTGACATAATTTGAGATGAATTTCTTTAGTTTTCATGAGTTACATTTTGTCTGAAATTTTAATTTTCAAAACCCAAAGTTCGTCTGTTACTGAAAGCTCCTTTCAGACACTTATCAAAGTTCAAATTTTCTCAAGTCAAAATTCGTCTGTCAGAGAAGCCTCTTTTCAGACTTGTTTATTTTCAATACGAAATTCAAATTTTCAAGGCCAAAGTTCGAATTTCCAAGATGACATATCAATATAAACCTTTCAAACTTCATCTGTTGGTGGGTGTTTTTTAAATATTCCATGATTTAACATAGAATTAAAGTTTTAAAACATCTTTTCACTAAATCAAAGTCTTTTACTCAAATCAAAACATTGCTAAACATCCTACATTTATTCTTGCACCTATTTCTCAAGAATTTCTTCACTTGAAACCTTTTGTGCACCTTTGATATATTTATTCCAAGCTCTTTGAAGGTTGGTTTGGAATCATCAAAACTCTTGATTCAATATTTTTCCCCTTTTTGATGATGACAAAACAACTTATAAACTGGATTAGTACTTGGGTTTGCTTTGACAAGCTCCCACTCAATATATGCATTATATTTCAAAAGATATCATATATAGCAGATTAAGTACAGAGATTCAAAGATTAACAGGAATAGATCATTGCAACCAAGGAATTCTTTCATTTCAACAATTATTGCTTTACAGGAAACAATTAATGCAAAATAGTCCGAAATACACAAAACACAAACAACAGAAACATCATAACACTATAAGAGGACCCAAGCCTAAGTTCTAATCACTTCTTCTTTGACTTGGTCTTCTTACTGTAGGATTTTCCTGAATGCTCTGCAGCAGACTTTCTAGTTCTAGTTTGCTTACTCTTCTCCCCCTTTTTGACATCATCAGAAAGGTGAACAAAATCTGCAGGAGGAGGGATCTGAGACACTGGAATAGCTTGAAGAGGTACAGGGACAAATGGCGTTTTAGGATTGAGCTTTGGCAAGGACCCAGAAACTTCAGAACTTGTGTCTTCATCTTCATCATTAGAAATCTCAAGAAGTTCAGAAATTTCTTGCCTTTTAACTGCCAATTGTGCTCTTCTTTCCTTCGAGAAACCATAATATGTAACAAGTGAGGGAGCAGGAGGAGGAAACATTTCTTCAAGCCTTCTTCTTTGAGCTTGCAAGAGAGCATTGTGAGCAATGACTTCCAAATCAACAAAAGACACAATGCTTCTTTCTTCATTTAGGGCAGCTTGCATGAATGGAGAGGTGGAGATGGCTGCCACTAATTTTTCTACTTGCTTAGATTCTTGCTGAGACAGGATTGACTCTTGAGCATCTACTGGAATGGGGTCATGAGAGCTTGAATCCCGAGGGCCTTCTTCTTCCATACCATTGTCCAAAAGAGGACCAGGACTTGGTGTGCTCAGTATCATCTACAGCATCATCATGCTCAGAAGAGGCTAGTTCAAAGGGGCTTAGAGGCTCAGGAGTTGGAGACTTGGCAGGCTTAGAGAATCTTGACTGTGGTGGAGCTGATGTGAAAGGAATTGCACTCCGAATGTCTTCATATGCATCAGTAACCACTTTCATGTTCTTGGCCAACTGGTGGATCTGATCTTGTAGATGAGCAAACTTGGCATTTTGCTCATCCCTGATGCTTAGTATGAGTGTAGACAGACTGTCATACAACTTAGTGATCTTTGTTGGCTTGGCACGAGAGGAGGGAGTAGATGGAATGTGAGCAGGCGGAGATAGAGATGGGACAGGCTGAGAAGGCTGAGGTGTAGGTCTTGCAGGAACCTCAGAGGTACCTTCTTGCTGTAGGGAGGCATCTTCAACAAAGAAGAGATCTTCAGATTTTCCTGCTCCCTTCCCAATCCATCTTCCTTCATTTCTTTCAATCCCCATTCTTTGCAGTTCCTCTTCCTTGAAAATCACAGTAGGCTTCTCTTTCCCTTTCTCAAGGTGTTGAATTATAGCATATTGTAGAATTCTGGAAATGATTGCTGCATAGGGAAGTGTAGAGTCTTTCCTTTGATCCCTTGCTTTGATCATGCGTTGGAGAATGATATGTCCCATGTTGATGAGCTTCCCACGCATTATTGCTGCCATCACATGTGCCTCTGCCCTTGTGATCAGATTGAAGCTACCTCCTTTGTTGAAGATAATCCTAGACACTATGTAGTGTATGATCCTCACTTGAGCGCTGAGGTTAGTGTGCTTTAGCAAATTTATGGTTAGCCTATTCTCCTTTCTTCTGAACAAAGTGTTCAGGATGGTGCTCTCCTTATAGTTCAGAAAGGGGTCACTTTCTTCATCAGCAGTCTCTGCCTCATCCATATATCCAGAAGCAGTGATGTCAATTTTAAGGCTATCTTGCCCTGGGATTTCCAATACTTCATTAAAAGTTTCATCTGTGAGCCAGATTGTCCTTGATCTCAGATTGACCTCCCACTTCTTCTTCTTGCTGTTATACTTCAGAGAGGCGTACTATGTCTTAACCACTTCATCATCATACCTCTCCAGTATCTCTAATAGATTCTTATATCTTAGCATCCATATCCCAGTATCAAAATTGTTAGAGACTAAGAAATCTTCCAAGTTCACACAGTGAGGCTTGATTACCTTTTTACTTGCAAACTTGGTTAAGTATTCTTCTTGAATCTGAGGAGTGCTCCATAATGGCATTATTGTGAGTTGGTATTCTCTAGATTCAGTACTGGAGAAGGAAGTGGAAGCAACAGCATCAGCAGCAGGAACAGGGATCGAACGCTCTGTATCTTCGAAGAAGAGGGTCCAGCTTTCTTTGATTCTGCCTTTGGGGTTGTTTTCTGTCGTTTGGAGGGAGTTGCCTTGCTTGATTTAGCTTTTCTCTTCGATTTTTCACCCTCCTTTGAGGCAAATTGGGATTTAACCGTTCTCTTTGGTCGTGCCTCTCCCTTTCCAACTTCAGGATTCTTTACTTGTGCCATTTTCGTGAATGAATGTTTCAGAATGAAGCTGAGATTGGGTTTATAGGGTGTGAAAATCAGTTTAAATGGTGGGAAATGAAGATTTTTGGTCAGAATTTAAGAGCATTGAAGAGAGAATTTGAACAGACTCAGAGAGGGAAGGAATAGGGTTGCGTCTGTTCAGAAGAAAACCGTTAGTTTTAACATGTGTAACTGTCTAACAGATGAATTTTGAGGGGTCAAAATTTGAACTTCAAGCAATTACAAGTTAAACCATCCAGCAAAGCTTACTGACAGACAAATTTTCTTCTGAAAGTTCGTCTGACAGAGGCTTGGTCCAAGCAGCACAGGATAAACAGACGAACTTTGTCTCAACAAAGTTTGAATTTCAAGGATCAGGCAACAAGCAATAATCAATGCAACAAACAACAGATGAATTATGCACATGAAAATTCATCTTTCAGAGATTCAACATTATGAGCAAGTTTCAACAGACAAATTTTGAATCAGAAATTTGAACTTCTGCACTTTGAAAAGGTTCTCCAACACGCGTATGTTATGAAATGGACATTTGTATAAACATCATGTTGGACAGAGACAACATTGAATCTTTTATTTTTGGAAAATTTGAACTTTCAAGGATCAACAGACAAATTTCGAGGGACTACCGAGAACTGTTCCAAGCTGAAGTTCGTCTGTTGGTCACCTAAATTCGAATGTTGAGCATGCTTCCTCGTTCAAAAACACAATTTATCAAGGAAATTTGTCTAACACACAATTAAACTACGAATTTCAACTTTAAAAACTTACAGAATGGTTCCAGAACTCAGATTTTTTTTTGCTGTCTCTTTCTCCTTTTGATTGTTTTATTCTGATTTGCTTCATTTTTCAGATCTATTGTCATTTAAACTTATGAGGAGCACCTGCAACTTACATTAAACTTTCTCTGATGCCGAAGCTAGAATTTATTTACTGTTAGAAAATCTAAAAACAGAATTGCACAAGGATTTACTTACAGTTCATTAGGATTTACCATACCCAATTCTCTTCTGATTTTGCAATGTCTATCTTCTGATAAAGGCTTTGTCAAGATGTCAGCAACTTGATCTTCTGTTGGGATGTATTCTAAACTGATTTCTCCTTTCAGAATATGATCCCTTATGAAGTGGTGCCTAACTTCAATATGTTTTGTCCTTGAATGCATACGAGGATTTTTTGTAATGTTAATGGCACTTTGGTTGTCACACATTATTGGTATTTCCTTCATCTCAATCTCAAGATCTTCAAGCTACTGTTTCATCTAGATAATTTGGGCACAACAGCTTCCAGCTGCAACGTATTCAGCTTCTGCCATGGATAAAGCCACACTGTTTTGCTTTTTGCTAAACCATAAAACCAAGGATCCTCTAAGAAACTGACAAGTTCTACTTGTGCTTTTTCTATCAGTTTTGGATCTTACAAAGTCAGTATCAGTGTATCCTTTGAGATATTCTCCATTGCCTTTTGGATACCAAAGACCCATCTGTGATGTTCCAATAAGATATCTAAAGATACGCTTCACAGCAGTTGCATGGGTTTCCTTGGGACATGACTGGAATCTTGCACACATACAGACACTAAACATGATGTCAGGTCTGCTGGCAGTTAGGTACAGTAAGGATCCAATCATTCTTCTATACTGAGTTATGTCAAACATTTTCCCTTTTTCATCCATATCCAGTTTGGTTGTTGTAGCCATAGGTGTTCCCATTGGCTTGGCATTCTCCATCCCAAACTTTAGCAATTCTTTCATATACTTGGATTGATTGAGAAAGATTCCATCATCATACTGCCTGATTTGCAATCCAAGGAAGAAGTTGAGTTCACCCATCATGGACATTTCGAATTCTCCCTGTATTAGCTTAGAAAAATTCTTGCAAAGAGATTCATTAGTAGCACCAAGTATAATATCATTAACATAGATTTGAACAATAAGTAAATCTTTATTTTCTTTCTTAGTGATTAAGGTTGTATCCACTTTTCCTCTGTTGAACCCCTTTTCAGTTAGAAAATTACTTAATCTTTCATACCATGCTTTAGGGGTTTGCTTTAAATCGTAAAGGGCTTTCTTTAGTTTATAAACATGGTTTGGTTTTGTAGAGTCCTCAAAGCCTGAAGGTTGGTCTACATAGACTTCTTCCATGATATATCCATTTAGAAAAGGACTCTTCACATCCATTTGATACAATAAAATATTTTTCATGCATGCATATGCTAACAGAATTCTAATAGCTCCTAATCTAGCCACCGGAGCAAATGTTTTTTCAAAATCAATACCTTCTTCTTGATTATACCCTTTTGCAACCAGTCTAGCTTTATTTCTGATTATTGATTCTGATTCATCAAGTTTATTTCTAAAGCCCATTTAGTGCCAATGACAGGATGATTTTTGGGTCTGGGCACTAAATCCCAAACTTGATTTCTTTCAAACTGATTCAACTCATCTTGCATAGCTAAAATCCAGTATTCATCAGTTAAGGCTTCTTCAGTACATTTAGGTTCAATTTGAGAAATAAAAGCACAGTTTATCATTTGATCCTTTAACTATTTTCTGGATTTAACTTTCTCTTGAACATCTCCTATCACTTGATCAACAGGATGATTCCTTTGATATCTCCAAGCTCTAGGGAGTTCTTGAGACATATCTTCATTAAATTCATCCACAAGGTCTTTCTCCTGAATATCTTCCTCTTTGTTAATAGATTCAGAGATTTTTGGAGGTTCAATTTTACCTTCATCAGAAAGATCTAAATTCTTAAAGTTTGAAAAAAGATCATCCTCATCAGTGACATGTTTGGAAACAGTTTCATTTTCAATGAATACTACATGCACAGATTCTTTTACGAATTTAGACTTTTTATTAAAAACTCTATATGCCTTACTTTTACTAGAATAGCCGAGAAATATACCTTCATCAGATTTGGCATCAAACTTACCCAGATTCTCTTTTTCATTGTTGTGGATGAAGCACTTGTAGCCGAACACATGGAGATGTGAGAGATTTGGCTTTCTTCCTTTGTACAGCTCATAAGGAGTCTTCCCAAGGATTGGTCTGATCTAGGCTCTATTTATAATGTAGCTTACTGTGTTTACTGCATCAGCCCAGAATACTTGAGAGAGTTTCTTTTCATTCAGCATAGCTCTAGCCATCTCTCCAATTGTTCATTTCTTCCTTTCTACTACTCTATTTTGTTGAGGTGTTCTTGGAGCTGAGAAGTTGTGATCAATTCCATGCTCATCAAAGTACTCCAGGAAGTATGAGTTCTCAAACTCTCCTCCATGGTCTGATCTGATAGACACAATGGAAATACCCTTCTCATTTTGCACTTTCTTGGCTAAGGTAACAAATGCATCAAAGGTATCACTTTTAGAGGAAAGAAACAATGTCCATGTAAATCTAAAGTAATCATCTACAATTACAAGTACATACAGATTTCCACCAATGCTTTTTTCCCTAGATGGACCAATTAGATCCATATGCAATAGTTCTAGTGATCTAGTTGTGGTAACTACGTTTTTAGATTTAAAAGAAGATTTAGTTTGTTTTCCTTTTAGGCATGCATCACATTCTTTGTCTTTTTCAAAAGTGATTTTTGGCAGGCCAGTGACTAACTCATTTTTAACCAGTTTTAATAGTTGATTCATATTAACATGAGCTAACCTTCTATGCCACAACCAACTATCATTATCCTGGCTAATCAAGCAGATAGAATCTAAGGGAGGAAGTTCATCAAGATCAATAGTATAGCAGTTACCATCCCTTTGAGCTTTGAGGATTACTTTGTGATCACTTTTTCTGATGACCAGGCAAAACTTCGAGTCAAACAGTACCCAGTTTCCTTTGTCACATGTCTGACTCACATTTAGCAGATTGTGGTTGAGGCTAATTACAAACAGCACCTCTTCAATGGATGTTTCAGGATTCTTCCCCACAATGCCAATGCCAACTATTTTGCCATATTGATCACCTCCAAAGGTCACCTTTCCTCCTTTATTGTCTCCAAGGATGATGAACTTCTCCTTATCACCGGTCATATGGCTTGAGCAGGTATTGTCCATATACCATTTGTTGCTCCTTTTAGCTCTAAGACCAACCTGCAGAACAAGGTTCATATTTTCTTTTTAGGTACCCAAATTTGCTTGGGTCCTTTTCTGTCAGTAGTCTTTTCCCTAGATACATATGTACCTTTGGGAACCCACTTAACCTTCCTGTCAAGTTCATTTTTCTTTAGAGCACATGAACTGGAAATATGTCCCTTCTTATTACAGAAGTGACAGGTGGTAAAGGGACTGCTAGATTGAGAAGCAGGAAGAAAACAATGCAGATAATATTTTTGTTTTGCATGCCTTGGTTGATTATATGATTCAATGTGATGTGACATATGATCTTTCTTTCTATTGCCACTAGCATGCACAAAATGTCTCATGCACACATTCTGATTTTTCTTCTTAATCTTTTCTTTTACAGCACAAGGATCATAGCCAAATCCAGCTTTTCCGTGTGATATTCTTTGGCTTCCCATTAAAGCAAACAACATATCTTTACCTTTAGTAAGCCTAGACATGCTTTTCACTAGATATTCATTGGTTTGCTTTAGTTCAATGCATGATTTACAGCAAGCAGATTCAGTAATAGGTAGAGAAGCAATATCAGAGATGTTGCATTGTGATTCTAGTTTGTTAATCTTTTTCTTAGCTTGCATCAATTCTTTAGCAACCTTAACAAACTCATCAGGCAGCTCATGAAACGCATCCAGTAATTCAGAATAGGAAGGTTCAGATTCATATACCTCACTTTCTTGATCACTGCTGCATGGGATTTCAGCTTCTTCAGAGGTAAGTGCCATCAAACAGATGTTGGCAATTTCATTTTCATCATCTTCTTCTTCATCTGAGCTGTTGCCCCATATTGATGAGATGTAAGCTCTTTTCTTCTTGCCTTTGTCTGTAGCTTTCTTTTCTTTCTCTTGCTTCTTGAGGAATTGTGGACAATCCCATTTGATATGTCCCTGCTTTTTGCACTCATAGCAAGTGACAGGTTCTTTAGCTTCTCTCTTACTATCTCCAGCTGCTCCTTTCTTGAAGATTTTCTTGTTTCTCTTCTTGCTGTAGAATCTTCCAAATTTTCTGATCATCATGGCCAGGGTTTCTTCATCTAGCTCATCTCCATCGTCAGATTCTTCTTCTTTCTCCTTAGCAGCTTTCAGAGCAAAACCTTTCTTCTTTCTGTCTTGTCCTGCTTCCTTGAGAGCCTTCATTTTTCCTTCATACTTCTCAAGGCTACAAAAAAAAATAGTGATAGAGGCCATTGATTCTCCTTTGGCTTCCTCTATTGCTGTTACCTTGGGTTGCCATACCAGAGGGAGAGCTATGAGGATCTTTCTGACCTTTTCTGTTTGAGTGTACTCATTTCTCAGACTCTTTAGTTGATTCAAAATGAGGTTGAATCTCATCTGTAGCTCTTTTACATTCTCTCCTTCAACCATTCGAAAGCTTTCGTATTCACCTATGCATGTATTCAGTTTGTTTTCCCTGACTCCAGTTGTTCCTTCATGAGCAATTTGCAAGGTGTCCCATATTTCCTTGGTAGTGGAGCATTGTGAGACCCTGTAGAATTCGTCTTGATTCACAGCACTGAGAAATAAATCCCTAAGCAACCCACTTGAGATTTTCCACTATTACCACAAATTTCGAGCACTTGTGAAATCACAGTATAACCAAGAACCATTCTTTGAGTCTATCTTTTTTCCACACCTTTCCTAGTGTGATTACAAATTCTCTTCAAAGAAACCTTCCTTGAGTAATCCCTCTAGATCATATAGAGAATTCTCTCACAAAGAAAATATTAATACAAAGAAATGTTCTCTCAAAGAATAGATAAATACATAGAAGCTCATAGAGTATAGTCGAGAGTATTTGATTGAGAAATAAATCTGTTAGAATAATGAAACAGTTTTAAAACATTGTTCACTATTCTCTCAACTTAAATAAAGCTCTATTTATAGTGGAAGTAGTTAATTAGCCGTGAGGCATAATTAACTAGTTGTTACTATAAATAACTAGTCATTGCAAGCACTTTACCCAGGTAACTGATTATATAATAAGAGTCTAATTGATTATGGAGTGATTCAAGACTATTCCCAGTAATATATCCATAATAATAAATTGATCTCTATTTAAGTCAATTGATTGAGTTTAATAATAAAAAAGAAAGTATGTTCGTCAATCAATTAAGTAAAAAATAATCAGTTAATAAGAAATTTGGAAAGTTAGGAAACATAACCGATTATGTTAGAGCTTGTAATAGGTTTTCGAAGGATGAAAATAAGTTTGAGAAGCAAGATAATCAATTATATTGGACAAGTAACATATTAGATTGGAAACAAAGAGCATGCACATTTGTTGAGAAAAGATAATTGATTATTTAAAAATATAACAAATTATATGGAGTATTATAATTGATTAGAAAGCAAGAGTAATTGATTAGAACGCAAGATTGAAGTATATAAAAAATGGATAGGGTTGATAATCAATTACTTTGAGAGGGTAATCGATTAAGATGCTAAATAGATGCAAGCTGACTTAGGTTAGACATGCGATAATCGATTACTTTGCTAAATGTAATCGATTATGTTAGAAAGAAAGCATGAGATAGAAATGAGTATATGATATAACAGGTTATAATCATGGGGTAATCGATTACTTTTGCTGACACTTTGAAAAACTTACTAGAATGAAGGAATTAATGCTCAATTTGATTTCTGAACTTAAAATCTTTAATGATATTAAAAGAGATGTTCTAAAATTATTTGAAAAACCTTTTAAACTCAAACATCCTCAACTACCTACATCAAAACTCAAAGAACTCAAATCTTGATCTTTCCATTTAAGTTCTTACGTTCTTCTACTATAAAACTCTCTTCTTTTTGAAAGTCTTTGCTCCACTAATTGACTTCATAACTATGTTCTTCTTCTTGAATCCAAACTCAAAGAACTTGAATCTTAATCTTTCCATTTAACCTTCTAAGTTCTTCTTCTACAAAACTCTTTTTCTTGAAAGTCTTTGCTCCACTAATTAACTCCATAATTATGTTCTTCTTCTTGACTTAACTACATAAGAAATTCATATTCAGTTCAGTAGTTAGTCAAATTCTTTTCAAATAATAAGCATGTTATAAAAGGTATAAATAACATTAAATAATCATATCATGCAAACTTTTTTCTCCACTATTTGACATCTTCAAAACTAATCATGTATGTCACCAGACCTAACAATCACATCCTTTTTGATAATGGAAAAAACTAATCAAGTGCATATTCCATTACCTCTGGCACCTTTCTCACCTCAGCAATCTCCTACACCACCGTCATCTGAGCCTTCTACATCATAGTCACCTCTATTTGTCATAAAAGACCTTTTTACTGAACTACTACAACCCTTTTCAATAATTCCTACCTTTGTCTCAAAAGAAATGCTTGCTGAGAGAAGTCCCTCATAAGTGGTCAAGAAGATGTTCTCACTAGAAGCCTTCACTCCTAGGCCACATGTGCCACAATCCACCTGGCAACCCCATTGCTATAGTTGACATCTCCATGGTTGCTCTTTTTCTTGAACAAGCTATAAGTACAGGTATCATCATCACTCTTACACCTCATCTTAAAGCTCTTCATGGAGTTATTATTGATGATGACAAAAAGGGGGAGAAGAAGAAGCAAGATGCACCTTAGCCTCAAGGGAAAGGCAAAGGAATTGCCATAGAGCAAGTATAAGCTTAATCAAATTCTGATTAAGCTCTTAAGACTTGTGGAAAAGGATCTTAATCTTTATAGCTTATAGTTGTTATTTGTTATAAGTCCATACATGTTGTTTGTTGGTTGCTATTATGAAAACTTGACTTATGCTAATCTTATCTATTATAAGTTGTATGTTAATCTGCTTTAAATTTTCTTGAGTTCATATCTATGCATATATTCAGGGGGGAGCAATCCCTATTTGTGCTAACTTAGTGCATCTAGGTTTTGTCATCATAAAAAGGGGGAGATTGTTAGCAATATTATGTTTTGATGATAACAAAACTAGAGAAGAATTGTTTTGTAGGAATATATTGTGTTTTCAGACAAATTCAAAGAAGTTTAAGAGCAAAATCAATGTTAAACAATCTTTTCACATGTTTTCTAATCTCAAAATTTAATATTTTTGAAGAATTCAAGTCCAGGAAAAGCTTCATGCTTTATCTCTTTGAATCCTTTTAAAAATAATCGATTACTCTTGTTCTAGTAACCTTTTGTTTTCAATTTTTAGTGCCTTCCTCTTGAGTTAATTGGTTGCCCTATTAACCTAATCGATTATCGTCCTCTCTAGTAATTATGAATGTCTCAAGTTTGTACCCTAATTGATTATATCAGTAACCTCTCTTGTCTAGCCTGATCTATGTCTGATATAATCAAGTACCTCACCTCAAGTAATTGATTTTTGAGTCTCTGATCATTCCTATTATGCTGTTATTGGTGTCTTAATCGATTACATTCACATATAATCGATTATAATGCCTCATATAACCTGTTACGTCCCTATAAATAATTGATTATTGTTCCTCAACAAGATTGCAAGCATTCTATTTGAAATCTAATTGATTATCTTTGAGCATCTAATCGATTATCTTGTGACTTCACTTGAAAATCTCCCCTTTTTTGATAATGGCAAATCACTTATGAAAAATATACTAAACAACAAATGTACCATATAAAGCATCATATTTGTTATAACCTTCTTTCTCTTTATTTGATATCAGCAAAAAGTTTGAATGGTAACATTCCACCCCCTATCAAAAGGGATGTATTATCCTTCTCCCTTATTAGGATACAAATACAAGGAGGGGAACAAACAAGAAACAATACATAGAGAGAAATTTCATCATCAAAATTAATCAACCATACAATGCTCCCCCTGAAGTTATGCATGATAAGCAAGAGATAAATTTAGAGAGGGTTTAGAAATGCTCATTTAATGTTGTTGTTGGCAAAGATGTTGATCATTTGAGAGTTACCAACTTTCTCCTTAGATGTCATGCCTCTTACAGCTTATCTGATCAAGTTTGAGCTTATTTTAGACCATTATAGCATCTGAATTTTCAGAAACTCAAAGTACAAAAGTTGTAGTTCTTTGTCTCAGCTTTCCAACACATTTTGAATCATCTTAATCAGGCTCTATATGTGAAAGTTATGATTAAAATACTTAGCTATAGCGATCTTAAAAGGTTTCTAGATTTCTAACCGATTATATAGCCAAATATAATTGATTATCGAAGCCTTTTTTTCATTCTAGACTAGTTATAATTGATTATGATCACTGTGTAATTGACTATCAAAGCTTAGGGCACTATTTTTCTTCATTTTAAAGAATTTTAATCAATTACAGGGCACCAACAATCGATTAACTCTTTCTTTTCAGTGTCCCAATTTTGAAAAGTCATAACTTGAGCTGTAGACCTCAAAAAATAACAAATAAGGACTCTATGGAAAGCTTAAAATGTATACTTTCCAATGCAATAAGTCCAACTCTAAATTAATGTCATTTTTTTCCTTAAACTTTCAATCTACAAAAAATTGTTTTGATTGAGATACCTGCAAAACAAATTCAATTCTTGTTCTTTGGAATCTTACTTGGGTCCATTAATTGTTAGATCAAGTACTCTTATACTCATATAAGATTAACATAGAGATCACACAAAAAGAACCAAAATATAATCTTACTCAAATATTTCAAGGTGCAATAACTCAAGAGAGTAAAAAGTATATGTTATGAAAAATCATGCCATTTTTTGTCTCAGGCTTGAATATAGTGTAAAGTGATTTATATTTCCTCTTTGCACGTGAGATACCATCATTTAAGCTTTTTCTCTTTTTTTTTCTCAAGGTGTCTACTTTGATTTCTTCTTGAGTTGCTCCCTTGAGGTGAAGACATATTTCTTTGAGGATGGGACTTTGATCTCCATTGCTTCTCTTTGTAGATTGCGCCATTAGCTTTAATTTCTTGAGAAGCTTTCTTTTGTTGTATCACCTTTCCATTACTAGTATATCCTTTCTTCTTAGAATAGTTCTACACAAATGAAAAGCTAGAAGGACATTTTGGTACCCACTTATATTTGGATCTAGGAAGGTTAGTGGCATTCTTTGGAACTCATTTCATACTTTTACTCAAGTCATTTCTCCTTATATTGTACAAATGAGCGCTATGCCCATTTTTACCACAATATGTGCATAATGGTGAGTTAGACATAGTAGTAAGCACAAAGAAATTCAAATAAAGCTTCCTATTCTCCTTGAACTTAGCTATGTGGTCAACACTCGACTCGTCAAACACACGTTTCTGTTTGCCAACTAGAATGTTTAACTTATCTTTACTTTGGGTGAAGTTGGCTAGAACTTTAGTTAAATCCTCTTTCTCTTTTATTAAATTATCACATGAATCATAAGAGGATATGCGTGTGTGAGTTTCACAAATACTCTATAAATCTTCTATTTTCTTTTTAAGTAATTTTTTATTTTTTTCTTTTTCTAATTCTTTCTATAAAGAAACCACTTTATTCTTGCTTTGTGCAAGTGCTTTTGCTAATGCAATCAATTCATCATGCATTACATTGTAAGCATCTTGCATCTTATTAAAAGAAAAATTAGAATCAGATTTAGAGTTAGAACATGATATCTCATTATTGGAGTTTGCCATCAAGTACGAATGAGCATGTTCTTCTTCTTCATCATCTGAATTGCTGCTTTCATCCTCATCATGGCTATCTTCATCATCTTCAGATTCATGACAAGATGAGGTGGCTTTAAATAAGAATAGTTTTCTCTTGTTTTATTCTACATTTAGTAGTTGAAGCTTTTCTTCATGTTCAACCAATCTCCCAAAAAGTGTTGTTGTTGAGTTCATCGATTTTCTTCTTATTTCTTCAATAACTGTCACTTTTGGTTGTCATTCCATGGGTAGAGCTCGCAGAATCTTTCTCACTTGTTTGCTTTGAGAATACTCCTTCCCAAGTGCCTTGAGATGATTGATGATGTGCGAGAATCTTTTCTAAATCTCTCTGACAGGTTCACCTTCATTCATTTTGAAATTCTCGTACTAACTAGTGAAGGTGTTAAGCCTATTTTCCTTGACGCCACAAGTGCCTTCATGTATAGCTTTAAGAGCCTCCCACATTTCTTTTGCCGTGTTGCAATTGGAAATTCTAAAGAATTCTTCTTGACTTAAGGTGTAGGTTATAACTTGATTGATCTTTCAATTCAGTATCACATTTCTCATATCCTCTTTATCCCACTCTGATATGGGATTTTCAACTCTTCTTCTAATAATCTTTGTGGTTTTGAAATCTCCATTGGTCATAATGTCTCATGCATCATGATCAAAAGATTCAAGGGATAGTTTCATCTTCACCTTCTAGAAGCTGTAATTCTCTACATTAAAGCTAGGTGCTCTACTTATGTTGAGATTTTCAGGTAGCACAATGTAACAGAGACCAACTAATTTGAACTTTCATATGGTAAAGTCTTTCACGAGAGAACCTGCTATGATACTAATTGTTAATTTAGCTAGTCACCCAAGAGGGGATGAATTAGATTATGCAAATTTTTTGGCTTTTGGAAGAACAACTTAACATCACAGAGAAACACAAAGAACATGGGCAAACAGAGGAGATAAGAAGAGATGACAGAAGAACAATACACAAGCAATTTATCCTGGTTCAGCCTAAGCACTTGACATACGTCTAGTTTTCAAGCAACCTACTTGAGATTTTCCACTATGATCACAAGTTCGGTCTGAGCATTTGTAAAGTCATAGTACAACCAAGACTCATTCTTTAAGTCTGTCTCTCCCCCTCACCTTCCTTAGTGTGATTATAAATTTTCTTCAAGGAAACCTTCCTTGAGTAACCCCTTTAGATCACCTAGAGAATTCTCTCATAGAGAAAATATTAATACAAAGAATACTCTCTCAAAGAGTGGATAAATACATCAAAGCTCATAAAGTGTAGTTGAAAATGTTTGATTGAGAAATAAATCTGTTAGAATAATAAAACACTTTTTGAACATCATTCTCTTTTCTCTCAACTTAAATGAAACTCTATTTATATGTGGAAGTAATTAATTAGCCGTTAGGCATAATTAACTAGTCGTTATTATGAAGAACTAGCTAATGTAAGCACTTTACCTAATTAATCGATTATACAATGAGAGTCTAATCGATTATGGACTGATTCAAGGCTATTCCTAGTAACATATCCACAATAATAAATTGAGCTCTATTTAAGTTAATTGATTGAGTTCAATAACAAAGAAGACAGTAAGTTCCTTAATCAATTAAATCAAGAATAATCGGTTAATCAAGAATTTAGAAGGTTTGCAAAATATAACCAATTCTTTAGAGCTTGTAACAGGTTATCGAAGGATGAAAATAAGTTTGAGAACCAAGATAACTGATTATATTGAATAAGGTAACATATTAGATTTGAAATAGAGAGCATGCACATTCATTGAGAAAAGATATTTGATTATTTAAAGATATAACATATTATCTAGAGTAGTATAATTGATTAAAAAGCAAGAGTAATCAATTAAAATTGAGATTGAAGTATATCAGAAATGGACAGACTCGATAATTGATTACTTTGAGAGGCTAATCGATTAAGGTGCTAAACAAATGCAAGCTGACTTAGGTTAGATATGCGATAATTGATTACTTTGCTAAATGTAATTGATTATATTAGAAAGAAAGCATGAGATAGAAATGAGTAACTGATATAACAAGTTATAATCAAGGGGCAATCAATTAGTTTTGTTGACACTTTGAGAAACTTATTGGAATGAAGGAATCAAGGCTCAAGTTGATTTCTAGACTTAAGATCTTCAACGATATTAAAAGAGATGTTCTAAAATTGTTTGAAAAATTTTTTAAACTTAAATATCATCAACTACTTACATTCAAACTCAAAGAACTCGAATCTTGATCTTTTCATTTAAGCTCGTAAGTTCTTCTACTCCAAAACTCTCTTCTTCGTGAAGGTCTTTGCTCTACTAATTGACTCCATAATTATGTTCTTCTTCTTCTTGAATCCAAACTCAAAAAACTTGAATCTTGATCTTTCCTTTTAAGCTCCTAAATTCTTCTTCTCCAAAACTCTCTTTTTCTTGAAAGTCGTTGCTCCACTGATTGACTTCATAATTATGTTCTTCTTCTTGACTTAACTACATAATAAATTCACATAAAGTCCAGTAGTTTGTTAAATTTTTTCTTAAATAATAAGCATGATATAAAAGGTATAAATAACATTAATTAAGCATATCATTTAAATTTTTTACTTCACTATTTGACATTATCAAAACTAATTATGTAGATCACCAGACCTAATATTTGGAAATGAAATTGATTAGAATGATCATAGTAAATATGTTTATGTTTATTAGAATGTTGGTGAAAATTTTATTTTTTATTAAATGAAAATAAAAGAAAGCAGACTAAAATGTCCTCGCTGAAAAAATAAATCTATCTTCTTCCTTCTCCTTGCCGATGTTCTTCCCTTTCTTTACCAGCCATTCTCAAATCCCTTTCTTAAAACAGATCCAGAAAACAGATTTTCAATCTTCAATTAACAATAATCCCAAAAAATATTTAAAGAAGAGATCCATAAATTAAAAAAAAAAGAACAGAAAGAAGCATGGATGGATGATGGTGTGACAGCATTGTGGGGAGAACGGAGGACAGACAAAGGTAGGACGAAGGTACAATAGAGGTATGTTGTGGAGATCGTCAATCTTCCTATATCTGGTGTAGATCTAGCGAACAAGTTCCTTAATCTCCCTCTTCTTTAGCTTGTTATCGCTGCTAGTCGAAGTTAGAGAGGTATCAATCATGAAGGATGTGAAGGGAGCACCGATGATGAAATGAAGGTGAAGCACGATAAACCTGAGGAAAACAGTGGTGTGGGTGTGAAGGGTGTCGATAATAGGTGAGGAAGGGTATAATTGTACAATTGGGATTACTACCATTGGGAATAAGGAGGATAAGTTTGTTGAAGATTTGATCTAAAATCTGATTCAGCAAATCTCAGAAACAACCTCCACTACCTAGCAAACCATGGGTAGCGAAATATTAGGAATGAATATTTATTGTTAATTTGTTATTTTATTCCATTAGATTATCCCTTTATTTTTGAAGAGTAGGTTGTTGAGTCAATCTATTTATATCCAAAAAATAAAGTTGTGTAATGCAAGCAAATTTTTTCAGTAACACAAGAAGTAGAAACATTTACCTTTGCACCTTCTTTCTTGTTACTATTTCTCCCTATTTTTTTTAAAAACTAGCAGATTGGTATCAAAGCGATGACGGACAGACTTGGGCAAATTCTAATGGCAGTCAACAACAGTGGTGCAATAAATATCTCTCAACCTTCTATACCCATCTTTCAAGGTGAAAACTACAAGTTTTGGAGCATCAAAATGAAAACTCTATTTAAGTCTCAAGAGTTGTGGGACTTGGTGGAGAATGGCTTCAAGGAGAACGATGAGGAGGCCAGACTGAGAGAAAACAAAAAGAGAGATTTGAAGGTGTTGTTCTTAATCCAACAAGTATTGGATGACTCAATCTTCTCCAAAATTGCAGCAGCCTCAATAGCAAAGGAGGCTTGGACAATTCTGTGCACATCCTTTCATGGCTCATCAATAGTAGTACGAGTCAAGTTGCAGACACTCCACCGACCTATGCATGAACAATCCAGAATCAGTGCAAGAGTGTATGACCAAGGTGTCAGCAATTGTTAATCATTTGGAGAGGAGATTTTAGAAAAGATGGTGGTGACAGAGGTATCAAGAACTCTGTCCCCTAAGTTTGATCATGTTGTGGTAGCCATTGGGAGTCTAAGGATCTATCAACTTACACATTTGATGAGTTGATGGGTTCTTTATAATCACATGAGGCAAGAATTAATAGACAGTGTTAAATCAAGTGTTTTGATGATTGTAAACTAACCTTCTAGAGCTTGGAAAAAAGATATTAAAGGTGCATGAAAGATCTCAAATAGAGAAATCAAAGTAAAATTAGCACAAGATTAGATATAAGATTTCTTACTATGTTTAATTTGAATAAAAGACTTTGAATTGGCAAAAGAATGTTTCAGAAATATGATTCTATAATAATTCATGAAATATTTGAAAACCAACCACGAATAGACGAACTTTAAAGTGTTAAAACTAATTTATTGCTTTGAAAATTTGAACTTTGGTTTCTGAAATTCGAATTTCGAATTGAAAATAAGTTAGCCAGAAAAGAGATTCCTCTTACAGACGAACTTTGACTGTAGAAATTCGAACTTTGGATTAAGTCTGATAAGAGCCTTCTCTGATAGACGAACTTTGAGTTTTGAAAATTTGAATTTCTGATAAAACACAATTCATGAAAAATTTATCTAAGGATATGTCAAAGTTCATATGAAAGTAAAGTTTAAAAAGAGTCCAAAGTTAGTTCACTGATAGACAAACTTGAATTTTGAAAATTCAAATTTTATAAACAAAGCTTGCAAGCCTGTTATGATAATCTGTTGACATACGAATGTTGGTATTCAGAAATTCAAACTTTGAACTAAGTCTGATAAGAGCTCTCTCTGACAGACGAACTTTGGATTTTGAAAATTTGAATTTTGAAAAGATGAACTATTGTGCCTTATTGAGCTACCCACTGACAGATGAATTTTGGGCATCAAAATTTGAACTTCGAAGGCACTGTAGCAATATGGGACAACTGTTCACACTTACCAGAAGAACTTTAACTTGAAAATTCATATGTTCCAACATAGAAACATTGTTCAAAGATGAAAATTCAAACTTTGCTTCATAACAGACGAACTTTGAAGTTCAACGTTGAAGTCTTTAACTTTCGATCTCTGCAAAATTCATTTGTTGACCAATCAAAATTCGAACTTTGAGTATCAGACGCATTAAATGCGGTTGGTGAACGGATAGTTTTTTAGAGTAACTATTGGGTAATGTTTCTAACGGCTAGATCTTGTCTCTAACGTATAGTTAAGACATAAATCTATAAATAGAACTTCATTTGAAGTTATGGGTAACGATTTTACATTGTATATACTGAAACTCTGTCAAATTCTTAAGCCAAAGTCTCTTACTCTCACATACTTCATTATTCTGTACTTCAACTTTCATAAACACTCTTGATTAGAGAGTTCAATCATTGTAATCAATTTTATCTTCATCTGGAAGAAATATTTTCTTGTAAGGGGATATCACAAGGGATTTGGGAAGTACTTAGCTATAGTGCAAAGAGTGATGTTGTAAGCTCTAAGAATAGAGCATCAAGTTGTACTGAGGCAATTGCAAGAAGTCTACTGAATTTTTGCAAGCTAGTGGAAAATCTTAAGTGGTGACTTGGGGATTGGACGTAGGTCAAGATAGAGAGACCGAACTAGGATAAATATCTGTCTCTTCCCTTCTCTTTTACTACTTTTACCTTGTTGTTCCTTTATACTTTGTTTTATTGTCACTTTTGCTTTCATTACTTTCTTGACTTTTGCAGAAAATTTTAATCTTCCCAATTCACCCATCTCTTGGAAAGCTAGCATATCTAACAAGTGGTATCAGAGCCCGGATTCCCAAACAAAGCATCTAACAGTTTAGGAAATTCAATGGCTGGTTTTGGAGAAAACATACTACCTGAGGGAAACAACACAAACAGACCACTTGGCTTCAGTGGAGAATACTATGGATACTAGAAGATGAGAATGCAAATTTATCTCCAGTCTATTGATCTAGACATCTGGTATGTCATCCAGAAGGGAGACTTTGTCCCAATGAAACTGCAGGATGATGGGAAATACAAGGAGAAGTCAGAGGACGAGTGGAATGAGAAAGATAAGAAAAGAGTCTTGTTAAACTTTAAGGCAAAACACTGCCTGGTCAGTGCATTAAACCAAGACGAATTCTACAGAGTGTCACAATGTTCCACAGCCAAGGGTATGTGGGACACTTTAGAAATCGCTCATGAAGGAATAATTGGAGTAAGAGAGAACAAATTGAACTCCTGCATTAGTGAATACGAAAGCTTCAGAATGGTAGAAGGAGAGAGCATCAAAGAGCTACAAAAGAGATTCAACCTCATTGTAAATCAATTGAAGAGTCTTGGCAAGGAGTACACTCAGCCAGAAAAGGTCAGAAAAATCCTTAGAGCTCTTCCTCTGGAGTGACAACCCAGAGTAACGGCAATAGAGAAAGCCAGAGGAGAATCAATGGCATCTATCACAGCCCTCTTTGGCAGCCTTCAAGAATATGAGGGAAAGATAAAGACTCTTAAGGAAGCAGGACAAGACAGAAAAAAGAAGGGTCTTGCTCTAAAAGCTGCAGAAGAGAAAGAAGAAGAATTTGATGATGGAGATGAAGAAACTCTGGCTATGATGGTCAGAAAATTTGGAAGGTTTTACAACAAGAAAAGGAACAAAAGATTCTTCAAGAAAAGAGTAGCTGGAGACAACAAGAAAGAAGGAAAAAAACCTGTCACTTGTTACGACTGCAAGAAGCAAGGGTACATCAAATGGGATTATCCACAATTCCTAAAGAAGCAAGAGAAAGAAAAGAAAGCTGCTAACAAGGGTAAGAAGAAAAGGGCATACATCTCATCAATCTGGGGTAACAGCTCAGATGAAGAAGAAGATGGTGAAGATGAAATTGTCAATATCTGCTTAATGGCACTTGCGTTTGAAGAAACTCAAATCCCATCCAACAGTGATCATGAAGATGAGGTATATGAATCTGAATCTTCCTATTTTGAATTACTTGATGTATTTCATGAGTTGCATGATGAGTTCATTAAGACTGCTAAAGAGCTAAAATAGGCTAAGAAAAAGATTAACAAGTTAGAATCTCAGTGCCACATTTTTGACACTGCATCTCTGCATAAAGTTGAATCTGCTTGCTGTACATCATGTATTGAATTAAAGCAAACCAATGACTTTCTATTGAAAAGCATGTCTAGACTTACTAAGGAAAAAGATATGTTGTTTGCATTAATGGGAAGTCAGAGAATCACACACAAGGAAAAGTTGGACTTGGCTATGATCCTTATGCAGTAAAAGAAAAGATTAAAAAGAAAAATCAAAATCTGTATATGAGGCATTTTGTGCATGCTAATGGGCATAAAAAGAAAGATCATATTTTAAATCGCATTGAATCCTATGATCAACCAAAATATATAAAACAAAAATATTATCTGCATTGCTTTCTTTCTGCATCCCAATCCAGCAGTCCCTTTGCCACTTGTCACTTCTATAACAAGAAGGGACACATTTTCAGTTCATGTGCATTGAAGAAAAATAGACTTGACAGGAAGGTAAAATGGGTTACCAAAGGTACACTTATATCTAGGAAAAATGCCACTGACAGAAAATGACACAAGCAAATTTGGGTACCTAAAAGGAAACTCTAAACTTTGTTTTGCAGATTTGTCTTAAAGCAAGAAAAAGCAACAAATGGTATATGGACAGTTCCTGCTCAAGTCATATGATGGGTGACAAGGAGAAGTTCATTACTCTTAGAGACAAGAAGGGAGGAAAGGTGACATTTGGAGGTGATCAATAAGGCAAAATAGTTGGTATTGGGATTGTGGGCAAAAATCCTGAAACATCTATTGAAGAGGTGCTTTTTGTAATTAGCCTCAACCACAATTTGCTAAGTGTAAGTCAGACATGTGACAAAGATAACTGGGTATTGTTTGACTTAAAGTTTTGCCTGGTCATCTGAAAAAGTGATCACAAAGTAATCCTCAAGGCTCAAAGGGATGGTAATTGCTATACTATCGATCTTGATGAACTTCCTGTTAGCAAGGCTGACTTCCCAAGAGGGGGGTGAATTGGGAATATTGAAATTTTTCTGTACAAAGTCAAATGGGTGAAGAAAGTAAAGTGTAATATTGCAATGTATAAACAGAGTAAACTGAAAAGTAATAATAGAGAGAAGAACACTGAGTAATTTATCCTGGTTCGGTCTGTCCACTTGACCTACGTCCAGTCCCCAAGACACCTCTTGAGATTTTTCCACTATACAGCAAGAATTCAACGGGCTTCTTGTTAATGCCTCAGTACAATGTGTATGCTCCGTTTTCTGGAGCTTTCTCAATCTCTCTAAGCACTTCTATAATGTGCTTCCCAATCCCCTTGTGATTTCCCTCACAAGTAAATCTATCTTCCAGATGAAGAGTAGATTGTTTACAAAGATATAACTCTCTTAAATAGAGTAGATATGAAGGTTAAAGTACAGATATTGAAGTTAGAGAGTAAAAGCTCTTGAGAAGAAGATTTGGCAGAAATTCGGTATATACAAGTTTGATTCGTTACCCACAACTTCAAATGTTGTTGTATTTATAGATTTAGGTCTTAACTATCCGTTAGAGACTAAATCTATCCGTTGGGGAAGTTATCCAACGGTTACTCTGAAAAACTATCCGTTTACCAACCGCATTTAATGTTTCTGACATACTAAAATTCGAATTTTGGTTGGTCAATAGACGAATTTTGAAGGAACCGAAGGTTAAAGCTTCCAACGTAAAAATACGAAGTTCGTCTGTTCATGAAGTGAAATTCGAATTTTGAAACTTGTAAAATGTTTTCACGTTGTGACATATGAATTTTCAAGAAGAAAGTTTTTCTGTTAAGTATGAACAGTGTTTTCAATTTTCTACAGTGCCCTCGAAATTTGAATTTTGGAAGCCCAAAATTCGTCTGTTCCTAGTACGTTCAAGGAGGCATAGTAGTTTACTTTCTTGGAAATTCGAATTTTGAAGAAGTGAAGTTCGTCTGTCAGAGAGTTTCTTTTCAGACCAACTTCAACATTCAAAGATACAAAAACTCTGTTATTCGTATGTCAATATTTCATTCCAACAGACTCATAACCTTAGCTTCTGAAATTCGAATTTTAATGTTCAAAGTTCATCTGACAGAAAGCAGTTTTGAAACTTAAATTATTCTTGATCTCAGATGAACTTTAACATTGTTTCAGACGAATTCCTTTCATTTTCATAAGTCGTGTTTTGTCTGAAATTCGAATTTTGAAGACTCAAAGTTCGTCTGTTTCAAAGAAGCTTCTTTCAGGCTTATATGAAAATTCGAATGTTGGAAAGCCAAAGTTCGTCTGTCAGATAGTATTTTTGAAACTCAATTTCATCTTGATTTCAGATGAACTTTAACATTATTTCAGACGAATTTCTTTGGTTTTCTCAAACTGCATTTTATCTGAAATTCGAATTTTGAAAACTTGAAGTTCGTCTGATACAAAAGGCTTCTTTCAGACTTATATGAAAATTCAAATTTTGGGGAACCAAAATTCGTCTGACAGAGAAACATCTCTTCAGACTTGTTCAGTTTTAGCTCGAAATTCGAATTTCCAAAGGCAAAGTTCGAATTTCCTATATGGCAGTTCAGTTTAAACTTTTCAAACTTCGTCTGTTTGTGGGTATTTTTCAAATGAGTCATAAAATCAAGGTTTAAAAACATCTTTTCTTTAAATCAAAAGCTTTTACCCATTCATAACTAAAGTTGAAGATCCTACAATAGATCTAACAGCAATTACTTAGAAATCCTTCACTTGAAACACTTTGAGCTCCTTTGATATCTTCAATCCAAGCTCTTGATTGTTGGTTTTGAATCATCAAAACTCTTAATTCAACACTTCCCTCCTTAGATTCTGTCTGTTTAATTAGTCAGGATAATGATAGTTGGTTGTGGAACAGAAGATTAGCACATGTTAATATGTACCAATTGTCAAAACTGGTTAAGAATGAGTTAGTCACTGGCTTACCAAAAATCTCTTTTGAAAAAGATAAAGAATGTGATGCATGCCTCAAAGGAAAACAAACTAAATCATCTTTTAAATCTAAAAATGTAGTTACCACATCTAGACCACTACAACTATTGCATATGAATCTGATAAGTCTATCTAGAGTAAAAAGCACTGGTGGAAATCTGTATGTTCTTGTGATTGTGGATGATTACTCTAGATTTACCTGGACCTTGTTTCTTTCTTCCAAAAGTGAAACGTTTGATGCATTTGTAACCTTAGCTAAGAAAGCGCAAAATGAGAAAGGTATTTCTATTGTGTCTATCAGGTCTGATCATGGAAGAGAATTTGAAAATTCATGCTTTCTGGAGTACTGTGATGAACATGGAATTGATCATAACTTCTCAGCTCCAAGAACTCCTCAGTAAAATGGAGTGGTCAAAAGGAAGAACAGAACAATTGGAGAAATGACAAGAGCAATACTGAATGAAAAGGAACTCTCTCAAGTATTCTGGACTGATGTAGTAAACACAGCAAGTTATATCATTAACAAAGCCTACATCAGACCAATTATGGGGAAGACTCCTTATGAACTGTACAAAGGAAGGAAGCCAAACCTTTCATATCTACATGTATTCGGCTGTAAATGTTTCATCCACAACAATGGAAAGGAGAATCTGGGTAAGTTTGATACCAAATCTGATGAAGGTATATTTCTGGGTTATTCTAATAGGAGTAAAGCATATAGAGTTTTCAATAAAAAGACTAAATCTATAGAAGAATCTATGCATATTGTGTTTATTGAAAATAAAATAGTTTCCAAGCATGTCATTGATGAAGATGATCTTATTTCGAATTTTAAGAACTTAGGTCTTTCTGAAGAAGGTAAAACTGAACCTCAAAAAATATCTGAATCTATTAACATAGAGGAAGACATTTAAGAGAAAGACTTTGAGGATGATAACAATGAAGATATATCTCAAGAAATCCCTAGAGCTTGGAGATATGAACGGAATCATATTGTTGATCAAGTGATTGGGGATGTTCAAGAGAGAGTTAAAACCAGAAAATAGTTAAGGGATCAGATGATCAACTGTGCTTTTATTTCTCAAATTGAAGTTAAGTGTGCTAAAGAAGCCTTAAATGATGAATACTGGATTCTGGCCATGCAAGATGAATTAAATCAGTTTGAAAGAAATTAAGTTTGAGATTTAGTGCCTAGACCTAGAAATCACCCTATCATTGACACTAAATGGGTCTTTAAGAATAAACTTGATGAATCAGGAACAATAATTAGAAATAAAGCAAGACTGGTTGCCAAAGGATATAATCAAGAAGAAAGGCATTGATTTTGAGGAGACCTTTGCTCCAGTTACAAGATTGGAAGCAATTAGAATCCTATTGGTCTATGCCTGCATGAAAAACATAATGTTATATCAAATGGATGTGAAAAGTACTTTTCTGAATGGATATATCATGGAAGAGGTTTATGTAGACTAACCTCCAGGTTTTAAGGACTCTACAAAATTAAACCATGTTTATAAACTAAAGAAAGCTCTTTACGGTTTAAAATAAGCTCCTAGAGCTTGGTATGAAAGGTTAAGCAATTTTCTAACTAAGAAGGGGTTTAATAGAGGAAAGGTAGATACTGCTTTGTTTACTAAGAAAGAAAACAAAGACTTACTTATTGTTTAAATTTATGTTGATGATATTATATTTGGTGCTACTAATGAATCTCTTTTCAAGAACTTCTCTAAGCTAATTAAGGGTGAATTCGAAATGTCAATGATGGGTGAGCTTAACTTCTTCCTTGGACTGCAAATTAAGTAATGTGGTGATGGTATCTTCCTCAATCAGTTAAAATATCTGAAAGAGTTGCTGAAAAAGTTTGGCATGGAAAAAGCCAAGCCAATGGGAACTCCTATGGCTACTGCAACAAAGCTTGATATGGATGAAGGAGGAAAAACTTTTGACATAACTCAATATAGAAGAATGATTGGATCTCTGCTATACCTAATAGCTAGCAGATCTGACATCATGTTCAGTGTTTGTATGTGTGTAAGATTCCAATCATATCCCAAAGAAGCCCATGCAAGTGCTGTGAAACACATCTTCAAATATCTAATTGGAACACCACAGATGGGACTTTGGTACCCACAGGGAAATGGAGAAGATCTTATTGGATACATTGATACTGATTTTGCTGGATCCAAAACTGACAGAAAAAGCACAAGTGGAACATGTCAGTTCCTTAGAGGATTCTTGGTTTCATGGTTCAGCAAGAAACAAAACAGTGTGGCTCTATCCACTACAGAAGCTGAATATGTTGCAGCTGGCAGTTGTTGTTCTCAAGTCATTTGGATGAAGTAGCAGCTTGAAGATCTTGAGATTGAGATGAAGGAAATACCAATAATGTGTGACAACTAAAGTGCTATCAACATCACAAAGAATCTTGTCATACATTTAAGGACAAAGCATATTGAAGTTAGACATCACTTTATAAGGGACCATGTTCTGAAAGAAGAAATTAGATTAGAATACATCCCTACCGAGGATCAAGTTGCTGACATTCTGACAAAGCCCCTTCCAGAAGATAGATATTGTAAAATCAGAAGAGAATTGGGTATGGTAAATCTCAATGAACTGTAAGTATGTCCTTATATCTATCTAAATTAGAGTTTCTGACATTGAATCAATCCTAACTTTAGCATCAGAGTGTGTTTGATATGAGTTGCAGGTGCTCCTCACAAGTTCAAATGATAATAGAACCATATAATAGAGCTAATCAAGATGGCATAATCAAAAGATCAAAAAGAAAGCCAGAAATTTGAGATTCTGGATCTGTTCTGTGAGTTTAGAAAGTTAAAATTCGCATTTTAGATGTTTATTAGACGAATTTCCATGATTAAACATGTTTTTGAGAAGTTAGCATGCTCAACATTCAAATTTGGATGCCCATCAGATGAATTTCAGTTGGCCGTACACTATAACAGTACTCTTTTGTCCTTTGAAATTCATCTATTGAACAACAGAAATTCAAATTTCAAAAATAAAATGCTAATATTGTCTTTGTTCAAAATGACTATTGTACGAATACCCATTTATCAAAATATGCACTTTGGAAATTCTTTACAAAATGTTGAAATTCAAATTTTTGAATCAAAATTCGTCTGTTACAACATGTTCACATTATTGGTTCTCTGAAAGATGAATTTTCATAAGTAAAGTTTGTTTGTTTCTGGTTTTGGTCATGATTGCTTATTGACTGGCTCTTTCGAAGTTTGAACTTTGTTGAAACAAAGTTCGTCTGTTCACTCTTTGTTCCCAGAACCAAGCCTCTGTCAGACAAATTTCCAGGTGAAAATTCATCTGTCAGTAAGCCTAGCTGAATGGATTAACTTGTAACTGCTCAAAGTTTGAATTTTGGCCTCTCAAAATTCATCTGTTCAGTGGTTACATATGTTAAAACCGAAAGTTGTCCTCTGAACAAACACAACCCTATTCATGTTGCTCTCAAGTCTGTTCAAATTTTCTCTTTAATTCCCATTAACTCCGTTCGTGAACATTTATTTCTCACCAATTAAACTTCTTTTCACATCTTATAAATCCATTCTTAGCATCTTTCTGAATCATTCCTCTATGAGAATGGCAAGAGTTAAAAATCCAGAAGTTGAGAAGGGAGAGTCACGGTCAAAGAGGATTGTAAAATCCCAATATGCTTCCAAGGAGAGTGAAACTCAGAAGAGAAAAGGCGAATCCAACAAGTTAACTCCCTCCAAAAGGCAGAAAACTACTCCAAAAGCAGACTCGAAGAAATCTACACCCTCTCCTTCAAAGAAAGCAGAGCCTGCTATTCATGCCACTCCTGTCACTGCTACTTCTTCTTCCTCCTCCAGCACTGAATCTAGAGAATATCAGGTAACCTCACTACCATTGTGGAGCAATGCTCATATTCTTGGAGAATACACTACCAAATTTGTCAATAAAAAGGTAATCAAGCCTCACTGTGTAAATTTGGAAGAATTCCTGATTTCTAATAACTTTGATACGGCTTTGGATGATAAGATATAAAAAATTTGTTAGAAATACTGGAAAGATATGATGATGAGGTAGTAAAAACCTGGTATGCCTCTCTGCAATTCAATAGTAAGAAGAAGAAGTGGGAAGTAAATCTGAGATCAAGGACTATCTGGCTAACAGATGAGACCTTCAATGAGGTTTTAGAAATTCCAGGGTAAGATGGTTTGAAGATTGACATTACGGCCTCAAGGTATATGGATGAGGCTGAAACTATAGATGAAAAAGGAGGGCCTTTTCTAAACTACAAGGAAAGCACAATTCTGAACACTCTGTTCAGAAAAAAAGAGAACATGCCACCTCTAAGCTTGCTGAAGCCTACTGACCTCAGTGCTCAAGTCAGAATCCTACACTATATTGTGTCCAGGATTATCTTCAATAAAGGAGGCAGTTTCAATCTAATTACAAGGGTTGAAGCACATGTGATGGCAGTAATCATGCGTGGGAAGCTTATCAACATAGGACACATCATCCTCTAACGCATGATCAAGGCAAGAGATCAGAGGAAAGATTCCACCCTTCCATATGCAGCAATCATCTCCAAGATACTTCAGTATGCCTAGATCCAACATCTTGAAAAAGGAAAAGGGAAACCTACTGAAATCTTCAAAGAAGAAGAACTGCAAAGGATGGGAATAGAGAAGAAAGATGGGAGATGGATTGGAAAGGGAGCTGGAAAGATAGAAGACATTTTCTTTAATGAAGATCCCTCCCAACAGCAAGAAAGAACCTCTGAGGCTGCTTTAAAATCCATATCTTAGCCTTCTCAGCCAGTCCCATCTCCATCTCAACCCACTCAAGCTCAAATACCATCCACTCCATCTACTAGAGCAAAGCCAACCATGATTACTGAGCTGTATGACAGTCTATCTGCACTCATACTTAGCATCAGAGATGAGCAAAATGCCAAGTTTGCTCATCTGTAAGACCAGATACATCAGTTGGCAAAGAATATGAAAGTGGTTGCTGATGCATATGAAGACATCAGGAGTGCCACTCCCTCCACATCAGCTCCACCTCAGCCAGGATTCTTTGAGCCTATCATGTCTCCTACTCCTGAGCCTCCAAGTCCTTTCGTGCTAGCGTTCCCTGAACTTGATGAAACAGTGCATGATATTAAGGCTGCTGGCACATTGACCACACCATAGGCCTCCAGTAATGAGATAATTCCTGGTCCTCCCTTGGACTATGGAATGGAGGAAGAGGCCCCTCTGGAATCAAGCTCCCATGAGCCCATTCTTGAAGTTGCGCATGATTCAATTCTCTCATCTCAAGAATCTGAGCAAGTTGAGAAACTGATGGTAGCTATCACCACTTCACCATTCATACAAGCTACCCTGAATGAAGAGAGAAGCATTGTGCCTTATGTCAATCTAGAGGCTATTGCTCATAATGCTCTCTTACAAGCTCAAAGATTAAGATTTGAAGAAATGTTTCGTCCTCCTGCTCCCTCACCTGTTTCCACTTTTGGTCTCTCAGAGGCACGAAGAGCTCAATTAGCTGTCACTAGGCAAGAAATGCAAGAACTTCTTGAACTCTCTAATGATAAGGATACTAGTTCTGAAGCTTCTGAGCCTTTGCCAAAGCTTAATCCAGATCTGCCATTTGTTTATGTGCCTCTTCAGGCAATTCCAGTGTCTCAGATCCCTCCTCTTGCTAATTTTGTACACCTTCCTGATGATGCCAAAAAAAGGGAGAAGTTATCCGAGTAAACTAGAAAGTCTGCAGCAGAGCCTTCTGGCAAGACCTACAGCAAGAAGTCCAAGTCCAAGAAGAAGTGATTAGAACTTAAGATTGCTTGGTCCTTCTTGTAGTATTGTTTTTGTCTTTATGAATGATAAATCTTTGTTCTGAATTTTATGATTGCCATCTTTGTATTGAAACCTTAAATGGATTAATGATTCTCTCTATTTGATCTGCTATGCATGATATCTTATCTTTTGAATTATAATGCATATGTTGAGGGGGAGCTTGTTAAAGCAAACCTAAGTACTAATCTAGTTTGCAAGTTATTTTGTCATCATCAAAAAGGGGGAGAATGTTGAATCAAGTGTTTTGATTATTCCAAACCAACCTTCTAGAGCTTGGAAAAAAGATATCAAAGGTGCATAAAAGATCTCAAATGGAGAAATCCAAGTAAACTCAGCACAAGATTATATATGAGATTTCTTACTATGTTTAATTTGAGTAAAAGACTTCGAACTGGCAAAAGAATGTTTTAGAAATATGATTATGTGATAATTCATGGAATATTTGAAAAACACTCACTAACAGACGAACTTTAAAGTGTTAAAATTGATCTTTTGCTTTGAAAATTTGAACTTTGGTTTCTGAAATTCGAATTTTGAATTGAAAATAAGTTAGTCAGAAAGGAGATTCCTCTGACAGATGAACTTTGAGTGCAGAAATTTAAACTTTTGATTAAGTCTGATAAGAGCCTTCTCTGACAGACAAACTTTGAGTTTTGAAAATTTGAATTTCTGATAAAACACAATTCATGAAAAATGAAAAATTTGTCTGAGGATATGTCAAAGTTCATCTGAAAGTAAAGTTTAAAAAGAGTCCAAAGTTAGCTCACTGACAGACAAACTTTGATTTTGAAAATTTGAATTTTATAAACAAAGCTTGCAAGTTTGTTATAATAATCTGTTTACAAACGAATGTTGGTATTCAGAAATTCAAACTTTGAACTAAGTTTAATAAGAGTTCTCTCTGACAGACGAACTTTGGATTTTGAAAATTTGAATTTCGAAAAGATGAACTATTGTGCCTTATTTAGCTGCCCACTGACAGACGAATTTTGGACACCAAAATTCGAACTTCGAAGGCACTGTAGCAATATGAGACAATTGTTCACACTTACCAGAAGAACTTTAACTTGAAAATTTGTATGTTTCAACATAGAAACATTCTTCAAAGATGAAAATTCAAACTTTGCTGCATAACAGACGAACTTTGAAATTTAACGTTGAAGTCTTTAACTTTCGGTCTCTGCAAAATTCATCTGTTGACCAACTAAAATTCAAACTTTGAGTGTCAGATGCATTAAATGCAGTTGGTGAATGGATAGTTTTTCAGAGTAACCGTTGGGTAACATCTCTAACGGCTAAATTTTGTCTTCAACGTATAGTTAAGACATAAATCTATAAATAGAACTTCATTTGAAGTTGTGGGTAACGATTTTACATTGTATATACTGAAACCCTATCAAATTCTTAAGCCAAAGTCTCTTACTCTCACATACTTCATTATTCTGTACTTCAACTTTCATAAACACTCTTAATTAGTGAGTTCAATCATTGTAATCAATCTTATCTTCATCTGGAAGAAAGATTTTCTTGTGAGAGGATATCACAAGGGATTTGGGAAGCACTTAGCTAGAGTGCAAAGAGTGAGGTTGTAAGCTCTAAGAACAGAGCATCAAGTTGTACTGAGGCAATTGCAAAAAGCCCACTGAATTCTTGCAAGATAGTGGAAAATCTCAAGTGGTGAGTTGGGGACTGGACGTAGGTCAAGATAGAGAGACCGAACCACGATCAACATCTATATCTTCCCTTCTCTTTTACTGCTCTTACCTTGTTATTCCTTTATACTCTGTTTTACTGTCACTTTTGCTTTCATTACTTTCTTGACTTTTGCAGAAAATTTTAATCTTCCCAATTCACCCCCCTTCTTGGGAAGCCAACATATCTAACAGAAGGAGGAGGAGAATAAAGAAAAGACATTTCAAGCAAAAGAAAATGGTTCGAGGGAGCTTAAAAAAGCTTCAGGTTGAGGAAGAGGCCAAGGTAGATTCAGAGGAAGAGGTTTTGGCAGTGGCAGAGGCGGTGGCAGATTTGGAAGCAACAACAAAAGCAGTATCCAATGTCATAATTGCAAGAAATATGGACATGTGAAAGCTGATTGCTAGTTTAAAGATAAGCATGCAAATTTTGCAGAAGCAGCTAGTGAAGAAAACATGTTGTTCATGGCATATACAGACCTAGCTAAAGCATAAGGAAACATCTGGCTTATGGACATTAGATGTTCTAACGATATGACAGGAGCAAAAGATATTTTTCACATAGTTTAATGAGACTCCAAGAAGACAATAAAGCTAGGAGATGATAAAGAAATGAGAATAGAAGGAATTGGCACAATAGCCATCAACACTGCTTTAGGTTAAGCAAAACTCATGGATAATGTTCAATTGGTTTTTAACTCAGCTCATAACTTGTTGAGTGTAGGCTAGATAATGGAGAGTGGATATTCTGTTCTATTTGATTATGGCGTGTGTGTTATTAGACACAAACCATCAAATCAAGTAGTGGTAAGGATACTGATGACAAAGAACAGAATGTTTCCTTTTGATGTTACTACTATGGACAACTTTGCTCTAATCACTAGAGAAAAAGATGAGTCTAAACTTTGGCATTTGCTGTATGGACACCTAAATATCAATGGATTACAACTGTTGGAGAATAAAGGCATGGTTCATGGCTTACCAAAAATTGCTGAACTTGAGCTGTGTGAAAGCTATGTTTATGGTAAGTAGAGTAGAAAGTCTTTCCCTAATGGAAAAGCATGGAAAGCAAAGAAGTGTCTTGAGCTTGTTCATTCTGACCTTTGTGGCCTTATGAGTACAAAATCATTGGGTGGCAACTACTATTTCCCACTGTTTATTGATGATTTTAGTAGGACATGTTGGGTTTATTTCCTAAAATCCAAATTAGACACATTTGAGAGCTTTAGGAAATTCAAAGCTATAGTGGAGAAGCAAAGTGGAGTAACCCTCAAAGTACTTCATACAAATAGGGGTGGTGAATTTCTTTCAACAGAATTCAATCACTTTCTTGAAAAAAGTGGCATAAAACATGAGTTGACAGCACCATACACTCCAGAACAGAACGGCGTAGCTGAGTGCAAAAACAGAATGGTTATGGAAATGGCAAGAAGTTTGCTAAATGGGAAAGGCCTACCAAATTCCTACTGGGCAGAAGCTATAGCAACAATAGTGTATTTGTTGAATCTTTCTCCAACAAAAGCTATACAAGATTGCATTCCATATGAAGCAAGGAAAGGAAGGAAACCAACTGTAAGCCATTTAAAAGTATTTGGTTGTATTGCTTATGTTTTAGTAAATTCCCAAAATCACCAAAAGCTTGATGGGAAGTCACGCAAATGTATTTTTATTGGGTATTGTCTTGAATCTAAGGCATATAAAATGCATGATCCTATTGATGAAAGGATAATTGTTAGTAGAAATGTAATTTTCAATGAAGATGCATGCTAGAATTAGAGTGACAATAATGAGAACAACAAAGAAAATTAGCCACGGGTGCCATTAGTGGAGGAAACAAATTCATCCTCAATAAATTCATCTACTCCTCTCACTACAATAGCAAGTAGCCCAGCAATTTTACCATCAAAAAGCAGCAAGCTCGGCAAGTGAGTCATCAAAGGAGACACCACCACGAAAATTCAGATCATTGAGGGAGATCTACGAAAATGATGAATTTGCAGTGGTAACTTCTGATCCTACAACTTATAAAGAAGAAGTAGTAGAAAAAGATGAATGGAGAAATGCAATGGAGGAAGAGCTTGCAGTAATAGAAAGAAACTCCACATTGGAATTGACAAATTTACTAGAAGGAAAGAATGTCGTAGGCTTGAAGTAGGCCTTCAAAACAAAGCTTCATGTAGATGGCAGCATTCAAAAACACAAGGCTCGGTTAGTGGCCAAAGGCTATTCTCAATAGCAAGGTGTGGATTTTGTAGAGACTTTTTCACTAGTGGCACGAATTGAAATAGTGAGATTGCTTCTAGCACTAGCAGCCCAGCTCAAATGGAAGATGTATCAATTTGATGTCAAGTTTGCATTCCTAAAAAGAGATCTTCAAGAAGAAGTCTATGTTTCTCAACTTGAAGGTTTTGAGATTCATGGAAGTGAGGAGAAAGTCTATAGGCTGAAAGAGGCACTTTATGGCCTAAAGTAAGCTCCATGAGCATGGTACAGCAAAATTGATGCACATTTTCAACATGATGGATTTACTAAAAGTGAGAATGAGCCTACAATGTATGTCAAGAAGCAAGGTACTGATTTTATTGTGGTTTGCTTATATGTAGATGATATAATCTATATGGGTTCAAATATGACATTGTTAGAAGAATTCAAGGTCAGCATGATGAGCAAGTTTGAAATCACAGATTTAAGATTGCTTCATTATTTTCTGGGCTTAGAAATTATACAAGATAAAGCTGGAATATTTGTTTGTCAAAAGAAATATGTGGTAGAGTTGTTGGAAAGATTCAATATGACAAATTGCAACATTAAGGCTACTTCAATGATAAAGAATCAGAAGTTGAAGCAAGAAGATGAAGCTGAAAAGGCAAACCAGAAGCTATTCCGAAGTCTGGTTGGTGGGTAAATATATTTAACTCATACAAGGCCTGATATTTCTTTTTTGGTTGGAGTGGTGTCAAGGTTCATAAGCAATCCTTCAATGCATCATTATAGAGCAGCAAAGAGAATTTTGAGGTATATTGCAAGGATAGTAAGTCATGGAATTTGGTATGTTCATGTAACCAAATTCAAGTTGATTGGGTTTAGTAAAAGTGATTGGACAAGCTCATTAGATGATAGAAAAAATACTTCTAGAAATGTTTTTGGTATGGGAGCAAGAGCAATCACATGGATGTCAAAGAAACAAGCTACTGCAGCCTTGTTAACAGCAAAAGCAGAATATATATCAGCCATTGCAGTAGTGTCAATGTGTGTGGATCAGAAGGATGTTGAGTGATTTGCAGCAAAAGCAAGAAGAAGGAATTGAGTTGTTTTGTGATAACAAATCAACTATAGTAATGACAAAAAATCTAGCATTCCATGGAAAAACCAAGCATATTGAGTTAAGGTTTCATTTTATCCGAGAATTGGTTGCAAAAGGAGAATGAGAATTAATTCTGAAGTTTTACAATACTAAAGTTCAAGTCTCAGACATCTTCACCAAAGCATTACCTAGTCAAGGGCATGCATACCTTAGAGGCTTATTTGGAGTGTGCAATTTTGAATTAAGGGGGAGTGTTGAAGATTTGATCCAAAATCTAGTTCAGCAAATCTCAGAAACAACCTCCATTACCTAGCAAATGATGAGTAGTGAAATATTAGAAATGCATATTTATTATTAATTTGTTATTTTATTTAATTAGCTTATGCCTTTATTTTCAAAGAGTATGTTGATGTGTCAGTTTATTTATATCAAAAAAATAAAGCTGCGTAATATAAGAAATTTTTTTAGTAATACAAGAAGTAGAAACATTTAGGGCCTGTTTGATTTTGTTTCTGAAAATAGTTTTTCTGTTTTCGGAAAAAGAAAACTCAGAAAACTTGTTTGGTAACCTGTTTTTTATAAACTGTTCTGGAAAACTGAAAAATAAAAGAACAGAAAACTCAGAACACCTCTAAGGTGTTTTGTAGTTTTTGTTCTGAAAAACACAAGGAAAGGTGAGAAACATCCACCTCATTAATGGTAAAGTTATAAATTTTGAATAACTCATCTATCACTCACTAGTTATGATTTTGAGAACAATTATTCAAACAGATTTTTTTGTTTTCTTGTTTTCAAAACTTATTCTTGAAAACAGTTTTACAAAACTATTCTCAGAACAATAAAATAGAAAACACTGTCAAATAGACCCTAAGTTTTGAAAACAAGAAAATAAAAAAATCTATTTGAATGATTGTTCTCAAAATCATAACTAGTGAGTGATAGATGAGTTATTCAAAATTTATAACTTTACCATTAATGAGGTGGGTGTTTTTCACATTTTCTTTTGTTTTCCAGAACAAAAACTACAAAACACCTTAAAGTTATTATGAGTTTTCTGTTCTTTTGTTTTTCTATTTCTCAGAACAGTTTATAAAAAACAGGTTTACCAAACAAGTTTTTTTATTTTTGTGTTTTTAAAAACAGAAAAACTGTTTTTAAAAACATAATCAAACAGGTCCTTACCTTTGCATCTTCTTTCTTGTTACTATTTCTCTTTGTTTTTCTTTAAACCAGTATGTTCTACATCTGGAATCTCAACTTCCAATTTTCCAGGAATGATGATTATCATGAGAGAGGCATTTCATATCCTAAAACCAACCAAACAAATTTTCACCCTGAATAGGATCCCCATTCCCATTTGAAAAAAAGAAGGGAAAAACTCCTCCTAAGTCCCTGTATATTCCTACTCATTCTTCTTCGTGCTCCCGCCAGATTTCGCCTTTCAGAAGACCCAGACACAACCCTCACTTCACTGTCTTCTGTCGTTGGGCTCTCCGGTCTTTCACTCTCCTGTTCGTCGTGGACTTGAAGCTCTAAATTCTCTTTTACGTTCTCCATGTCATATTCGGTGTTGGTATTCTTCATCTCTCTCTCGACGTTTTAGGAAGTACGTTCGGACAATTAGGGTCTGTTTGGTTTCACTTGGTTTACTATATTTTTTACGATGTTTGGCTACAAAACTAATTCACGTTGGAAACTAAGTTTACTCTTAAAACTCCATTAAATCAAAAGTAGCTTGTAGATTGCTTCTCAGTTTTGCTTCTTCATTTTCATCCGCATTTATTTTAAAGTCAGATAAAAATGGACCAATAAAATTGAGAAAAAATGGAAAAATTAGGAAAATAAAATTTTCATAAAATTCTTCCTATCTATTGACCAAAATGTCTCTGCAAAATTTTAATTTTCATGGATCATGACCTGTAAGAAAATGTTATATCAGATATATTATGTTCTCAATTAAATAAATACAGATTAAATTTTAATCCAAGTAAATTAAATTATTCATGAGATAGAGTTTAAGCTCAATTTGAAGAAAAATTATAAGTTTTGCCAAAATGAATTTTCAAATAAATCATCCAAACATAAACACATTAGTCTAAAACCAATTTTTATCATAACTACGTTACAAAATCAATTTTACGCAAATTCATTTTTAACCAATTGAAAAACCAAATGGACTTAGACTGGTTCTTCTTTTTAAAATTTCCTTTCTTTTTGTTACTAGTGTTTAAGTTATGAAGTTTAAGATATGTCTACGTTTATTTATCGTATTTCTAAAATTTGAGATCTGGTATCTGTTATCTAGTATCATGTTTTTCTTTCAGGTATTGTGTATTTTCATATTCAGAGGTTAGATGTAGCTTTGTGTGTTTTTTTTTCTTTTTTTTCCTGTTAGGGTTTGAGTACTGCATGTTTGCTTCAGATTTGGGTAGTGCAAACGATAAATTCAGATATCCGCTCATTGCCATTACTGCTTGAGCGGATATTTCTGGCACTGGCAGTTGAGGATGGTGGTTTGATTGGGTTTCCTCTAATTAAGCTTGTAAAATTGTTGCCGCAGAAATCGTCCTAAACCTTATCAGATTCCAACCACAACCGGTGCTATGATGGGCGGTAGTGGGAAACTTTTCTTGGATCTGTTGGTGTTAGGTGTTTACTTTGTTCTATTTGGTTTCTTAATATCAAATGTTTGCAGGGACACAACCTGAGCGAGAAGAAAAGGTTTCTTTGGAGCTGAGTAAAGAAATTCTTCAAAGTATGGAAGTAGGAATGACTTTTAAAGACTATGTGAGTACTTTTATTGTTATAATTTTTCATGACTTTTGAAATTTTAGGGCTTTGTTTGTTTCCTACTGTTTGAAGCAGCACCAAACTAGAATTCTGAACCCAAAAAATTCAGTTATTGATCAATGGAAATTTTATATTCTGCTAGTATGCCCTAGACTTTGGTGTCACCTATTTTTTAGAGAGCAAATTCCATGCCTATCAATAGAGCTTCTTTTTCAATCTTAAGTTCTTCAATTTGGGGAATGGCTTTTCAATCTCAACATCTTATTGCTCATTTTTCCATACTTCACTCATTGAGGCATTTTTCAATGTTTTAACAGAATGGTCGAATCAGTTCAATGGATTTTCACCGGGCATCGAGTCACCTAGTGACTGCTAGTAATGATGTCAGTGGTGGAACATAAGTCGTAAGGCCCAATTTTGCTGGCTTTAGATATGTGAAGACAGATACAAGAAATTATGCGTTAAAAATGTTTAATCGGTCTGCTACATAATTGTAACTTTATCATAGATCTTTCATTTGAGTGAAACAATTGATGTCTCTTAGACCTTTAAATTAAATTATGCTTATGAGCATCTCATAACTTGACAGTGAATTCTTGAAGCTTTTTGTGGGCCTCAACTTTTGTAATATGACACCGCTTCTCACATTGTGATTTCTTTTTTGTTGCAATGTGCATTGAGGGTAATTGAAATTCAGTTGTGGTTGTAAATCATGAAAACCTACGACAATGCAAATGGTGCCATCACCTGCAAGGCTTCAACTAAATGGTTGGGTATGCATCTTGAGTAAGTTAGCAAAACAAAGAAAATGAGGACATTCTAAGTTATGATGTTACTCTTAGTAAATGCTTCTATAGAGGACATAGGTAGTTTCTATTATAGATGGATATCTATATTATATGATTATAGTTAAAAAAATGGACTCTTGTGGTGTTTTCTTCTTTCCCTTTTTTTGGTTGATTACATTCATTTGGGATGCCCTAACTGTTACCAGATGTTTGAAGACAATTAATAGCATGAAGTATGGGGTCGATCTGGTTTGCTTTACATCTCATCCTACAACAGTTATCTACTCATCAAAAAATGGTTGGGATGGTTAGTCTGTCCCTGCCCGGCCACCAGTAGTTGCCTCATAATATTCTTATACTCTCTTATTGATATAATCAATTAATCCAGATTCTTTGCGGCTTTTATCATTGCATGATAACAAGTACTTGAGATATATCAAAGGTCACCATGACAGGTTATGTTTCTTGCATTAACATGTACATTTTCCAATCTAAAATTTTCCTCCATAGCACTATTTTACAATCCATTTGTCTATAATGGAATTTTGTTCTTTTCCTAGGGTTGTCTCCCTTAGCTTGTGCTCTTGCAAAGATTGCTTTATTTTTGGGTCTCTTGATCGTACTGTTTTGCTGTGGGACCAAAGGGCTGAGAAGTGCTAGTAATGCCGAAGGGATAATTAGATTATCATAAAATAATTAGGATTTTAAGTAATTATTTGGTTATTTAGATTTAATCTATTTTATCTTTTAGGATTTAGTTATTTTATTTAGACTTGTTTATATCTTATATTTTAGGATATAGTTTAGTTTAATATTTATCTTTGTTTAAATTTAAACTATTTTATCCTTTAAGCATCCTACCTAAATTAGGATTTAGGCCTCTACAAATAAACCCTAGAATCTGTCATTATACTCATATCTTTTCTTATTGATTGAATATTATTTAAGACTTTGTTAGTGGATTTTCTCTCCTTCTTAATTTTCTACCATTCTCATCTACCTTTCTACTCTACCCATATTCTGTCCAACATCAATTTGATATCAGAGTGCTTGCGATTCCGATTTGTTCCATACTGCATTTTTCTGAGTGTTTCTAAGGTGTTTTAGTGAGTTTTCTCCTATTTCAATCCATTAGAAAGGCATGACTTGGCCCTTGGAGGTATATTTGAATTAATATCATTATTATGGCTTCCTTCAAGCACCTTGAGCATCCATTTGACTGCATGAATTGCCATTTTGATCACATGGATCGTCACCTTGATTGCATGGATCATCGCTTGGATGAAACAAACTACAAGTTTAATGAATTACAAAGGTTGTCAAAAGACATCCTATATGCCCTTATGTTGCTAAATAAGAGTATAGAGTTAACTCCTGAGGGTTTAAAAGTAAAATGCAAGTGTCGGTTTAGAGGTAGAATGCAAGTGTCAAATAGAAGAAGAGCAAATATATAAGGAGATTAAAGTTACAGAGAAGATTAAAGCAACACCATCCGCAAACAATTCCTCATAATCTAAAGAGGACCTTAATGTTATTAAAAAAGACATAAGCTTGAAGAAGGCACAAGCGTAGAAACGATCTCCACTAATGGAAATTGTGCCATCTAAGGTTATTGATGCTCAGCTGCAACATGTTCTTGTTCCATCTCATCCATCCATTATGCCATTTAGTGTAAAGATTATTGCTTTTAAAGAAGAGTGGAATGTTTTATTGCCTAAAAAATTCCCTCCACCAATACCTTATCCATTGGAAGTGTTTTCCAAACTCTGCCATCCATATGAAGTTTTGATGGGAAACCTCTTTGTTTAGATCCCATTCATCATTTTCTTGTTTGGTGGAAAGGAATTCGTAAGTTGAATAATACTTGGGTTGTTGAAGAAATGGTTATTCGCTTATATCTCATTTTTTTGCTATCTTATTTGCTTGAAAGGTTTCCTAGATCCAGATCCTATGTGGAGTATTAACTCTTTGGAGGAGAATTTTTCCAAGCGAATGATAATGGTACATAAGGGATAATTAGATTATCATAAAAGAATTAAAATTTCAAATAATTATTAGGTTATTTATATTTAATTTATTTTAAATTTATTTTATCTTTTAGGATTTGGTTATTTTATTTAGATTTATCTTTATCTTATATTTTAGGATATAATTTAGTTTAATATTTATCTTTGTTTAAATTTAAACTATTTTATCCTTCTAGGATCTTACTTAAATTAGAATTTAGGGCTTTATAAATAAGTCATAGAACCCGCATTGTACTCATCTCTTTTCCTATTGATTAAATATTATTTGAAACTTTGTTAGTAAATTTTCTCTTCTTCTCAATTTTCTACTATTCTCATCTATCTTTCTTCTCTACCCGTATCCTTTCCTACATCAGCCAGGTAGAGGCACTTTTATATATAGCTCATTCATTTTCATCATCTTGTATCTGATGCAATGCATAGCATGAATTTCCTAGGGGTTTCTTACTTACTTTAGGAAAAACATAGGGACTTTTGTGAGTACAAGGAAGGCCTGCTATATCATATGATGATCAGGGGCTAGTATTTGCAAATACTTTTGGAGGATTTATAAGAATGTTTGATGCACGCAAGTATGAAAAGGTTACTAAATTCTATGTTAGAATATGATGAAGCTTTGGTTTAACCCTTTGATTATGTATTTGCGATGGCAAGTCCTAATGTGGTGAAATTCATTCTAACAGGGTCCCTTTGAGATATTTTCTGTGGGGACAGATGTTTCTGATGCAAATATTGTGGAGTTTAGTAATGATGGGAGACTAATGCTTTTAACAACTGCAAACAGACATATTCACGTACTTGATTCATTTCGTGGCACACTTGTTAGTATCTTTCCTACTTTAAAATCAACTCCACCCTCATTTTTGTCAGATGATTTATATTTACTTTGAAATGCTTTCTATGTGACAATTCTCTCTTATCCTCACTGTGCATAGTTATCCACATATAAAATCGCCCCAGTCTCATGTGATTCCACATTAGAAACTCCCTTCAGTCCGGAGGGAATGTTTGTACTATCAGGTAAAGCATTTTTTTATAGACCACTGAGAAGTTTTCTGTTGTTTGTTGACTCTTATTTCCTTTGGCAGATAGTTGTTTGTTGACTTATTAACTCATGATTTTTGCCAAAATTAATTTTGGTATCTTGATTAAGTTCTCCTTCCCCTTTCATTTCTTGCTTTTAATCAGGTTTTGGGAGAAAAAATCTTGGTATTCATTTTTATAGTGTCATCACATCTTGCTTCTCACCCTTGTATTTCTTCTATAAACATTTTGATTTTCTTAACCCAGCATGCATAGGTCTTTCTTGTTACTGATTAAATGCTAGGATCGGTTGTCAAAGACATACTTTCCAAGGCTTAAAATCTTTTTGACAAGTTCAGGTGATGGAAGTGTCTATGCATGGAGTGTTCGAAGTGGGAAAGAAGTACAATAAGATACATTCCTCCTTCTCTCGTGTAACTAATTTCTTCTTTGTTAACAGATTTTTCATTATTTGTTCCTCTTGTAATATAATAAATGTTAGTAAATTACTGAGACCTCACCTGAATTTTGTTGAGTAAATTACCGAGATCTCACCTGAATTTTGTTGTAAGTTTACGGCATTCTTTTTATTTTCCAAATATGCACAGATTATCTTGAAACAAAATGTTGCGCTACATTTTAATTTTAAAATTTTTACTAAAATATCTTCTGTTAATTAAAAAAGTGCATATATATTTTTATTTAACTAAAACAAATATAAACTTAATCTGGTCATATTTCGGTTACCAAATGGCACGACTCTAATTCTTGAGAAAGAAAAACAATTGTTAGAACCTTGTATGTTGAGTGGAAAAGTGTTATTAATATTTAATGAAATGAATCCTGGTGAATGTTTAGATAGAATACAACTCTCGACTTATGTTCTTTTAGCATCTCTTGCAAAATTTATGTGTACTCGTGACCCATAAGTGATTATGGTTTTCCCCCTTATTTTGTGCTGGCATGTAGCATGGATTAAGGTAAGGCATCACATTTGATGGGGGGTTAGAAGTTGTTTGGCAGAATTAGAGTCCCCCCACTTTTTCTCTTGAATTTGTTTTGATGGCTCAGAAGTAACAGTGAAGGGTGAAAGTAAAATGCTGCAAAGCCTATGAAATTTCTCAAGTTTAATAAATATTTGAGCATAATATTGGGAATTAAAGCAAGCATTTCTGAAGAAATTGACTCTAAAGAAACATATTCTGTGTGTATACAATTCTTCAACTCTTTCCTCTTTGTGGAGTTTGAATTTGTATAACCATGTGACTTTCTGATGTTAATGCTCACATTAACCTGTCTAGGTTGCAAGTTAGAAGAGTGCAACTTCTGATATTGGACCTCCTCTTATAAAATGGGCTCCTAGAAGTCTTATGTTTGCAACTGGATCTTCTGAGCTGTCATTTTGGATTCCAGATATGTCAAAATTGGGAGCTTTTGTAGGAAGAAAGTAGAATCGATGCTCAATGCAGCTGGATTTTGATAGTCAACCTATGGAAAGTTAAAATGTCTGCTATCATGCTATGACGGGCAAAAATTTTTATATTTTACCTTTATGGCCGTTGGCACATTAATGATCTGTAGCAGGCAAACTGTTCAAGAAGAAACACCAGTGGCTTTTTGTAAATGTTTGTCTCGAGGGCTGCGGATCTGCAGGAGTCACCAATTGAACTGGCCATGATGTGGAGATATCTAAATATATTTCTATGCATTTTGTCAACTTACTGTTTTGTGGGTGGTAGATGTTCATATAATTATAATTTGATTGATTATGCTTAAGAAAATTCCCTTTCCCATTTGTTAGGTGCAACATCAAATTTGATGGAATCCTTAAATGTAACTTATAAGAGTCTTAACCCTTTTAGGATAATGTTATGTTACTGGACTGCTAGCTCATTATCAATAGTAGGGAGTAGAGACGATCCTTGTAAAGACGTAGACCAATTGTGTCAGGTAGGGCTGAACATTCTTGCCTGAGGCCCGGTTGGCCCGGCCCGGCCCGGCCCGACCAATTCGGGCCGGGCTAGGGTTAGGGTCAAGCACTCTAACCCTAGCCCGGCCCGACCTATATATATATAAATATTTTTTAATTTTTTTTTAATTTTTTATATATCTTAATTGATTTTTGTAGAATTTTTTTTTCTTTATGTATCTAATATAATACATTTACTATGTAAATATTATGAAAACTTTTTAAGATTTTAATGTTTCAAATTTTTTTAAATTTTGAATTAATTTTTTAACTTAATATTTATGTAAAAATAATGTATAATAGTTAAATATTCATAAATTTTGAATAATTTTATTTTTTTCTAAGATTATTTTTTAAGAAAATATATTTTTAAGTATAAATAAATATATTTTTTATTATTAAATAAGTTTTTTTTTATTTTTTAAGTTAAAAATATATATATATATATGTAGTATCGGGCCAGCCCGGTATTTGGCCCGAAACTGGCCCGAAATATTTTGGGCCGGGCATCGGGCCGGGGTCAAACCCGGCCCATGATCACCCCTAATCTGATGGTTATCTTACTCATGAATCTTTTGGAGTTAGAGCATAGAGAAATATCAGTTGTCGCCATGTTATACTGATAGTGATACTGGCTTTAAATTAAGGTTCGTTGTTACAGAATTTCGGCTGTAAATTTCTACAGTCAGGTGCCTCAACTTCGAAAAATTGATGACTATATATGGAACCAGGATCTTCGAAAATAGGAATTCAAGTGAAGGAAAGAAACAGAGAAGGGGTAAGTTTTATTTCCGCCTTGGGAAAAAACATCAATCAGTCGCTATATAGCCATCAGATGCAAGCAATTTTTAGGATAATGGAACCAGGATCTTTCGAGTTTAGTAATATATATTATTTATATTTATAATTATAATATATTTAGTATAATATAAATAAATACTAAAATAAATCTCATTTGAATTTTTAAAATATGATAAAAAATTTAAAATTTTATTTAATTAAACTAAAAGGATAATTATTTTAAAGGATCTCTATGAAATTATATTTAGTTTAAAAGACATTAAAAATTTTAATTAATCTCATTTAACTTACATATAATATATTTTGCTTTAATCATAAATATAAAATTATTTTTAAGATATGAGGTAGTATTTATTATATATTTTTAAAAAATGTCCATATGTAATTCATTCCAAAAATATAGAGAAAGAGATTATATAATAATAGCTTTGAATTGATGTCTTGATTTTCAAAAAAATAAGGTAGTTAACTACTTTTTATTCACATTCTTAATTTACATAATTTGATTAAAATGATTTTATATTAAGGATCGAAGGGTCCTATATTAAGAAAGTGGAAATTTCAATACTAATTAAGATAGATGATAAGATGTGGTGAGAATTTTCTAAATATTTCTTCAAATTCTTAATGTAACGACATGTTTTTAAAATTTGTAATAAATATTACCTCATATCTTAAAAAAATTTGTATCATTCAGCTAAAAAAGAATTTAATATAAGACCCCTTTTAACTGAATCATACGGATTTATTTTTAGAATATGAATTAGTATTTATTATACATATTAAAAAAATATCATTATATTAAGAATTAGAGAAAATAAATAGAAAGTTCTCCTCACATCTCATTATCTATTTCAATTGTTATTGAAGTTTCCATTTTCTTAATATAGGACCATTCGGTCTTTAATATAAAATCATTTTAACTGAATTATGTAGATTAAGAATACAAATTAAAATTAATTAACTATCTTATTTTTTCGAAAATCAAGGCATCATTTCAAAACTATTCTTATATAATCTCTATCTCTCTCTTTGAAATGAATGACATATGGATATTTTTTAAATATGTGTAACAAATACTATCTCATATCCTAAAAATAATCTTATATTTATGATTAAAGCAAAATACCTTATATGTAGGTTAAATGAGATTAATTAGAATTTTTAATATCTCTTAAACTAAATATAATTTCATAGAGATCCTTTAAAATAATTATCTCTTTAATTTAATTAAATAAATTTTAAATTTTTCACCATATTTTAAAAATTCAAATGAGATTTATTTTAATATTTATTTATATTATACTAAATATATTATAATTATAAATATAAATAATATATTATCATTATAATTATATATATTATCATCCCTCATTCCCTCTCCCAACCACGGTTCCCCCCAAAAATATTATATAATTATAATTATAATATATATTATTTATATTTATAATTATAATATATTTAGTATAATATAAATAAATATTAAAATAAATCTCATTTGAAATTTTAAAATATGGTAAAAAAATTTAAAATTTTATTTAATTAAATTAAAGGGATAATTATTTTAAAGGATCTCTATGAAATTACATTTAGTTTAAAAGATATTAAAAATTATAATTAATCTCATTTAACCTATATATAAGGTATTTTACTTTAATCATAAATATAAGATTATTTTTAGGATTTGGGATAGTATTTATTACACATTTACAAAAAATATCAATATGTCATTCATTTCAAAGAGAGAGAAAAAGATTATATAAGAATAGTTTTGAAGATAGTTAACTAATTTTAACTTGTATTCTTAATCTATATAATTCGTTTAAAATGATTTTATATTAAGGACCGAATGATCCTATATTAAGAAAATGGAAACTTCGATATCAATTGAGATAGATAATGAGATGTGAGGAGAACTTTATACTTATTTCCTCCAATTCTTAATATAATGATATTTTTTTAATATGTATAATAAATACTACTTCGTATTCTAAAAATAAATCCGTATGATTCAGTTTAAAGGGGTCTTATATTAAGTTCTTTTTAGCTGAATCATACAGGATTTTTTTAGGATACGAGGTAATATTTATTGCAAATTTCAAAAACATGTCGTTATATTAAGAATTGGAAGAAATATTTAGAAAGTTCTCACCATATTTTATCATCTATCTCAATTGGTATCGAAGTTTCCACTTTCTTAATATAGAACCCTTCGGTCCTTAATATAAAATCATTTTAACCGAATTATATAGGTTAAAAATGTGAGTAAAAATTAATTAACTACCTTATTTTTTTTTAAATCAAGCCATCATTTCAAAACTATTCTTATATAATCTAGTTCTCTCTATCTTTGTAATGAATTACATATGAATATTTTTAAAAATATATAATAAATATTATCTCATATCTTAAAAATAATTTTATATTTATTATTAAAGCAAAATATCTTATATGTAGGTTAATTGAAATTAATTAGAATTTTTAATATCTTTTAAATTAAATATAATTTTATAGAGATCCTTTAAAATAATTATTCTTTTAATTTAATTAAATAAAATTTTAAATTTTTTATCATATTTTAAAAATTCAAATGAGATTTATTTTAGTATTTATTTATATTATACTAAATATATTATAATTATAAATATAAATATTAATTATAAATATAAATATAATTATATTGTTGTTGTTTGTGTTGAGGGGGGGGGGGGTTTACCGTGGTTGGGATAGGGAATGAAGTAATGGGAGGGGGAAGGGGATGGCAGGCTAGAGATAGGCCTAGCCTGCCACCTTAGGTTTTAAAAAAAAGAAATATCATATTTCGGTTTGATACAAATTGAGATGTATGTGAGTATATTTTCAATCTCGGTAGTATTAACATTGAAAAGTGAAATTTATAGTATTTCCGGAAATAATATTTGACTTGTAGTATTTTGGTAATTTTGCTTTTAATTTATAATGTCCAGGTCAAAAAATCGATAACCTCTAACTCAAGTGCCTAACCCATTTGCCTTTCTCATTTAAGGGTGAATACATAGATACAGGCACACACACTTACATATATATACCCCATTTTTTAAAAAAAAAATATTTCTCTATCTAAATTCACATGAGACAAAAACGGCATTTGAAAAAAATGAGGGAATAGGTAAAGTGGGAGTGGGTGGGTTTTATGTTGGTGATAACTGCACTTGAGTTTGAAGGGAGGAAAGAGTTGGGGAGAAAAAAAGAATCCGAGACACATGAGAGCACAAAGACATGACAGGTTTCCATGTCTAGAGGTTGGTGCCCCGTGAACTTTGGTATGATGAGGCATGAGGAAGTTGAATGGGAAAGACCCATGTAATTATGTTTGACTTAATATAGCGCTTTGTTAGTTAGGTTGACTTCCCAAGAGGGGGTTGAATTGGGAAGATTAAAAATTTTCTGCACAAAGTGAAAATGATGAAGAAAGCAAGGTACAATGAAAAATAGAGTATAAAGCAATAAGCTAAAAGAGAAGAGACAGGGAGAAGAAAAACTCAGATATTTATCTTGGTTCAGTCTCTCTTCTTGACCTACGTCCAGTCCCCAAGTCACCACTTGAGATTTTCACTAGACATCAAGAATTCAACGGGCTTCTTGCTAATGCCACAGTACAACTCCAGTGCTCTGTTTTCTAGAGCTCACTTAATCTCTTTCTGCACTTTCACAAAGTGCTTTACAATCTCTTGTGATATCTCCTCACAAGTAAATATATCTCTCAGATGAAGAATAGAATGTTTACAAAGATGAAACTCTCTTTAATAGAGTGAATATGAAAGTTGATGTACAAGTATTGAAGTAAGAGGGTAAAAGTCTTTGAGTTGAAGATTTGGCAGAATTTCAGTATATACAAAGTTTGATTTGTTACCCACAACTTCAAATGATGTTGTATTTATAGATTTAGGTCTCAACTATTCGTTAGAGACGAAATCTATCCGTTGGGGAAGTTATCCAACGGTTATTCTGAAAAACTATCCGTTAACCAACCGCATTTAATGCTTCTGACATACTGAAATTCGAATTTCGGTTGGTCAACAGACGAATTTAAAAGGAACCGAAGGTTAAAGCTTCTAACGTTGAAATACCAAAGTTCGTCTGTTCATGAAGTGAAATTCGAATTTTGAAACTTAGAAAATGTTTCCATGTTGTGACATACGAATTTTCAAGAAGAAAGTTTTTCTGTTAAGTGTGAACATTGTTTTCAATTTGCTACAGTGCCCTCGAAATTCGAATTTTGAAACCTCAAAATTCGTCTGTCCGCAGTAGGCTTAAAAGGCACAGTAGTTTATTTACTTCAAAATTTGAACTTTCAAAGAGTGAAGTTCGTCTGTCAGAGAGACCTCTTTTCAGACTTACTTCAACATTTGAATTTGTAAACAATGTCTTTCGTATGTCATCTCAACAGACTCACAACTTCGTCTTCTGAAATTCGAATTTCCATGTTCAAAGTTCGTCTGTCGGTTAATAGTTTTGAAACTCAATATGATCTTGATTTCATATGAACTTTAACATTGTTTCAAAAGAATTTCTTCAGTTTTCATAAATTCTATTTTGTTTGAAATTCGAATGTTCAAAACCTAAAGTTCGTCTGTTGCTCAGAAGCTTCTTTCAGACACTTATGAAAATTCGAATTTTGAAAAATCAAAATTTGTCTGTCAGAGAGGCATCTCTTCAGAATTATTCAGTTTAAGCTCGAAATTCGAATTTCCAAAGCTAAAGTTCGAATTTCCAACATGACAGTTCAATGTAAGCTTTTCAAACTTCGTCTGTTGGTGGGTATTTTTCAAAGATTTCATGATTTAACTTAAAATCAAGCTTTTAAAATATCTTTTCATCAAATCAAAGTCTTTTACCTATAACAAAAGATCCTACAATAATCCTAGCAATGATTACTTAGATTTTCTTCACTTGAGATACTTTGGGCTCCTTTGATATCTTCAATCCAAGCTCTTGAGAGTTGATTTGGAATCATCAAAACTTCTTGATTCAACACGCTTTACTTTCTAAATGCCACGTCACCACTCAATTGTTTTTTATTCACATTATCATCATCCTATCACTATTAACAGCACATAAGCACCGTTAATGCCACATATACACCATAGGGATGGTTTTGTAAATGAATTTAACATTAGGGACTAATTCTTAGATGATAGCAAAGTATAGGTATTGATTTGAAAAAAATTAAAGTATAAGAACCAAGTGGAAAATGAGTGTAAATTATAAGGACTAATTGATTAAGTTTCCCTTTTGTACTTGTTAAGTCTTACAGTAGCGAATTCACCTGTCTTGCTCTTTCTTTTTCACTTAAACAAAAATATTTCAAAACATTTGTTAGAATCCTTATATTTTGATGATAGCAAAACTAGAGAAGTTTGTTTTGTGGGAATTGAAAATGAACCTAAAACAATATAAATCATAGAGGAAGCAATCAAAGTGAAGAATCAAAGTTTTTAATCTAGGTTTTGCTATTTAAGTGATTGAGAATGTTAAATTGCATAAGATTGGTTTTACAAAATGTTTTGAGCATCAAATTTTAATAACCCTGAAGATTTAAGTGTCGTCAATTAGCTTGGAACTTCAATTCTTGTGTTTAAACTTGGCAAAAAATCAAATTAAAACTTCTATTTGGTTGATAGCTTTGTTTGTGATTGATTAGCTTTTCTGATCAATCAATCTCTTCTTAAGTCAATTGATCATAGCAGAAAAATACTACCAATTCACTGCTTATCTGTCATCATCAATCAACTCCTTCTGAATCTGATCGATCAGTTCTTCATGTAAAATTTATTGCTTTCAATCTACAACCTTAAACAATCAATTTGCTATTAGTCTAATCAATCAATACCATTGAAAAGTATATTTTTCCTTGGCCAGGTCGATAACCAATATAACTTATCTAAATTTCTCATTTTTCCATCAATCAAAGCTACAGGACCATATTAATCAATCCCTATTCTTTCTGATTGATGAATACATGACTCATATGGTTAGCTCTGTTTAACACATTAATCGATTAGTTCCATCTTACTCTAATCAATCAACATCTCATTAAAGCTACCAATTTTTTTTAATTATAATAAATCACTTTATGCTTACTTTGATAGATCAATCCTTCTGAACCTATCTAATTCTTTCTAATCGATGGTTTCATTGTTTACATGATGAAGTATTTCTTCTTTGTTATTGTACTTTTCTTTGATCAACTCTGAGACTCAATTGATCATTGCATAGACGTTACTCACAAATGACTTAAGAGACACATTGATCAATCAACCTTTTCTTATACTGATTGATCAACCTATGTCAAAAGCATTTAATACAGTGGTTCAACAATCAACTCTTTTGAGTAATGGCTAATTAATTCTGTATAATGGCTAAATTAATTACTCCTCCTATAAATTGTGCTCCATTCAAGTTGAGAGCATAGAGTTTTGGTGATAAAAAAATGTTTTGCATTCATTTCTTATGTACTCTTGCATTTAATGCTCTCAACCACCGTCTATGCTTTATTGTATACTTATTTACTCTTTGACAGGAGATAAATTTTTAGCTTCCTGCTTAATCTCTACTTGAGTAGACTTAAGATTGTGGAAATCTTGAGTGGGCTTTGCAAATCCTTTGTAAGGAGAGAGCATTAATCAGTGAAGCAAAGAGCTTGTATAGTGGCTCACAAATGCTCACTACAAATTTATGGAGTTAGTAAAGGAAATATCAAGTGATGACTCAGTGAGACTGAATTAGAATAAATTCTTTGTGGCCAATCTCTCTTTCTCTTCACTCTCATTAATTTTAGTGGCCACTATTGTAGTGCTCTATTCATCTCTTTTTATGGTACTTTCACTGTTTTATTCAATTATTGTAGAAAAAGGAAAAAATTTTACAACACCAAATTCACCCCTTTTGGTGTCCAACCAAATTAACAAGATTTTATTTACCAAAAAAAAGGAGATTTAAGATTTTATTTAATGAAGATGAGATGAACATTAGTTAAATAAAACTTTTTCTTTCCTCTTGAACCATTTGTAGAAGGGTTCTTTGAGTTATTAAGTGGAAGGCTTGAAGATTTCAAAGAGAGAGAGAATTTAAGGAATTGGCGAGTAAAGGTTATTCTCATGCACTTATTATTGTTATCTACAAATATATGAAAAACTTTTAATGTTATAAACTATGTTTTAAAATGTTTACCTTATAAATTATGTCCTTTTTTAACTTTATAATTAATTAAACTCAAAAAATGATTAAAACTTATATATTATTAATTCCATGTTAAATAATATTAGGAGAGACTTTGAGAACCATAATAAATTTGAGTCTGAGCCTAATATTAGAAATATATTGATGTGAATTATGTATTGGAAATATAAAGAGAAAAAATGTGGACGGTTTGGTTAGTTCATATTGAAGCAAGGCAAAAACTAAACAAAACTAAGTAATTTTGATATTATAAAAATTGAACCAAACCTTAATAGTAATCATTTTTTGTTCCATTTCTTTCAATTTAATTCAATTAATATGGTTTGATTTCTAACGCCCTTTAAGTTGGATGAATTAAACATTGATTATGATTGAGGTGGAAAAGGGAAAATGACAATGAAATACCCTAATAACATATTGAAACTCAAAGATCCCTAATTCATAAAATGACAATAAAGGACTTTAATCCTTAGGTATAAATTATATTGTGCAAATTGTCCTTGACTCTTATTTATCATTGTGCTTCCATAATTTATAGTTGAATTATTCAATATTTCCAAGTTTCTAGATTTTACAACTCAATGATGTCAAAATATGAAAATAAAAATTTAGATAATTTATCATTGAAATTTCATGATTTACACCTTTATTATTCATTATTTTCAACTAAGTTTATGGATATTAAAATACAATTATAAAGGAATTTGAAAATGAAATTTCAAATAATTTACCGTGATTTACAACTACATTGTTCATTAGTTGTAGCTAGGCTTTTGGATTTTACAACTTAATCATATCAAAATTTGAAAAATGAGGTTTTAGATATTTACAACTAAACTTCCATAATTTATAATTGCATCATTCATTATTTCCAACTAAACTTCTAAACTATAGAACTCAATTATATAAGGGCATTTTTGTTCTAGTAATTCATATTTTATAACTACTAAGAACTAAAGTTTTTCATTGTCATTTTCTGAATTGGTAGTCCTTGTGCCATGATCTTACTACTTAGGTCACTCATTTTCCCAATGAAAAATGCACTGCTGGACGCGAGATATCCCTCTGCTGATTGCACCCTTTTTTTTTTAATATTAAACATTCTTTCGTAAAAATAGACTAGATCAAACTTCATAAGAATCTGGACTGGATTAAAAAAAAAACACAAAAAACAAAAGAACACTCACAAACATGGGAAGATTTTATCATAATACATAAAACTACACCACAGGGTTAGGAAGTTAGCAATCTCATATGATAAGCACAGGGCCGTGAGGACACGCATCCTTTAAGCCAGTTGATCAAACCCACGAGAGAAATAACCAAGGACAGGTTGGTCAATTTATGCCACATTCACAGGGGGCCAGTAGGGCTGCTGACAGGTTAGCAGCAAGCCATTGATGAAGAACGTGGTTTAAAACTACCGAGTAAACCCACCAAGGGTTGTTACCACCTTTTGAGAGATGATCACCCTGGGGCTTCTATGGATCCCCATCCTCTAAACTCGGGATCCCTGAATTCCTTTTCATCAAAGTCATCATGATGCTGCCCTATCACACAAGGGACTCAGCACACCGTTGAGCATCCTAGACGAGACGAGAATTGGGGTCAAAATTCCTGAGCTAGAATGGAGGCGTCAGATTTTGCCAAATGTCCAATCCACTCCGCAACTCTCTTCACATCTCATAACGCAAGCATTTTGAATCCCTTGTCCAACTTGGCAACATCACAACAGCTCGTTGTACCAACAGCTCATATGAAGGCAACTTCAGAAGGAATTCGGGAATCCCAAATTTAGTGAACAAGGATTCAGCTTCTATACATTTACCCTCCTTTTGTTGCCCCCAAAAAAAACAAAAAGGTAACAATAATCACATGCAAGCACAAGTTTTATGTAAAGGCATAGTCTAAGTCACCATTCGGATCCTGCATTTGTCATGTGGCAAGTTTCCATTAGCTTATAAGTAAACTTAGTGCTTATAAAAACAAATTGAAATAGGAATCCTATGTCAAAATTTTCACGGAATGAGCAAAATCTTGAAAGGTGATAATACTAAAGATTGAAAAGAATATAGAAGTTTATCTCATTTGAAAGGGTTTGACGAACTTGCCCTTTCATATGATTACCTTCATGTTAAGTCTAAGAATTATTAATATCTGAACTACCTCAACAAAGAATTAGATTTGCCTTTTACCATGGTGCTTATGATGATCATACTAACTTTGAGAATGTCAGAATAGATTAATCAAGAACCGAGGGTACAGAACAACTTTCTGTCCATCCCTTTGAACTACAAGGAAGAACCTTGGAGCATGGAATGGAGTACTGCGGCCTACATAAAATGGACCAAGAATATAATTATACGCTTCCAAGAGCATCATCGAGAAATAAACAGCTCACCCAAAATCTTCTCTATCATGAATATTTATAGTAATTATACATCTTTCAGGGAAACTGAAATGCAATGCCACTAAAATCATGCAAGCATAATGAGCCTATCAAGAAAATCCACCTTTTTTTTTTTTTTGCTGAAAAATACATGCTGGAAAACCAAACCAAAGCTCAAAGCAGTAACGGTGCATGCAACAACATTCTAACTAATATAATCACTCCAACATTACATTACATTGACGGGTTGTATGGGAGCCATTCTCTGAGTTTTACACCTGCAAATGATACGCATCTATAATTCAGTTCAATTTTGAACAACCACAGTTACGACAACACAATCAACACCCTTCAGCTCAAAGCCAAGAAGCATGCAGACAAATTATGAATTTACATTTCAGTCATGAGCTGTTGTGGCAATAAAAGGGCAATATAAATGTAGTCATTTAATAAGTCAATATGAATGTCTTGGCACATTGGCCTTGACCTGCATAATAATGTTATATGATCTCAATTTTTATGTTTTCTAGGCAACGATAGTAACAACATAGATGCTTCTCCATGTTGAGGAAACAACTACAAACACAGAATTCTAAGCCCTGGATAAGAGCCAAAATAATTCCCCAAGCAGATTTTCCATTTTCTTGGGAAACAGTTTATTTATTCAGGCACATGTAAAATCACTGCCAACCAAACTTAGAATACTTGGTTTTAATGAACTAGATTTGAGCAATCAATAACGTCAATATATATGATGATAATTTTATTTTCATGCGGAGGGTAACTTTTTACACAAAAAGTCTGAAGCTAAATCATCTGCAATTCAAAATTCCCTCCCTCTTTATATGCAGGAAAACCATATAGAAAAGAGAATGACCTGTTACACTGTAGTCTAGAAGCATAATTGTGATTGTTGCAATTTGTGCACATCCAATCTCCATTACGCCATTGCTTTGCTCTGATAAGAAAGATCAAACATATAAATTACAACTCCCAGAAGCATAAGTAATGAGAAAAATTCTGTGTTACTTCTACTTTTGGTTCAACCAAACTTAATTTGCAAAACTTTTCTATTTCTAGAGGAAAAAAATTACAAAAACTGCTGCTCATTTCTGAGAGCAGCGTGCAGAAGGAATTCCATAATAATTGGAAAATTTGTGCTTATCACTGAAAGAGAGGAGAGACTCGGTTAGAAAAATATTACAAAATTTATTGAGTTGTGTGATCTACAAAGAAATTAATGTCTTAGAATATAAGAATGCTCAGCTAGAGAAAGTAATAACCCTTTTCCAAGGAGTGCAGGTGTAGTAATTTGGGGAGGAAACAGCATGGGTATTGGCAAACTCGGAGCTGTACTCGAGTTTGCAGCAGCAGAAGGGAAGACTCCAGATTTTGAATCTGTACTGGCCCCTACCACCTGCTCAACACTTGTATATATTTGTTGCTGCTCATTTGTCTGTAAATTTGATAAAAGGAGTGGCAGGAGTAGAAAATAGTTAGTAAATATACTATTCAAAACAAAAATGTTGAGACTACAGAACTTGATTAGAATTAAAAAGGAAAACAAATTCTTACATGTCCTACATTCAATCTCTTGTTATCCCAGTCATAAACCAACTCTTCAGAAGCTAATCGTTTGGTCCCAAGCGCTTAATGCCAAGGAAAAAAAGAACGAGTGGCAAAATTTAACATCAATTGCTACGAAGCTTCCATTCTAAATATTGAATGACCAGAAATATCCAAACTATGAATGTGATGAGCCCCTAGGAGATCAAGTAGCATTGAACAGGGCAAACAAAAGAAAAGGGAGCGGATATGCTGAGGCCTATGCATTTGTACATAATATCTGTCAGTAGTAGATGCAGTCATACATTTTGTGCCGACTACACTGAATCCAGAAAAGAAAAGAAATCATACCAGGTGGAAAAGCATTGCATTTTTTACACTGCAAAAAAATTAAAAATGAATGAGAAAAACAGCAAATACTTTATCATTAAGAAGTTAGATGCAAAAGAATACCTGAGAACGTGATGAATAATTATGGAAGCCACAATTACATATCCAATCCCCATTACGCCATCCTTTTGGAACAGATAAGCTTGGGTTGGCAGAATTATCATAAGGAAGTCCAGAAACATAGTTTCCACTTGGTAGCCACAGGGAAACTGGTTGAACACCATTTCCAATCAATCCAATATTCATTTTTTGTTCAGGTCCTCCTGGAACCCTGGAAAAATGATGTGAATAAGTCGGGAAAGATGCTCCAGTCATTGCAATCGCTGGCATGGCTGCCACCTCCTTCGGTTGTCCACACTTTTTGCACTTCTCTCTTGATGCATAATTGTTGTTAGTGCAACCTAGCGTTCCATTGCATACAAACCCATCCCAGAAAGCATCCAGGGGGGAAAGGAAACCAATCATATGCAGTTACGCACACCAACACATCCATGCCACAGAAAATGCACACAAAAAAGCACAAATATTTCAACTATTTGATATCAACTTCTTTATCTCTATTTACCACATAAAATTATAAATCAGACAACCATGATAAATTCGAGCATCACTGTATTACTAATGAGAAAGGCTATATATGTATGAGAAATATGCATTTTAATGCCTAGCGAAATAAATTGCAGACCCCCATTCTTGATAATAATGAGATTTTAAAAGAAATAACATACAGAAAAAATATCAATGAATTAAAAGAGACTAACTGTCACCAAATTGTTAAATAAGAGTTTTGCCAAACCAAAACTAGAAATCAAAATCAAATAAGTAGAATATAACTAGCTTGCTAGCTTAAGTTGGGCTACCCAAATCATACCAAACATTCAAAATTGTTATCTTATCTCAAAGGGGGTGCTAGTAACAATTATCTATCCATTTTGAATAACAATGATTGGATTCAAATCTACAAATGTTCTGGATATTAGCCACAAATGAAAGAAAATGCTCTGGTCTATGGGACCTTAGAAGTAATGGAACATTCAATTTCAATTCCACATTTGTTCCATAAGAACAATGAAGAGAACTATATAAACCTATGAAGCATGATTGCTACTCTTAAAACTGGAATCTGTCTGTGTGTGATACATGTCATATATTCATGTTAAACATGCCTTTAGATGATGTGAAACTTCCAACAAGTGTCTCTAACTCACACAAGATTGAATCAAAATTCAAGAAAGCTAGAAAATAAGATTAGAGATTTCAAATTAACCATGATTTTCAAAAAGCAAGTTGCTTTTGCCTAACTCTTCCACAAGAACTTATAAAATATATTCATCTTTGTGCCGTTCAACTACAAGATTAGATTTTTGGAATTTGTTCTTCAAGAGTTTCAATCTCCTGTAATGGGATTTTCTAGCTTGCTGGGATTCAATTTTATGTGGCTTTGAGAGAATGGTTGTCCGAGTATTCACATCAATAAATATTTTTAAATTACATATTGACAGTTCAGATTTCGTTCTAAGTCGTTCTAAGTCATTGACCATATCTTGTAGCCCATGTCCATGCTTCAGCAGCAACCCATAATCGTTCAGGAAGCAGATAACTAAATTTCAAGAGTCCTAACAATTGGCTGTTACAAAGGCCATTCTCAATACACGAGCATTCTAAATAAATCTACAGGCTTCATAACTTATGGTCACAAACAATGTATCTCATTGCCTAAATCCACTGGAGAATCATGATTGCCCTTAATCAACCAAAGCAGGAAGGCTATAAGCCACTGAAAAAGTATGCCTTGAAGTTGACAAGAGAAAGAATAAAAGAAGCCTGATAATTAATAAAACCCAGAAAAAGGCGGGCGAGGGTAAGGAGCTAACCAGTGCAGATCCAATCACCAATACGGGGGAGCCACTTAGAATCAGCAGGGGTTTCGTTGTCGACGAGAAGGCGAGGTTGCTTGCAACGATTGCAGAATGACCGGAAGGCATAGTTCCTGTTATTACATCCACTGCACTCCCAATCCCCTTCTCTCCCTTCTCCCATTATTCTGCTTCTCTCACTGGTTTATATATATAAATCTTATACGTGTGTATCTAAGAGTAAGTACAGAACGCGAGAGAAAGAAGGGCTACAAACGAGGGTTTTTGGTTGTGAGACAACAGAAAGAGAGGGAAGGAGAAGCGGAATTGAGCAGCTTATGCATTCACTGCTGTAAATCGAGTCGATTGTTGATGTTTATCCAAAAATCGATCCTTATTTTTCGGTAAAAAAAAAAAAAGGAAAACTGCGATGACTTGAAGGAAGATCTATAGAACAAGGAGGGCTTTCTTTTTGGAGATTTCAGATGACTCACTCAGCGATCCAACCCACGATGCAAAAGCGCAAGTAGGCTCTTGAATCGTCTTTTTTATTCTTTTTTTGGTGATGGGCTCTTGAATCATAATTAGCACTTAATAAATGACCCTGGGCCTCCTGCTTGAAACCCATGATCAGGATTTAAACAAATACCTTCTATCAAAATATTGTAAGCACCTTTCATAAAAAAAACCAATATGTTGTAAGCACCAGCGCTCCAACAAACCTAGGACAATATTGTAAGCACCAAAATTTATAAATAATAAAATCTTTTAATATTTTATAAAATCATTTTAATAATTTAGTCTCTCATAAATAAATTTATTCTTCAATAGATTTTTTTCTCAATCTTATCTTCATTAATGGAAATAAATATCTTATTCTTCACATACACACGCACCCTATTGAATTCAATTCCTTGTAATTAAGACTTTCATAAGCAACGTTCCTTCATCAATCTATTATTAGTGAAACTAAAACAACCACTTACAGAAAATATTATATATTATATATAATTACATCATTTAATTTAATTTATATATTTAAAAATTTGTAGCAAATCATACTATTTACATGTGGGATTTTATGTGATGTTTGGGTGCTCTCTTAAATTTATTAATAATACATTGAGAGAGATTATTGATGAGTGTTTTATTTGTAAGGGATTACATTATAAAAATACTCATCTACCAGGAATCTAATTGTAGAAAAAAAATGAGAGATTAAATTAAAAAAAAAAGATCTATCTCAGAAAAATAAAATTAAAAATACAATCATATAAATAACCTAGTTCAGAAATGCATTTATGGGAGATCAAAATATTTTAGTCATATTCTAAGCATAAGCTAGCGTAGTTAGCTCACCTTAAAGTCATGCTTAGATTTGAAGTATACTTAGATTTGAAGTATACTCAAAGGTTATGTGAAATTTTAGTAAGGAGATAAAAATGGATGTGTGTCGTTGTGTTGAAGAGGTTCCAGCTTGCGTATGTCATAGACTTTTACTTTTTCTTTTCTTTTTTTTTTTTTTTAAAGTGGTAGACTATAGTTGTGTTTGGTTTGAATGAAATGATTGGAAAGCCAATGAAAAATGAGAGAGAATGAGAAAGTGAAATGTTTGGTATAATGTAAAAGCTTTACCTATCTCATTCCAAGGAAATATCATGGCTCAATTTTATTCCAAAGCAAAACCTATGGAAAAATACTGTTTTCCATGAGAACAAATGTGTAATGTTCAAACTACCCTTCCTGCTTCTTTTATTTTTCATATATTATTTTTTAATTTAGGCTATTTTAGTCATTTTAATTCTATTTATTTTATTTTCTCTATTTTTATTATACCAAATATTACTTAGAAAAATATTCTCTTTCAATTTCTATGCCTACCAAATATTACTTTTTTACAAGGTATTAAAAATCGGATTAGTCATTAAATTGGTTTATGACACTGGTTCAAAGTTCAATAGTCGGATTGGGATTAGACCATTATTGAACTAGTTATAAGTAAATTACTCCATCTAGTCATATTTATAAGGCAATTTTAACTCGTTACATGAATTAAAGAAGTTAATTAAAATTAGTTGATATCATTAGATTTTTTTAAACTTAATTTAACTTTCCAAATTCACAGTTGCATTAATACTTCATTGAAAATATTTTAAGATATAAATAACACTAGAGTGAGTATTATATTTTAAGTTATATATTAAAAATATTAGACAAAAATTCTACCGAAAAAATATTAGACAAAAATTTAGAACCAAAACCAAGATATAAAATATAAATTTCAAATAGTAACAAAACTATAAAAAAAAGTCTATAGAGTTAAAAGATAAAGATAAAATTTACTTTGAAAACAAGAAATAATGAAATAAAAATTTTATACTTCCCCATATTCTTGAATATTGAATATGCATTCATAAGAAAAAAAAAGAATACGTATAAATTTTGCTCTAGTTAATATTCGCTGAGTATTAAGATGGAGTTTAGCCGTGAAACTCTACAAATAAAAAGAAGAAAATTGTATTGGAAAATGGAAAAGTAGTGGGAAAGTGTAAAATTAAAAAAAAAAACTCATTTTTCATTATCTGGAAACTTCTATGCCGTCTCTTCATTTTTCTTCATTATTGCCATCTGACTTCTTTGTTGTTATCTATCAAAGTCGAAGAAAAGCTCATTCTACTTGGCACAACACCCAGCTTTTGTATTTTTTCTTACTGGTTCTTCGCAGATCCTCTTCTCCTTTCATTCCTTCTTCTTTCTTCATCTACGACCCATCTTTATCTTCGTTTCTTTGCAATTTTTTTCAGTCTTCCTCTTCTTTTTCCTTCTACTCCTTGGTCCTTGATCTTCTTCTTCATTGTTTTTTGTATTTTCTCTTATCTTTAATTTTTCTTTAGTTCTTTTTTTCTAACCAGTAGAATCGGTCAACCCGTCGGTTTTACCGATTTTATCTGATTCAGAGCTAAGTTGATTGGTTCTTTACTGGTTTGATTTCCCTCCAGTTGTATTATTGTTCTAAATCGGACTCATGGCTGATTCACTGGTTTTCCGGTTCGACCAACCGGTCTGATCTGATTTTTTATTCACAGCGTTTCCATATTTACTTCTATTCCATTCATTTAAAATGCTTCCATCACGTCAAATATACCTAAATTTAAAACTTTGCAATGCACTATAGAGTTGAGTATGAAAATGGAGAGCAGCTGTGGTATTACTGTTAACAAATTAATTTCATAAAACTCAAACAAAAAATTAAGAAAAATTGTCTATGTAATATATTATAAAGTAAGCTGCAACAACAGCCTTATCCTACTAAGTATGGTTAGTTATATGGATCATATGATACCGAGATGTTCTATCAAATACATACCTTCATATAGATCATCATGAGATCCCTTTCAATAATTTTACTAAGTATTCTTATTGGTCTCCCTTCACACTTTCTTCTAGGGTTAAAAACCATTTGATCCACTCATCTCACTGGTGCCACCATTTGATTCACTTTTCTCACTGATATCTTTGACAGCCTTCTTTGCATATGTCCTTACCACATTAAAAGATTTTCTATCATTTTCTCCTCTATAGGTGCCATGTCAATTTTTTCTTGTATATAATTATTTTAAATTTAGTCTTTTCTTGTATGCCCACACACTCATGTTAATATTTTTATCTCTTTTTTTTTCATATATTGATCTGATTGAGTCGTATTCCACTATTGTCGAATATTCTTATATCTACTACCCCATTCAATAAGATTTTTTGGCCATTTATACGATATTTTTTTTTAAAAAATTCCCCATGAAGTTACTATAAATTATATATTTCAATTCATGAGTTTCCTAGTATAGTTTTTAATGTGGGAATTAGCTAAATTAAAGAAGTTGGAAATGTTGTAGACTTACGGTTTCAGGCACAAAATATTGTGGTATTACAGTGGCGAGGAGTCCAAAAATGGAGAAAATTTGTGGTCTTCCGGTTAATGAATTAATCTCATTTAATTTAATCTAATAATTAAAAAATATTCTATTTATTATGAAGATTTTGGATACCATCTAGAATATTTTCTATCTAGGGTTGAGTTATCTTTACCCCTGGTGATTAAATAATAATCACTTACTTTTCGCTCCTCATATTTTATTTTTTCTCGAATTCTCTCTATTCTCTACTTCATTATCTCAATTCTTTACTTTATTTCACAATACGTTATTAGCACGATTTTGCTTAAAAATCATAGGTATATTCTCTTTGCTTACTATATAATATCTATTATCAAGTTTTTCATCATCATTATCTTCTTCTAAATTAAATATTTATAATGATTTTGAGTTAATTTTTCTTCAATAAAGAAAATTTATGCTACATCTCAAAGTATATGACAATTTAATTGAGATATCACTTCTTGAAGTATGGACACAATTTGATTTATTTATTAATTGGATCATGAAGTTATTCTTACAAAATATAAAACAAATCCTGAAGCTATTTACATTGAATATAAAATAGATTTTGAAGTAATCTACATTTAAAATAATTTAATTGAGATGTCACATCCATAAGTATGCACATAATTTGATTTATTTATTAGTTGGAACATGAATTATCTTCACAAAATACAAAACAATTCTTAAAGCTATTTAGATTGAGTAAAAATAAATCATGAAGTTATATACCTTCAACGCAATTTAATTAAGATGTCATATTTAAAAATATGGGGTGAAATTTCATTTCTTTTCAAAATAGATTTTAAAGTTATCCATATAATATATAAGGTAGATCTTGAAGTTATCCATATAAAATTTAAATTGGATTTTGAAGTTATTCACATAGGTTTTGTAAAATTGATAAATGTTATAATTTTAAAAATAAAATAAAATATATGTCAGCATCGCCATCGACGAAACCTGCTTTTACTGTCACTGGTTTCGATTTTGCCGTATGCTTCGAGTGGAAAAGTGGCGCTGCTATCTTTTTCTTGGCTAGGTGTGGCGGTACCAATAGTATCTTAGGGAAAATTACATTTATGGTCCCTCATGTTTCAAAAATATAATTCTCTACCTAAATTTTTTTTATATATAGTGCAATTAAAACAATTAAATTCATGATTTAGGTTATTTCATAAATACAATTGACTAGTGACAGTGTTCCCAATTTTTTGCGATAATGAGTTGAGCTTTTAAATTTTCTAGCATTAATGACTGAATCTCTTGGCTATGTTTAATTTCAATTATGAATTTATGTAAATTTATTTTCTTGAAAATTTGAGGATGATATAAGCTAGGATAATGATTTATTTACAATTTATTTGGGTCCATTATTTTTTACGGCAAAATTGAACTTGGGATCATTTTTTTTTAACAGAATTGTTTGAGCCATTAAATTAAGAAGAACTATTTTGGACAAGTTTAATAGATTAGAAAGTTTACATTTTTTTTGGATAAACATGTAAAATAGAAACTCAAGTAATTTTTTATTTGAGTCGTTTTTAGAAGTACTTGTGTGATATAATTTTGTAGTACTATTGTGCTATTGTTGATATTCGTAATTTAGTTTATATATGATGATACTTGGGTTGGTCACAAGATGTGATAAATATATCAACTTATGAATAATGAGAAGCTAATCTAGGCGTTACAAGGCAGAGCAATTAAATGAGTCATAACATGATGAATTATTATTAATTGATATTAATTATTCTTTGGAAGTTGTATAGCAAAATTGTGCAATGAAAATGCTAATGGTATAGGATTTCTTTTGGTATATTCATTCATGGAAGCTTTATTAGGATCTTTTATAAGTGATGAATTTATGTAACGCAATTGAAGCTATTGAGTATACAAATTAGGGTTGTTTTACATGTGTTTTATTATTGATCCCAATGTTTCCAATTTTATCTAATTTTCATTGGAATTTATCTTTTTTTTTATGTATTTTCCTTTTTTTTTTAAGAAAATGCATATTAGTAATTTTTTTCCTCATGATTATTTAGAAAAAAAAAAAGATTTGAGAATGACTATTCCTTCAGTTAGCACCAACATTAATTATGAGGATATGTACCTTGCCGATTATGCTACATCATATATAATTCTAAAGAATATGAAATATTTTTTAAATTTAGTGATACAAAAATCCTATGTTAGTACTATATCCAGTAGTACAAAAATAATTAAAGGCTTAGGAAGAGCAAATATAATATTACTGAGGAATAAAATTGCAAATTGATAATATATTATATTCTTCTAAGTCTCATAGAAACTTATTAAGTTTCAAAGATATCCACAGGAACATATATTATATCGAGATAACAAATGAAGAAAATGCTGAGTATCTTTATATTACAAGAATTATCTCGAATGAAAATATATTAGAAAGATTATCTTCATTTTCCTGCTGTTTGTACGATACATATATTAATACAATTGAATCACTATGTCATTGTAAACTAGAAGTTTACAAATCATAATATGTTTGTTGTTTAACATGATTGATTGAGCAATCCTGGATTAATTATGATGCGAAATATAATTGAAAATTTGTGTGGACTTGGATTGAAGATCCAGTAAATTCTTCAATCTAATAGTTTTTTATATTGTAATACCTTAGTTTTAGATCTTAATTCCCATGATTCAGACCCTATTAGAGTTCATTTGTACAATTTTACAAGCTTGAATCACTTGTGAGACTAAAACAGAAAAATTTAATTTTCTGTGTTATTGTTCATTTGGTAAGTCAATTTTTCTTAGAGAATTTTGAAAAATCATAACTAAATCTAGAAAAATTGCATGGAGGTGATTCAAGTCTTTAAAAGTAGCTTAGAATATTTTCTACATGATAAAAATATGGAACAGAACTTTAATCATGCCAATTGATACAATTTTTAATATAAAAGTTACTGTTTATACAATTATTTTTCACTTTCCCATGATTTTAGCCTTAAATTTGGGAATTTATTTCTCATCCGATCTTGAGCCAATTTGTGCATGCTTTATGTCATTTGAAATTCCTATAAGTCTACTTTTCATCATATTTTTTTATTTATTTATTCTACTGGAATAAGACATAGTATTATCTTAAGTCATTAAGGGTCAAAATTTAACTTCTATTGACATAGTTTTAGGAAAACCTACATAACTCTCATTATATAGCATTAATCACTTCCAAATCAGTGGCATTTTAAACTTAAGATATAGACATGTAAATCACTCAATTTTTAGAGTTTTGCACAATTTTATTCTATCTTTTAAAATAGGCAGTACCTATGGTAAAACTTACAGTTTTCCCAACTCTGATTAGTTTATTTTTAAAAATTCACTATAAATCATACACTTAGCCAAATTAGGAGTTCTTTTTTTCTTTTAAAGCTTGTTCTATCCTCTTTCATATCATATATAACATTTATACTAAATACTCTATTTTGAATAGAGTATCCCTATTCTAACTACTACTGGTTATCTTAGACAAAATTATGCTATAACTTACATAATAAACTTCATAATCATAATGCATCATCATTCATTGTACCAAATCCATGCATAACATTTCATAGTGCTTTAAAGTAACACAATGGTACAGATCACAAAGCATGCATATGATTTTACATGATATTTCAAAATATAATATCATAGCTTGAACTTTTACATCAAACATCAATTCCCTCTTCATCCTCTACAGCTTACTTGACTTCCTTGCATTGCTTGGCTCTAACATAATTGTCATTTTGGAAGAGTGTAATATCCCTTTTTTTACGGGATATTATATAATGCTTAAAAAGTGGGAAAGGAAGTGAGACAGTGAAGATACATGCTTGGTCTCTAGATGGAATTAATTTCCCATATGGTTTTTAGAAGAAAGTATGTATGGTCCTTAATTGGAATTAATTTTCCATAAGCCTTATTAGGAATGCTGGCTTTCTAAGAGGGGGGTGAATTGGGAAGTTTAAAATCTTTCTGCAAAAACACAATTTAATAGTGAAAGAAAAAGCTTGCAGAAAAGCAGAGTATGATGAAAATGAATATTAATGTAAGATAAGAGGAGAGAAGACTTAGAGATTTATCTTGTTTCAGTATAATCCATTTGATCTACGTCCAGTTCTTAAGCCATCACTTGAGATTTTTCACTATCTACATAAATTTAATGGACTCCTTACAATGCCACAGTACAATGCATGTGCTCTATTTTAAGAACACTACAATTTTTTGCCAACACTCTTACAAGTGTTTTTCAAATCTCTTTGTGATTCCCCTCACAAAGAATCTTTCTTCCGGATGAAGAAAATATTTTATACAGATATGAAAGCTCTTTGAAATAAAGTAGATATGAAATTTATGGCACAATAAATGTGGTGTTTGGGTGAAAAATCTTTGTCTAATAAATTCAGCAGAGTTTTTGCAAAGACAAATTTAAGTTCATTGCCTACAACTTCAAATGAAGTTCTATTTATAGATTTGTGACTTAATTAGTTGTTAGACACAAGATCTAGTTATTAGAGACATTAACCAATAGTTACTCTACAAAAATAGCCGTTCACCAATCGCATTTAATGCTTCTGACACACAAAAATTCAAATTTTGGGGTTTCAACAGACGAATTTTGCAAAGACAGAAAGTTAAGGACTTTAATGTTGAATTTCAAAATTCGTCTATTACAATGTGACATTCAAATTTTGAGTTTGTCAAAGTTAACCTATGTTAGTTCATACAAATTTTCATATTAGAAGTGCGGCTAAAGAATTTGATTAATTGTCTCAAGTTTTCACATTACATCCAAAATTCGAATTTTAGAAGCCAAAATTTGTCTATCAGAGAGATGTTCAATATGGTGCAAAAGTTCTTCTCTATAAAATTTGAATGTTGAATTACAAAGTTCATCTATCAGAGATATGCTCTAACAAGACTTACAAATTCTCATTTTGAAATTCACACTTTGAAGTCCAAAGTTCATCTGTTAGAGGAAGTGATTTTGAACTTACTTTGAACTTTATCAGCATTTGAATTTTGACTAAGGTTCATGCGAATTTTAATAATGCTTAGCACGAAACTTGAATTTCAGGACCAAAATTTGTCTATCAAAGATAAAACCTTTGTAAATTCAAATTTTACTAAGCAAAGTTCAAATTTTTCACAAAATAAGCGTGAATCAAACACACAATTCATCTTTTAGCCAATATTTTCCAATTCTAACACAAGTTAACTTTAAAATAACTCGTTTAAACTTTGTGATAACATAAATAAGTATTATTCAAAGCTTTTTACCCAATGTTCAAAGTGAGAAATCATAGAAACTAAATCTTCTCTTGTTCTTCATTGGATTTCTTTACTTTATCCATTCATACTCCTTTGATATTCTCCTTCCAAACTCTAGTTGTTTGGAATCATCAAAACTTCTAATGCAACATTATCCCCATTTTTTACGCTGACAAAACAATTTACAAATTAGATTAGTACTTGAGTTTGCTTCCAAGAGCTCCCCCTCAACATATGTATTGAAATTTGAATTTAACATATAAATACAGCACATGTATTAGAGTAGAAGATTTAGGAGAATAGTAAAGGAAATGTTGAAACCAATTTCATTGATGCAAACATGTTTAGTACAGAGATTCAACCAAGTTCAAACAAGTACATTGATCATATATGAAAAGAGATGTACCACAAAGAAATCATAAAATCCTACAACATCCTAAAGAGGCATAAGCTTTGAAGTTCTGTCACTTGTCATTGCTTTTTGGCTTTGAGCTTGATCCTCTTGCCATATGTCTTACTTGACTATCCAGTTGCTCCAAATTCTCCAGTTTCATTCTCACCCCTTTTTGGCATCATCAAGAGCAGGAGTAGGAGCAGAAGTAGGTATAGAGGGAGGAGGCACTTCAGCTATAGGAATGGCCAGAGGAGGAATTGGTACAAATAGTACTGAAGGAGGTATCTGAGGAAGATCGTCATTAGACCTTTAAGATATCTCCTAAGTTTCCATTGTGAGTCCATGTCCAGAAGATGGAGGTTAAGGTACAGGAGGGGGAAACATCTCATCTAGTCTCTACTTCTGAGCTTGCACTTGATCAACATGTGTAATAGTAGCAAGATCAATATAGGGTACAATCCCTCTTTCCTCATTGATAGAGGCTTGAACAATTGGAGAGGTTGTAAGATTTGCAACTAGCTTTTCCATTTACTTAGTTTCTTGAGTTGACAAAATGAAGTCCTAAGCAGTTTCATCCACCATTGGCTCATGAAAGATTTCCATTTGATTGGCTTTAGTTTCCTCCATACCATAGTCCAGAGATAGACTAGGGCTAGTACCATTGCTTGAGCCTTGAGGAGTGATAGCAGTAGCATCGAAAGGGCCTTCTTCAAAAGGACTTAGGACATGTAGGGAGTTAGACTTGTGAGGATCAGATGAGCCATGTTGAAGTGGTGCTAATGTAGTGGGACGTGAGGTTTGAAGGTCATTATAAACATCAGCAACCACCTTGAGGTTTTTGGCCAAGTCAGTTATTTGAGTTTACAATTTGCAAATTTGACATTCTGTTTATCCCTAATACTCAACATCATCTCAGATAGATAGTCATAAAGCTCAAGTATGGTATTAGGTTTGGCCAAGTTCAAGGAGATGGATGGCTGAGGTGGCTAGGTAGGCTAAGGTTTAGGTTAGCTGGTTGGAGTAGCCTCAGAAGTATCTTCCTGTTGCTATTGTGCCTTTCCCCCCATCTTAAAATAGATCTTTAGACTTGCCAGCTCCCTTTCCAATCCATCTGCCCTCTTTTCTTTTTATGCTCATTCTCATCAATTCTTCTTCTTTGAATTCTTTAGTGGGCTTCCCTTTGCCTTTCTCCATATGTTGGATCTTGGCATACTTAAGGAGATTGGTAATAATTGAGGCATAGGGTAGTGTTAAGTCTTTTCTCTGTCATTACATGAGCTTCAGACTTGGTAATCAGATTGAAACTTCCTCCTATGTTGAAGATGATCTTGAACACAATATAGTGTAGGACCTTCACTTGAACACTAAGGTCAGAAGGCTTCACATTTTTTAGCTGAGGCCTGTTCTCCCTTCTCCTAAAGAGTGCATTTAAAATCGTGCTCTCGTAGTTTAGATATTCTCTACCTTTTTCATCTGCTTCATCATATTTATCCATGTACTTGATGGTAGAAATATCAACTTTAAATCCATTTTGTCTAAGAATCTCTAGAACGTCGTTGAAGTTCTCATCGGTCAGCCATAGATTCCTAGACTTAAGAGTCACTTGGTATTTCCTCTTTTTGTCATTGAACTTTAAGGATGAATACTTAGTTTGGATCACTTCATCATCATATCTCTCTTTAAACTCTAGAAGGTTTTTGTAATTCCTCATCCAGAATCCAGCATTAAAATTATTTGAGATGAGAAATTGTTCTAGATTTATACAATGAGGAGTGATTACCTTTTTTGTAGCAAATTTTGTAGTGAATTCCTTCAAAATGTCTTGAGAACTGCAAAGAGGCACTGTGGTCATTTGTAAATCCTCAGACTCTTTACTTGATGCAGGAGCAATAGGTGCATACTTCTTTGATTCTGGCTTTGATGGTATTTTCTATTTCTTCGAAGGTGTTTCCTTGCTTGATTCGTCTATTCTTTTCTGAGTTTCACCTTCGTTTGATGTGTATTGAGACTTGGTTAACCTTTTGGGTCTTCCTTGCTCAGTGCCAATGTTCACGTTCTTTACTCTGGCCATTTTCACTAGAAATGTGTTTTAAAGAATGCTTATGAGGTGTTTGTGGGGTTTAGTTTGGATTTTAATTGATGAAAAAAGTTGTTTTACTGAAGGAATTTGGGAATGGTTAAGAGAAAATAGGAGTAGAAACGGATGAAATGTGAATAGGGTCACGTCTTTTTAGCATCTGACCCTTTGAATCCTCTTTTGTAATCATTTGACAGACGAATTTTGGGGGCCAAAATTCAAATTTAAAGTAGTTATGTTCCCCACAAAGTATAAAGAGGCTATCTTAACAAATGAATTTATAACCTTGAAGTTTGTTTGTAAATCAGAGATTGACTTCTCAGACAGTATCTCAACATTCGGATTTCAGTCTTGAAATTCGACTGTTATAGACTCAAACATAGATAGAAGTTTCAACAGATGAACTTTATGTGACACCTCTATTTAGGACCATTTCCCATGTATTAGACCTCATTAGAGATCAACTATACTTAATTAGAAACTTGAATCACATAAAATGTTATAATAAAATTTTGCACATTTTGGTACTATTCATTTAATCAAATTTCTTTTTCCTGACTGAATTTTAGAAAAATCATAACTAATTCAATAAAAATCATATGAAAGTGATTCAAGTCTCTATGGATATCTTAAAAGAATTTATATATGGAAAAAATATCAATCAGAGCAATTACTTGGCCAGTTTGTACAGAAAAATTTCATGAATTTCTATTGTTCATATGGTCAATTTCAAAAATTCTAGTTTTCTGGGATAACTTTGAAAATTCACCATAATTCGTACACTTATCCAAATTTAGTGATATTTAGACATTATGAAATATATTTCTGTCTAGTTTTTAAGCATATATAATGTTAATACTTTATACATTAAAAATTCCAAACAGTAGTATTATCACTCTATATAGGTCAGAATGGCCATTTGTATCCTAATACATTGCCAAACAAAAGCTATAAATTTTTACATGGCCATATATCATCTCCAAATCATGTCATACATTAGCTAGGACTTAAAGGAACACAAAAAATTGGAGAAATATATTTATCATCACATTTACAAATTAATACAAAAGCTTGAAATTCATGGCCAATGCTAGCTTTATCAAGCTAATGATCAAATGCTTTCTCCTTTCCTTTTTCTTCCCTGGTGGTCTTGCCATTGTTACTACTTAATCATAGTTAATTTGTCAGAGGGTGAGATTCAAAGAATTCCAGTAAATAATTCCATACATTCCATCATATCATCACATTTTTCATAGAAACATCACATAAACTTTAATTCATCACATAGGCACATTGAAACATATAACTTTTACAAAAATTTTGGCAAAGTTTCATTTTGTAAAATGGACATCCCGAAGCTCCAAAACCCTCATACAACTCATCCAACAATATAGAAATATCAAAAATCAACATTTCATGTATATGCCATAGTGTTAAGTATTAAAGAAACAATAATGATAATGTGATATTAGAAAAGAGAATTATCTACCTTATAGTACTTCCTTGCTTCCCACACTTTGTCCAACACTTATTGGACCTTCAAACACTTCTCCAAGCTTTATTAGGCTTCCTCAAACCTAAACACATCATCAAACAATTACTCAAGCTAATAGTTCCATGACTTTCTTCAAAAAGTATTCATGAAACCCTAACTCTTAAAAAATTCATCAAAAATTTATTCCTAGCTCAAAAATGATGAATTATACCTCTATTCCATGTAATTTTTCATGAGGAATCCAAATATAGCCTCAGAATTACTAAATTCCATCTCTAGATTTCCAAATTAAGCTTCAAAATTGTAAATTTTTCACTTAACTTTCCTCTAATCTTTTTTTGTATAACACATTTGCTTTTAAGGTTTTGGACCATAGGGAATCCATTTTTGAGGTCAAAAAATTGAAATTCCATTTCTAAATACTCCCCTTATTTTGACCGAAATTCATGGTAAATGGAGGAAAATTGCTACACTTTGTTATACAACAAACAACTTGCATATTCAAGCTTTAAATGAATATTCTATCATTTTTCCCCATGATTTATGGTTGGAAAACTCCATTTCCTGCTAAATCATGCCATGGATGAAACCCTAAGAGGATAGAGATGAATTTCTAATACATGAACCATGTTTCTAATACCATAGATAGCAAGCTTAGAATGATAGAAGACAACCTTACCAACTTGCTTTCAATTTTGCCTTGGGTTTCTTCTTCTTCCTTCTCTCTTTTCTCTCCTTTCTTTCTTGTGTTTTTAGCCCCTGTTTTGCTGCTGGAAATGGTCATGTAAAATGGTGAAAAAGTGAGTGATTAAAGGACTTAATTATGTAGCTTAATCATGATTAACCCTTAATTAAACTTAGGTTACTTTTTGGTCAAAAAGTGACAACTTCTTGGAGAAGTTTTCTCCAAAAAATGGTGCTGCCCAAGCTGCCCATTTTTCATGCCCAATGAGAGGGCTTTGAGTGTCTAGTCTGTTCAATTTTTCCTGATCCAAATATATCTTGAATCGGGTAATTTTTAGCTGTACCGATAAAATCGCTTTTTACAGTAAATTAGCATTTTTAGGTTACAGGACTATTCCAATTTTATTTTTATATTTCCTTAATTATTCTGTCCTAAATGGTATCTGTGTATGGCCCATATCCTGTCCCAATTACCTTTTAACCATCAGTAGAACCCACAGTTTACTTTATCGGTTTACTGTTACTTTAGGATACTCGGCATTGATTATTTCGTTATTCTTGAGCATTAATCCTCAGTGCCATATACCATTGTACTTCTCTCATTGAGGGCTTCATTTTGACAGTAATTTTACATATTTACAAAATTACCTCTAATCTGGGGTTAAATTATAATTTTTGAAACTTTTAGGTCATTAGGTGTACTTTTTCCCAAAGACTTTTTAACTTCTTTCTCCACTTGAATTTATATTTTTTAAGAAGTGGATGTCATTTTTATAATTCTTTAGGGGCAACACTATAATTTTCTTATTTTTCTCCCAATTAGGAAAAATGACTTTTTTACTCTTATTCACGTAAAACGGTGTCTATCTATTTTTGTGAATTTCTTATACAGTTTATGTTATCATTTATTTCTTTCTCTTTCATTTCTTTATATCTAGTAAAATTTTGGGATATTACACTTTGTGTCCTCAAAGTTTGAATTTTGAAGTCTCAATCAGAAAGCATATAAACACATGATATCTAACAGATGAATTTTGGGATTCAAACTTTAAAATTTCAAGACTTTATGATGAAATGTCTGAAATGCGAATATTGAATCATCAAAATTTGAATGTTATACATAAGCAGACAAAACACATGTAAGCATTTAAAATGCGTATTTTAAAGAGTCAACAGACAAATTTTAGGCACATAAAAACACATGAATAGCAGACAAAGCATTGAAATTTGACCATTAAATAGCCAAAGTTCGAATTTTGAACAAGAAAAATTACTCAATAAGCTAGACAAAGTATATAAGTTCATCTATTAGTAATTAAAATTTGAATGTTGAAGGATAAAACTTGCAAATAGATGCTAAAAATTTGAATTTCCATTTTTCTTTACAAATGTTGCTTGTCCAAATATGAGATACCTCATTATTTTGATTTCTTATGACATAAGCTTATGAGGAGTACCTACAAAATATCTTATACATACTGTGATGCTTAAGTTAGTATTTGATTTAACAAATTAACTTCAAAAAATAAAAAGAATTAAGATAGATACTTGCTTATAGCTCATCTTCAACGAGAAGTTTGGTCAAGATGTCAGCTAGTTGATTTTCTGTTGGAATAGTTTCCAGGACTACATCTCCTCTCTGAACATGATCTCTACTAAAGTGATGTCTGATCACTATATATTGGTTTTGGAGTGCATTACTGGATTCTTTATGATATTGATAGCACTGGAGTTATCACACTTAATAGGAACTTGATGTAGATGAATTCCAACGCCTTTTAGTTGTTGATTCATCCAAAGGATTTGTGTACAACAACTTCCAGCAACAATATATTCAGCTTCAATAGTGGACAAAGCTACACTATTTTTCTTTGTGCTAAACCATGCTACCAAAAATCCACCAAATAGTTGGCAAATTTCACTTGTACCTTTTTGATTAGTTTTAGATCTAGCAAAGTCAGCATCAGTGTATCCGATCAGCTCTTCTCCACATTGTTGTGGATACCATAAACCCATCTCAAAAAGTCCCTTTGAGATATCTGAAGATCCTTTTTACTATTGTTACATGTGATTCCTCAAGACATGCTTGAAATCTTGCACTTATTGACACACTGAACATTATATCTAGTCTGCTAGTTGTTAGATATAATAGAGATCCTATTATTCCTCTGTATTTGGTGATGTCAAATAGCTTTCCCTCTTCATCTATATCAAGCTTTGTTGAAGTACTTATTGGGGGTGCCAATTGTCTTTGCATTTTCTATCCCAAACTTTTTGAGAAGTTCTTTCACATATTTTGTTTGACAGAAAAAGATTTTATCACTGCATGGCTTGATTCGTAGTCCTAAGAATAATGTTAGTTCTCCCATCATTGACATTTCAAATTCTCCCTATATTAACTTAGTAAAATCCTTGCACAAACTTTCATTAGTAGCACTAAATATAATATCATCAACATAAATTTGAACAATGAGGAAATTTGAATTGACCTTCTTAGTGAAAAGAGTAGTGTTTACTTTTCCTTGTGTAAACCCCCTTTTAGTTAAGAAGTTACTTAGTCTTTCATACCAAGCTCTAGGTGCTTGCTTTAGACCATAAAGAGCTTTCTTTAGTCTATATACATGGTTAGCCTTTGTTGAGTCCTCAAAACTTGGAGATTGTTCAATATAAACTTCTTCCATGATATAGCCATTAAGAAAAATACTTTTGACATCCATTTGGTAAAGCTTGACACTTTTTGTGCAAGCATAGGCCAGAAGTATCCTTATTGCTTCCAATCTTGCAACTAGAGCAAAGTTCTCTTCATAGTCTATTTCTTCTTGATTATAATCCTTAGCCACCAATCTGGCTTTGTTTCTTATGATTACACCAGATTCATCAAGTTTGTTTCTAAATACCCATGTGGTTCCAATCATCGGATTTTCATTGGACCTAAGTACCAAGCCCCAAACCTAATTCCTCTGGAATTGATTAAGTTCCTCTTGCATTGCATTAATCCAACATTCATCACTTAATGCTTCTTCAATACAACTAGGTTCAATTTGATAAATGAATGCATAATGATTTATCTGATCCCTAAGTTGTCTTCTTGTTTTAAAATTCTCTTAAACATCCCCAATCACTTGATCAACAGGATGACTCCTTTGATATCTCCAAGCTCTAGGTAGTTCTTAAGAGTTAACTTTAAATTCATGATCTTTCTCTTCAATATCTTCCTCTACAGCAATAGATTCTGATATTTTTAAAGGTTCAGTTTTATCTTCCTTAGAGAGGTTTATCTTTTTAAAGCTAGAAATCAGTTCTTCCTCCTCTAATTTAGGTTTAGAAAGATTCTCATTTTCAATAAACACTACATGCATATATTATTCTATAGTCTTAGACTTCTTATTAAATACTCTATATGTTTTACTTCTATTTGAATAGTTAAGAAATATACCTTCATCTGATTTAACATCAAACTTACCCAAATTATATTTGTTGTTGTTGTGGATGTAGCAAGTGCATCCAAAAAGCTTCTTTCCCTTGTATAGCTCATATGGAGTTTTGCCAAGAATATGTTTGATGTAAGCTCTGTTCATCAGGTAGCAAGCTGTACTTACTGCATCAGCCCAGAAGTACTTTGACAGCCTTTTCTCATTTAACATCACACTAGCCATTTCTTCTAGCACTCTATTCTTCCTCTTAACAACTCTATTCTGTTGAGGTGTTCTTGGTGTAGAGAAGTTATGCTCAATTCCATTTTCCTCACAATAGGCAGCGAATTGAGAATTTTCAAATTCTCCACCATGATCTATTTTAAGACACACAATAGAGCAACTTTTCTCATTTTAGACTTTCTTAGCTGGGATTAGAAATGCCTCAAATGTCTCATCTTTAGAAGAAATAAATAAAGTCCAAGTAAATCTAGAATAGTTAGCTATTATAATAAGCACATATATGTTACCACTAATGCTCTTAACACAACTAGGACTTAGATGTAAAGACAATATTTTTAGATTTAAAAGAGGAATTAATTTGTTTCCCTTTAAGACAAGCATTACATTCTTTATCCCTTTCAAAAGAGATATTAGGTAAATGAAGAACAAGTTTATTTTTAATAAGTTTGTTTAATTGATGCATGTTAACATGAGCTAATCTCCTATGCCATAACCAGCTTTCATCATTTTTACTGATTAAGCATGTTGAATGTAGACTTGGTAATTCATCTAAATCAACAGTATAACAATTACCATCTCTTTGTACTTTGAGAATGACTTTGTGGTCACTTTTTCTGATGATTAGGCAAAATTTGGAATCGAACAGAACCTAGTTGCCTTTGTCATAGGTTTGGCTCACACTCAGCAAGTTGTGGTTGAGTCCTATCATGAATAGTACTTTTTCTATTGATGTTTCTGGATTTTTGCCCATGATTCCAATGCCAACTACCTTACCAAATTGGTCACCACCAAAAGTAACCTTTCTTCCTTTCTTATCTCTTAACACAATGAATTTTTCTTGGTCTCCTGTCATGTGTCTCGAGTAAGCATTGTCATGTGTCTCGAGTAGGCATTACTCATATACCACTTATTGCTTTTCTTGACCTTGAGACACACCTGCAAAACATATTTCAATTCTTTTTCTTAGATACTCATATTTGCTTGGGTCCTTGCTTGTTAGTTCCTCCCTTAGGCACTGAAGTACCTTTAGCAACCCACTTCATTCCATTACTATTTCTTTCCTTCTTGTACACACAACAGAAGGAAGTATGACCCTTTTTGTTATAGAAGTAGCAAGTACAGAAAGGGATAGAAGAAAGAGAAGCATGTCTAAAATAGTGTAGGTAATATATTTTCTTTCGATTTCTGGGATCTAGAAATGACTCTATATTTTGGGTTGACTCACTGTAGTTTGAATTACCTTCAGCAAGCACAAAATTTCTTAGATAGTGATTTTGTTTCTTGCTTTTCAGTTTTTCTTTTACAGCACAGGGGTCATATCCTAGACCCGTCTTGCTTTAACTCACTGTTTGCTTTCCTAGTAACTCTTTTAGCATTCTTATCTCTTAGCTCAATGCATAAGGTGCAAACAGAAGGAGTAGAAGAGGAAGGTTATGATGTAGTGCAAGATGCATGAGATTCATTTTCAAGCTTGTTTATTTTCTTTTTAGCTTGAGACAGCTGCTTAGAAATTTTAACAATCTCAGCAAGTAAGTCATTAAATGCATCATGCAGTTCATTATAAGAAGGTTTAGAATCATTTACCTCAGAATCACTATCACTGTCTTGGTTATAATTCTCCTCCTCTTCTATAGTCTCTTGAGCTATTAAGCATAGATTTAGCAATTTCATAATCTTCTGTTGTATCCTCTTCATCTGAGTTATCTCCCTAAATGGATGACACGAAGGATTTCTTCTTTTTCCCTTTGTTTGCCTTTTTGTCTTTTCCTTACTTGACAAGCTGAGGACACTCTGATTTGATGTGTTTAGGTTTCTTGCATTCATAGCATATGATGGAGTCTGTTAGAATAGTTGCCTTCCCAAGAGGGGGGATGAATTGGGAAGTTTAAAAATATTTTGTAAAAACGTAATTACATAGTGAAAGCAAAAGTTTGCAAAAAAACAAAGTGTAGTAAATAATGAAAGTAAATGGAAGAGAAAGGAAAAAGGGACTCAAAAATTTATCTTGGTTCAGTCTAATCCTCTTGACCTATGTCTACTCCCCAGGTCACCACTTGAAATTTTCACTATTTACAAGAATTCAATAGGCTCCTCGCACTGCCATAATGCAGATTTAAGCTTTGTTTTAAAAGCTCTCAAATTCTATATTCTGCACTCTTACAAAGTATTTCCCTAATTTTCTTTGTGACTCTCCTCATAAAGAATCCTTCTTCTAGATGAAGAAAAGATTTTTTATATAGAATATGAACTCTCTAAATAAGAGTATATATGAAAGTTGAGGTATCATAAATGAAGTGTGAGAGTAAAAAGTTTTGACTCAGAAATTTGACAGAGTTTTATACAAACAAGATTGAATTCATTGCCCATAACTTCAAATAAAGTTCTATTTATAGATTTGTGCCTTAACTAGTTGTTAGACACAAGACTTAGCCTTTAGAAACATTAATCAATTGTTACTCTGCAAAATAGCCATTCACTAATCGCATTTAATACTCCTGACATACCAAAATTCAAATTTTGTGTATCAACAGACAAATTTTGCAGAGATAGAAGGTTAAGGATTTTAACATTGAACTTCAATAGACGTCTGTTCAAGAGTGAAATTTGAATTTTAGGTTTGTTAAAATTATTCCATGTTAGAACATACGAATTTTCATATTCAAAGTGCATATATTGAGTTTGAATAGTTGTCTCATATTTTCATAGTACACTTGAAATTCAAATTTTAGAATCTGAAATTTGTTAGTCAAAGACTTGTTCAACATGGCACAAGAGTTCTCCTCTCTGAAATTTGAATGTTAAGTTATAAAATTCATCTGTAAGAAACTTGCTCTAATAAGACACAAAAGTTCTCATTTGGAAATATGAATTTTGAAGTCCAAAGTTTATCTGTCAGAGAGAGTAACTTTAAACTTACTTTGTACTTCAATAAATTTCAAATTTTGACCAAGTGTCAGACGAATTTTGCACATATTCATTTACAATGCTTAGCTCAAAATTCGAATTTTGTAACTAAAATTTGTTCGTCAGAGATGAAACCTTTGTATATTTGAATTTTTCTAAGCAAAATTCAAATTTTGTACAAATTATTCATGAGCTAAGAAACAAAATTCATCTGTTAGTCATTATTTTTCAAAACTAACATATGCTAACATAGGACAACTTCCAAATAACATATCCAAACATTGTGGTAAATTAAAATAAGTAAGATCAAAGCTTTTTATCCATATTACAAGAGTAGAAATCCTAAAAACTACGTCTTCTCATGTTCTTCTTTGGATTTCTTCAGTTAATCCTTTCATATTCTTTTGATATTCTCCTTTCCAAGCTCTAGTTGTTTGGAATCATCAAAACTTTTGATTCAACATTCTCTCCCTTTTTGATGATGATAAAATAACTTGCAAACTGGATTAGTATTTGGGTTTGCTTCCAAAAGCTCCCCCTCAACATATGCATCATAATTTGAATATAAATATGGAATATGCATTAGAGTTAAGAATGTAGGAGAATAGAGAAGGAAACATATTGCATTCATTTATAATTTCAACATGACTACACAGACAAAGTTCAACAGAGGTGAAATTCAAATACAAAATAACCATAGGTAAGATGTAACAGATACAGAATCATACAATCCTAAGATCTAAGCCCTAAGGTTCTCTATCTTGTAACTTCTTCCTTGCCTTGAGCTTGATCTTCTTTTTGCCATATGTCTTGCCTAATTGCCTAGCCTCAGATTGTCCAGTTGTAGTAGCTTCTCCAGTTTTAGCTTCTCTAGTTTGCCCATCCTTCTTATCTTTCTTCTCCCCATTTTTGGCATCATTAGATGGAGGGGCTTGTATAGAGGGAGGAGGTATCTAAGACATAGGAATGGCTTGAAGAGGGACTGGAATGAATGACACAGATAGAGGTATTTTAGGAAGATCATCTTAAGCATATGAGATTATTTCTTGAACTTCCCTTTAAAGGTTGGCTAGTTTAGCTCTTTGCTCCACTGACAGACTATACCCAGGTGCTGGAGGTTAAGGAGCAAGTGGAGGAAATATTTCAGCCAATCTCTGCTTTTATGCTTGCATTGTTGCATTATGTGCAATAGCAGCAATGTCCATATATGGTACAATTCCCCTTTCCTTATTCAGAGCAGCTTGGATGATTGGAGTATTGGTAAGAGCCGTAATAAGCTTCTCCATTTTCTTATTTTCTGGCGAAGACAGAATTGACTCTTGAGCAATGTCCTCTATTACTGGCTCATGAGAGCCTTCCTCATGGGTGGATTCTTTCTCCATGGCATAGTCCAGAGGTAGATCAAGACTTGTTTTGTTTCTTGAAGCTTGTGGAGTAACAATAGTAGCAGTGGCAACATTGCAGCAGCTTTAGGGGAATCTATCTCAAAGGGGCTAGGAATTTCAGGAGAGATAGATTTGGTTGGATCTGAGGGTCTAGCTTGAGGGTATGCTGATGTGGTGGGAATAGAGTCTCTAATATCTTCATACGCATCAGCTATTACCTTAAGGTTCTTTGCCAAATCAGTGATTTGTGCCTGGAGGTATGCAAATTTGGCATTTTGTTCCTTTCTGGTGCTTAGCATTACTGCAAACAGGCTATCATACAATTCAACTATGGTACTAGGTTTGGCCCAAGTAGATGGGGTGGAAGGTTGTGGTGGCTGTGTAGGCTGTGGTTGAGGAGAATTTGGTTGAGTTGGTTATGGTGCAGGTTGGATATTTAGGATAGCTTCAGAAGCACCCTCTTGCTATTGAGATTCCTCCTTCATAGAATAAATCTTCTAATTTACCGGCTCTCTTTCCAATCAATCTTCCTTCCTTCCTTTCAATCCCCATTCTCATCAATTCTTCCTCCTTAAATACTTCGGTTGACTTTCCTTTGCCTTTTCCAGATGTTGTATTTTGGCATATTGAAGCATCTTAGTGATGATGGAAGTATAGGGCAAGGTTGAATCTTTTCTTTAATCCCTTGCCTTGATCATTCTTTAGAAGATGATATGACCCAGATTCAGCAATTTTCCTCGTATCAAGGCAGTCATAACATGAGCCTCAACCCTTATGATCAGGTTGAAGCTTCCTCCCTTATTGAAGATGATCCGTGACACTATGTAGCATAGGACTTTGGCTAGTACACTTAGATCAGAGGGCTTCATAAGCTTTAAAGGAGGCCTATTTTCACGCCTTCTGAAGAGAGTATTTAGGATTGTGCTTTCCTTGTAGTTAAAAAATTCTCCACTTTCCTCATCTACATTATCATCCTCATCCATGTATTTAGAGGTGGAGATATCAATCTTGAATTTCTCTTGTCCAGGAATCTTCGAAACATCATTAATATTCTGATCAGATAACCACAAAGTCCTAGACCTAAGTGTCACTTGGTACTTCTTCTTTTTGTTATTGTATTTCAAAGCAGCATATCAGGTCTTAATCACCTCATCATCATACTTCTCCTTAATTTCTAACAAATTCTTATACTTGCTCATCCAAAATCCAGCATCAAAGTTGTTGGAAACTAAAAATTCTTCCAAATTGGTGTAGTGAGGAGTTATTACCTTCTTTGCTACAAACTTTAAGTTGTATTCTCCCAGGATTTGATCAGAGCTACAAAGAGGCTCTATTGTCAGTTGCAACTCTTCTAACTCAGTGCTGGATGTAGGGGTAGCAGGGATTGGCTTCTTGATTTAGCCTTCAAAGTTGTTTTCTACTTCTTGGATGTAGTTCCTTTGCTAGATTCGCCCTTCCTTTTCTGGGCTTCTCCTTCCTTTATTGGATATTGAGATTTAGCAGCATGTTTGGGTCTGGACCCCTCTTTTCCAACATTGGCATTCTTAACCCTCACCATTTTCACTTAGAATGTGTTTCAAGGAATGCTTCAGAGGTGTTTCAGAGGTTCAGTTTGAAGTTTAATTAGTGAGAAATGAGGTTTGGTCAAAAGAATTTAAGAATGGTAAAGATATGAGAGGAATAGGTTCGATTAAGAGACGTATAGGGTTGGGTCTGTTCAAAGCATGACCCTTTGGATTTCTTTATGGAACCGTTTGACAGACAAATTTTGACAGTCAAAATTCAAATTTTGGACAGTTATTTTGCCTATGCATTCAGAGAAATTGTCTTGACAGACGAATCTTCAACCTTAAAGTTCATCTGTTAGTGATTTAAAATACAGAGAATATTTTAATAGATGAATTTTAGACTTGAAATTCATCTAACAGAGACTTAACATTAACAGATATTTCATCAGACGAATGTTATGCTGTTGAAGTTTGACTGTTTAAAGTTTTTAACTGAAAGCAAGCATAGAAACAATTTCAATAGATGAATGTTTGGGATTCAAAGTTCACATTTTAAGACTTTATGAAGAATTGTCTAAAATGTGAATGTTGAACCATTAAAATTCGAATGTTGCTCACACAAATAAGGCAATCACATGTACAAAGATTCAAAATCCGAATTTTAGTTTGTCAACAAATGACTGTCAAACAAAGCAAACATATATACAGTCATTCAAAATTTGAATGTCAGTTTACTAACAGACGAATTTTGAGAGAACCAAAAAACTGTTACAGTATTTGAATTAGTAAAATACATCTGTTTAAGCTTAAAGTTTAAATTTTAACTAAGCAAAGTCATTTAATAAGCTAGGTAGAGTATGAAAATTTGTCTATCAGCATTCAAAGTGCGAATTTTATAAGATTGAAGTTACAGATATATGCTGAACATTCGAATTTCCAAGTCTTCTTTAGCAGCTGTTGATTGAGCAGGTCTGAGATACTCTATTATATTGATTTTTCTATCATTTAAGCTCATGAGGAGTACTTGCAAAACATCTTAAAGATACTTTGAAGCTTAAGTTAGAGTAAGTTTTAACAAATTAACAAATTATCTTTAGAAGGTAAACAGATTTGGTTCAAGGCTTGCTTATAGTTCATTGGGATTTACCATTCCTAATTCTCTTATGATCCTGTAATATCTATCCTTTGGAAGTGTCTTAGTTAAGATACCAACAATCTGATCTTCATAAGGACAAATTCCAATATGATGTCTCTTTTCAGAACGTGAATCCTTACGAAATAATCTCTGACCTTAATGTGCTTTGTCCTTGAATGCATCACTGGATTCTTCATGATATTGATGGTACTTTGATTGTCATATCTTATAGGTATTTCTTTCATCTCAAATTCAAGGTCTTCAAGTTGCTACTTCATCTAAAGAATTTGAGTACAGCAACTTCCAGCAGCTATATATTCAGCCTTTGCTTTAGAGAGAGCCACACTATTATACTTCTTGCTGAACCAAGAAACTAGAGATCCTCTAAGAAATTGGCATTTGCCACTTGTGCTTTTTCTGTCAATCTTGGATTTAGCAAAGTTAGCATCAGTATACCCTACAAGCTCTTCTCCATTGCCCTTTGGATACCAGAGTCCTATCTGTGATGCTCTAATTAAATATTTGAATATCCTTTTCACAGATGTTACATGGGATTCTTGGGGACATGATTGGAACTTAGTATACACGCAGACACTAAACATGATGTCAGGTCTACTAGCTGTTAGGTACAGTAATAACCAATCATTCTCTTGTATTGAGTTATATCAAATGGTTTTCCTCCATCATCCATGTCAAGCTTTATGGTTGTGGCCATTGGAGTTCCCATTGATTTAGCATTTTCCATTCCAATTTTCTTTAGCAACTCTTTTAAGTACTTGGATTGATTGAGAAAGATGTCATCATCACATTATTTGATTTGCAATCCAAGGAAAAAGTTAAGCTCTCCTATCATTGACATCTCAAATTCGCTCTGCATTAACTTAGAAAAATTCTTGCATAAAGAATAATTAGTAGCACCAAATATAATATCATCAATATAAATTTGAAATATAAGCAAATCTTTGTCTTCCTTTTTAGTGAACAGAGTTGTGTCAACTTTTTCCCTAATAAATCCCTTTTCAATCAGAAATTGCTTAGTCTTTCATACCAAGCTCTAGCTGCCTGTTTTAAACCATAAAAGACTTTCTTCAGCTTATATACATGATTTGGTTTAGTTGAATCCTCAAAGCAGGGAAGTTGGTCAACATAAACTTCTTCCATAATATAACCATTCAGAAAAGCACTCTTTACATCCATTTGATACAGAATTATATCTTTTATACGAGTATAGGCTAAGAGAATTCTTATTGCTTCCAATCTTGCAACTGGGGCAAAAGTTTCTTCATAATCTATACTTTCTTCTTGATTATATCCTTTAACTACCAACCTAGCTTTGTTTCTAACTATTGTTCTAGACTTATCAAGTTTGTTTCTAAACACCCATTTGGTTCCAATGATTGGGTGATCATTGGGCCTTGGCACCAAGTCCCAAACTTGATTCCTTTTAAATTGATTCAATTCTTTTTGCATAGCTAGTGTCTAATATTCATCTGTTAGAGCTTCTTTAGTACATTTAGGATCAATCTGAGAGATAAATACACAGTTATTCATTTGATCCCTAAGTTGTCTTTTAGTTTTAACATTCTCTTGAACATCCCCAATCACTTGATCAATAGGATGACTCCTTTGATATCTTCAAGCTCTAGGGAGTTCTTGAGAAATTTGTTCATTGTCTTTAAATTCTACATCTTTCTCTTGAATATCTTGCTCTACAATAGTAGATTCTGATATTTTTAGAGATTCAGTTTTATTTTCCTTAGAGAGGTTCATGTTTTTGAAACTAGAAATTAGTTCTTCCTCATCTAAGGGAGGTTTAGAAACAGTTTCATTTTCAATGAAAACTATATGCACAGATTCTTCTATGGTTTTATACCTTTTCTTAAATACCCTATATGCTTTACTTCTACTAGAGTAGGCAAGGAATATACCTTCATTTGATTTGGCATCAAACTCACCCATATTTTCTTTTCTATTGTTGTGGATGAAGCATTTGCATCCAAACATGTGCAGATGTGAGAAAATTGGTCTGATGTGAGCTCTATTGATGATGTAACTTGCTGTGTTCACAGCATTAACCCAAAAGTATTGAGGAAGCTCTTTCTCATTCAGCATTGCTCTTACCATTTTGCCAAATGTTCTGTTCTTTCTCTTTACCACGCCATTTTGCTGGGGTGTTCTTGGAGCTGATAAGTTGTGATCAATTACATGTTCTTCACAGTACTCCAGAAAGCTTGAGTTTTCGAATTCTCCTCCATGATCTGACCTGATAGACATAATAGAAATACCTTTCTCATTTTGCACTTTCTTAGTTAAGGTTACAAATGCATCAAATGTCTCATCTTTGGAGGACAAAAACAAAGTTCAAGTGAATCTAGAATAGTCATTTACAACTACTAACACATGCATATTTCTACCAATACTCTTTACTCTAGATGGATTTATCAAATCCATATGTAGTAGGTGTAGTGGTCTAGATGTAAAAATAACATTTTTAGATTTGAAAGAGGACTTAGTTTTTTTTCCTTTAAGACATGCATCATACTCTCTATCCTTTTTAAAAGAAATCTTTGGTAAACCAGTAACTAATTCATTTTTAATCAATTTATTTAGCTAGTTCATGTTAACATGTGCTAACCTTCTATGCCATAGCCAACTCTCATTATCTTTACTAATTAAACATATGGAATCAAGATTAGGAAGTTCATCTAAATCAATAGTGTAATAGTTACCATCCCTTTGAGCCCTGAGGATAACCTTGCGATCACTAATTCTGATGAACAAGCAAAATTCTGAGTCAAACAGAAACCAATTTCCATTATGATAGGTTTGACTCATACTCAGCAAGTTATGATTGAAACCAACTACAAACAGCAGCTCTTCTATGGATGTTTCCAGATTTTTGCCCATGATGCTTGTGCTAACTACTTTCTCATATTGGTCACCTCCAAAGGTTCTTTTCCTTCTTTCTTGTCTCTGAGGGTGATGAACTTCTCCTTATCACCAGTCATATGTCTTGAGCATGCACTGTCCATGTACCATTTGTTGCTCTTGCTAGCTCTAAAACATGTAAAATAAATTTTAGTCCTTCTTCTTAGTTACCCAAATCTGTTTGGGTCCTTTTTTGTTAGTAGCATTTTCCTTAAGTATAGATGTACTTTTGGGAAACTATTCTACCTTCCTGCCAAGTCCATTTTTCCTTAAGAAACATGAATTGGAAATGTGTCCCCTCTTGTTACAGAAGTAGAAGGTGATAAAGGGACTGCTGGATTGAGATGTAGGAAGAAAGCAATGCAGATAATATTTTTGTTTCACATATTTGGATTAGGTATAAGTTTCAATAGTTTTTCAAGAGTTACATTTCTTTTTATACCCTTATGCATGTACAAAACGTCTTACATATAAATTTTGATTTTTCTTCTTGTTCTTTTCCTTGATTGCACAAGGGTCATAGCCAAGACCAACCTTACCTTGTGCAATCCTTTGACTACCTAGCAATGTATACAACATGTCTTTACCTTTTCTTAGATTAGCTAGACTTTTGAGAAGATATTCAATGTTTTTCTTAATCTCAATGCATGAAACATAGCAGGCAGATTCAACTTTATGTTGAGATATAATGTCAGACATTTTACATTTAGATTCTAGCTTGCTAATTTTCTTCTTAGCTAGTTTCAATTCTTTTGCAGTTTTAATGAATTCATCATGCAGATCATGAAATGCATCAAGTAATTCAGAATAAGAAGGGTCAGAATCATTTACCTCATCTTCATGCTAACTATCAGATGGATTCTATGCTTTTTCTGCTACACATCCCATCAAGCATATGTTGACAATTTCTTCCTTATCTTCATCCTATTTATTTGAGTTGTTGCCTTAGATTGAGGAGATGTAGGCTTTTTTCTTTTTACCTTTATCAGCAGCTTTCTTTTCATTTTCTTATCTTTTTAGGAACTATGAGCATTCCCATTTGATATACCCTTACTTTTTGCATTCAAAGCAAGTTATGGGTTCTTTGCTTTCTCTTTTACTACTTGTTTCTGCTCATTTCTTGAAGAATTTCTTGCTTCTCTTTTTGCCCTAAAACTTTCCAAATTTTCTGACTAACATTGTAAGAGTCTCTTCATCCAGCTCTTCTTCATCGTTAGAATTTTCTTCCTCTTCTTCTACAGCTTTTAATGCAGGACTTTTCTTCTTCTTTTCTTGTCTTGCATCTTTGAGAGCTTTCATCTTACCCTTATATTCTTCAAGGCTGTTAAAGAGAGCTGTGACAGAAGCCATTAATTCTCCTTTGGCTTCCTTTATGGCTATTACTTTCAGTTGCATTCAATAGGTAGGGCTCTGAGGATTTTTCTGACTTTTTCTGGTTGAGTATATTCCTTGCCAAGACACTTCAGTTGATTCACAATGAGAGTAAACATCTTCTGCAAATCTTTCATGCTCTCTCCTTCCTTCATCTTGAAGCTTTCATCCTCGCCAATGTAGGAGTTTAATTTATTTTCTCTTACTCCAGTGGTTCCTTCATGGATAATTTCCAGAGTGTTCCATATTCCTTTGGCTGTGGAACATTGGGAGACCCTGTAAAATTTGTCCTGTTTGAGAGCACTGACCAGACAATGTTTTGCTTTGAAGTTAAGCAAAACTCTTCTCCTATCTTCATCATTCCACATCTCCTCAGGCTTTTCTTTATATTTGCCATCGTCTTGTAGTTTCATCGGGACAAAGTCATCTATTTGGATTACCAACAAGATATCCACATCTATGGACTGAAAATATATCTGCATCCCCATCTTCCAATATCCATAGTGCTCTCTACTGAAGCCTGGGGGTCTGTTAGTGTTATTTCCTTCAAGTAAGATGTTTTCTCCAATGATAGCTATATATTCTCCCAAATGGTTAAATCCTTCAGCTGGGAGTCTGGGCTCTGATACCACTTGTTAGAATAGCTGGCATCTTAAGAGGGGGGTGAATTGGGAAGTTTAAAAGTTTTTGCAAAAACATAATTACACAGTCAAAGCAAAAGCTTGTAGAAAAATAGAGTGCAGTAAATAATGTAAGTAAATGCAAGAGAAAGGAAGAAGGCACTCAGAAATTTATCATAGTTCGGTCTGATCCTCTTGACCTACGTCCAGTCTCCAAGTCACCAATTGAGATTTCCACTATTTGCAAGAATTCAACAGGCTCCTTGCAATGCCACAATACAGACTTATGCTCTATTTTAAGAGCTCTTATTCTACACTCTACACTCTTACAAAGTATTTCCCCAATTCTCTTTGTGACTCCCCTCACAAAGAATCTTTTTTCTAGATGAAGAAAATATTTTTATACAGAATATGAACTCTCTAAATAAGAGTAGATGTGAAAGTTGAGGTATAATGAATGAAATGTGAGAGTAAAAAGTTTTGACTCAGAAATTTGATAGAGTTTTGCACAAACAAGATTAAATTCATTACCCACAACTTCAAATGAAGTTCTATTTATAGATTTGTGCCTTAACTAGTCGTTAGACACAAGATCTAATAGTTAGAAACATTAAACAATGGTTACTCTGCAAAAATAGCTGTTCATCGACTGAATTTAATGAGTCTGACATGCCAAAATTTGAACTTTGGGTGTTAATAGACAAATTTTGCAGAGACAAGAGGTTAAGGATTTTGAAGTTGAACTTCAATAGACATATGTTCAAGAGTAAAATTTGAATTTTGAGTTTGTTAAAATTATCCCATGTTAAAACATACGAATTTTCATATTCAAAGTGTATCTATTGAGTTTGAACAGTTGTCTCATGTTTTCATAGTGCACTCGAAATTCAAATTTCAGAATCTAAGATTCGTCTGTTAGAGGCTTGTTTAACATAGCACAAGAGTTCTCCTCTATGAATTCGAATGTTAAGTTATAAAATTTGTTTGTCAGAAACTTGCTCTAACAAGACTCAAAAGTTCTTATTTTGAAATACAAATTTTAAAGTCCAAAGTTCGTTTGTTAGAAATGAAATCTCTGTATATTCAAATTTCTCTAAGTAAAGTTTGAATTTTGTACAAAATATTCATGAGTTAAAAAACAAAATTCATCTATTAGTCATTATTTTTCAAAACTAACACATGCTAACATAGGATAACTTCCAAATAACATATCCAGATGTTGTGGTTAATTGAAAGAAGTAATATCAAAGTTTTTTACTTATATTACAAGAGTGGAAATCCTAAAAACTAAGTCTTCTTATGTTCTTCTTTGGATTTCTTCACTTGATATTTTCATATTCCTTTGATATTCTCCTTTCCAAGCTTTAGTTGTTTGGAATCATCAAAACCTCTGATTCAATAGAGTCTTTGATTCCCTTCTTACTGCCGGTAGCTCCATCTTTCTTCATGAATTTTTTGAATTTCTTCTTTCCACACATCTTTCCAAATCTTCTTACTAGTATGGCCATTGTTTCTTCATTCAGCTCAACATCTTCTTTTAAATCATCATCATCTTCTGATTCTACCTTGAGAGCTAAACTTTTTTTTTCTTGCCAGAAGAAGATTCTTTTAGAGCTTTTAGCTTTCCTTCATATTCTTCTAAGCTTTGAAAGCTGGCAGATGTCATTGATTCTCCTCTAAATTCTTCTATGGCTGTCACCTTTGGTTACCATTCAATGGGTAAGGTCCGGAGAATCTTTCTGACTTTTTCAGGTTGAGAATTCTCCTTTCCAAGGCTTTTCAGTTGGTTCACGATAAGAGTGTAGCTCTTTAATGCTTTCGTATTCACTGATACAAGTATTTAGTTTGTTTTCCCTTACTCTCTAGGTTCCTTCATGAGAAATCTCTAGAGTATCCCATATTCCCTTAGTTGTGAAACAGTGGAAAACTCTATAGAATTCATCTTGATTTAAAGCACTGACTAAGGAGTGTTTAGCCTTAAAGTTCAGTAGAACTCTTCATTTATCTTCATAATTCCACTCTTCTTTTAACTTCTCTTTGTATGTGCCATTATCCTACATCTTCATTGGCACAAAATCTCCTTTCTTTATCTGGTCACTTTATCACTGACCAGATCTCCAGGTCTATGAATTAAAGATAAATCTACATTTTCATCTTTCAGTATCCATAGTGTTCTCCACTAAAGTCTGGAGGTCTGTTGATGTTATTCCCTTCTAGTAGTATGTTTTCTTCAAAACCAGCCATGAGTTTTCCCGGATGGTGAAATCTTTTTGTTGGGAGTTCAAGCTCTATACCACTTGTTAGGAATGCTGGCTTCCCAATAGGGGGTGAATTGAGAAGTTTAAAATTTTTCTATAAAACACAATTTAACAATGAAAGCAAAAACTTGCAGAAAAATAGAGTATAATGAAAATGAATATTAATGTAAGATAAGAGGAGAGAAGAATAAGATTTATTCTGATTCAGTCCAATCCACTTGACCTATGTCCAGTTTTCAAGCCACAACTTGAGATTTTCCACTATCTGCAAGAATTTAGTGGGCTCCTTGCAATGCCACAGTACAATGCACGTGCTCTGTTCTAAGAACACTGAAAATTTCTCTCAACACTCTTATAATTGTTTTCCAAATCCCTTTATGATTTCCCTCACAAAGAATCTTTCTTCTAGATGATAAAAAGATTTTATACAGATATGAAGGCTCTCTGACATAAAGTAGATATAAAATTTATGGCACAATATATGTGGTGTGTGGGTGAAAAATTTTTGTCTAATAAATTTAGCAGAGTTTTTACAAAGACGGATTTAAATTCATTGCCCACAATTTCAAATGAAGTTCTATTTATAGATTTATGACATAACTAGTCATTAAACACAAAATCTAGCTGTTAGAGACATTAACCAATGGTTACTCTGCAAAAATAGTCATTCACCAACTGCATTTAATGCATCTGACACACCAAAATTTGAATTTGGGGCTTTAATAGATGAATTTCGCAGAGACAGAAAGTTAAGGACTTTAACATTGAACTTTAAATTCGTCTGACACAATGTGACATTCGAATTTTGAGTTTGCCAAAGTTAACCCATGCTAGTTCATATGAATTTTTATATTTGAAGAGCGTCTGAAGAGTTTGAACAATTATCTCAAGTTTTCATAATGCATTCGAAATTTGAATTTTAAAAACTGAAATTTATCTATTAGAGAGATGTTCAATGTGGTATAAAAGTTCTTCTCTATGAAGTTTGAATGTTGAACTACAAAGTTCGTCTGTCAGAAGCATGTTCTAACGAGACTGATGACAAGTTCTTATTTTGAAATTTGCACTTTGAAGTCCAAAATTTGTCTATCACAAGAAGTAACTTTGAACTTCACTAACATTCAAATTTTGACGAAGTTTCATGCAAATTTTACACACTTTCACTAACAATACTTAGACCGAAATTCAAATTTCATGATTGAAATTTATATATTAGAGATAAAACCTCTGTAATTTTGAATTTGACTAAGTAAAGTTCAAATTTGGTATAAAATAAGCATAAGTCAAACACAAAATTCACCTGTTAGCCAATATTTTTCAATTCTAACACAAGCGAACTTTAAAATGACTCTTTTAAACTTTGTGGTAATATAAATAAGTATTTTTCAAAGCTTTTTACCCAGTGTTCAAAGTGAGAAACCTAAAAACTATATCTTCTCTTGTTCTTCATTTTATCCATTCATACTCCTTTGATATTCTCCTTCCCAGCTCTAATTGTTTGGAATCATCAAAACTTTTGATTCAACAAGGCCCTTATCAAAAATTAATTCCAAAAATAAACCAAAAAAGTTATGCAATATATTAGCTAAATGGAAGCCTATTTCGAGCTGAGCACAACGGTATAAATATTGTATAGCTGAGAGGTCGAGGTTGAAAGATCGACCAATTTGAAGTTTAATGAAAAAGAATTAGTTAAAAATTGGTCTTTGGGAAAATTTATGAGAAAGTACCCAAAAAAAAATAAATGTTTGCAAGTTTACCTTGCTCAGGGGTAATTTTGTAAATATGAAAAGTTTCTGTCAAAGCAAAGTTTTTTACATGTCATACCCAATGGTATATTGCATAAATGTTAATTGACTAAAAATTAGAGAAAACCAAGAGACATAAAAACAGATAGAAAATGAACAAAAATGTCATTTTTTATATTGGAAGGAAAAATGAAAAAATTATATTTGGCCCAAGAAATGAAAATGTGTTGCAAAATAGTCCCTCAAGATGGAAAAGAAGGCTAAAATAGTTTTGGATAAAATTACACTTAATTACTCGAAAATTTCAAAAATTATAAATTTGCCCCGATTAAGGGTAATTTTGTAAATATGAAGCTCTTGAGGGTCCAAGCTTAATGATATAATATTTGGAATTTAATTAGATCAATATAATATTTATTGGACATTAAAATTTTATTATTAATATTTTACTCAATAAAACTCATTTGGACTGCAAAAACAGGTACTATTAATTTAAGAAAAGTGATTAGACCTTGGTAAAATATATTTTAGGTCAAGATAATAATTTTGAACTAAAAGTAATTGTTGGATAACATTGTATCAATTTAATGACAATTTCAGCAAAAATAACTAATCAGTACAAACAAACTCAATCAGTGAAGGTTATTGTAATCCATAAAAATTATTAAAGCAATTTTTGGCCAATAATGGGACAAGTAGCGTGCAGTAGCAGCTATAGGACCTCAATGGAATTAATTAAAAGCTTTATTTACAAAAAGCAACTAAAGTTGACAATTAAAGTAACTAAAGTTAATTTTTTTATTACTTAATCCCTTTAATTACTTAATTAAGTCATTAACTCATCTTCTTCATCCCATTTTCATGTCTGAACCAGAGGAGAAAGAGGGAGAGAAGGCATAAAACTTAAAGCTCAAAAGAAGAAAACAAGAAGCAATCTCAAGGTCCCAAGCTTCGAAGGTAGGTTTATATGACTATTATCTTGTATATACTTGAGTATTGTAGTATTTTATGAATTATTTCTCTCCATTTTACCTTTGGAAGTTTCAACCTAGAGAGAGAGTAAAGAGAGAAAATAGAGTTATGAAGAAATTACACTATGAAAAGCCATATAAATCCTTCAAGATTAAAAAATATGCCATTATATTGCAAATTTGTTGAGTTATTATTTTTCTAACATTTTTCCTAATTTTTTGCCTATTTAGGGTTTGTAATAGGAAGAGAATTTCATGATTTTGACCCCAAAATAGATTCATTAGGTTCAAAATAAGTAAATACAATTGCATTGTATAAAGAAAACCCAAAGGAAAACCAAGTGAAATTTTCAAGTTCAAGTTAGAACTTTATGTTGCAAGTCATTGATGCAGTAACTAATCGCCTTATTTTATGATGCTTTAGGGTTTAAGGAAATGTTGGAAGATCAAAGAAAATGTATTCAAGGTTTGGAAAGTAAAGGAAGTCATACCTTACTTTCTTACATTATTTTCCATGTATAATAGCATATATAATACTAAAATGAGCTAATTTAAAAGCTCAAATTTTTTAAAAACCAAGTGAGAAAAATTTAAAATTTTTAAAATACTATTCATTTGGTAACTTGATTTTCTGATTAAATTTTGAAAAATTAGAACTAAATCCAAAAAAAATCAAATGAGAATAGTTTAAGTCTCTAAAAATAGTTAAAAACATTTCCTACATAGAAAAAATATACAATTGGAATTTAACTAAGCCAATTCATACAATAAATTCATCCAACTTCAACTATTCATTTGGTCATAATGATTTTTCAACTTTTTCTGACCTATCTTCAAAAATTCATAACTTCTAGCATCTATATCCAAATCAAGTGATCTTTAGCTCTTTCGAAAGCTCTCTGTGTCTACTGTCCAGAAATCTATAACATTTATATATGAAATTAAATTTTGAATGAATAGTACTCATATAAACATCCAATGCTTAACATGGACAGTTTTACATACTAACCTCCAAAACTAATTACATATCATGCTTACATGATCCAAATTCATCCAAAATATGTTCCTACCATTACAAAATTTCTAGAGGAACATAATGATAGCTAGACATAGCTTCATAAAAGCATATATAATTTCACATAAAATTACAAGAAAGCAAGTAATTAAGGCAACTATCAATCTAATCATTATTAGTCTTCTCCTTGCCTCTTGTCTTCTTAGAGGTCTTGCCATCACTTGAACCTATAATGTTAATGCTTAAAGAGTGAGATTTGGGAATCTCAGTAGCTAGTTCATTTAATGCATTTATGTCATTTAAGTTTCACATATAATCACATAAAATCATCAAAGAATCATACTGTCAAATAAAAATTTTGGTAGAGTTTCCCCTAAAAAAATGACACCTTAGAGAAATTTTACAGTCAAAACCAATCACAAATAAACACAAAAACAATATGGCTTATAATTTGCATCAAAGAAACATTATAGAAAATCATAAAGCAAGTAAATGAACCAAGCTACCTTTTATGAAATCCTTTGTTTTTCTACTTGGAACCAAAGATTCCACTACCTTTCTTGAACTCCTACAAGTTCTAAAACATCATTAAACATGCACTAGATCAACCAGAACAAGGGGCTACTTCACAAAGTACTTCTCAAACCCTAAAAACTCATATTCTATATCTTTGGGTTTTCTTGAGTTCAACATTTGTTCTTAACTAATTTGCACCCAAGGAATACATTTTTAACATAAAAAAATTGAAAATCCAACTCCTCTCCATCATACTAAGCTGACCAAAATTAGGGGTTTGAGGGAAGAATGGATTTTTTAATTTCTTGCTTTCAAACCTTCCAAAACTTGTTTCTTTCACTTAATCTCATACTTTTTTCTAAACTTTATGGCATAAAACCACTCCCTTTCTCATTTCTATGTTAAGGGAGAAATTTAAACAACATGGGAGAAGAAGAGAACTTAAGAAAATCTCACCAAACTACTCAAAATTTGAAGGAAAAATCATTAGTAGTTGAGAGAAGATTTTTACCTTTTTTTTCTTGCATTTTTCTTTTCTTCCTTCTCCTTCTCCACGACTTCCTCCTTTCTTCTTGGTGTTTTTCAGTTGCTCTCCCTTTCTTTTCTTAGGCCTAAATTCATGCTAGGGAGGGGGTATATATAAAGAATAAGAGCTGATAACATTTTGCCACTCTTACTTGAAATTTCGTGATTTTTCTTAAGAAAATGACATAATTAATTAAATAATGGAAATCCCCATGTGCAGCTTAGTTACCATGAAATGGAGGGAATTTTGGTCTAAAAATATTGTACTTTTATTCATCTAGATATATCCTAAACCGATCTAAACAAATAAAGCTACTTTAGTAGTATATTTTACTATTATTGGGACACCAATTTTAACTATATTGAGATATGAAATTACCATAATATCCTATTCAAATTGGTTTAAATGTGGGGCTCACATATCTTTTTCTTACTTTATTTGCTTTTTGTGGGGCCTACAGTACTTTTTTTCGCGCACTGTGCACTTTTTGAATCTCGGCATGAAATTTTTCTTCACATAAAGTATGTTAACCTTAATGCATTATACCATTGGATCCGACTTTTCGTGAACTTTATTTTGACATAAAATTTTCATAATTTTGAAATTACCCTTAACTTCGAAAATGTAATTTTTGAAACTTTCGGGTACTTAGTTGTAATTTGCCTTGGGAACTAAAATGCAATAAATTCTTTCTCTAGGGGCTAAAATGTAATTTTTTTATATTTTGTTTCCTTCACTCGAAATTTGACCTTTTTTCCCTTTTTCACATCTATTCACCTATATCAGTTTGTCTGATATCTCATTACATTTTACGCTATCTAAAAATTTCAAGATATTACAAAGGAAGGCTATAAGGTGGTAATATAAGTATCTATGCTTATGTTATCATATTTAATTTTTCATGAAGTTATTGCTATGCCATATGTGTATAATGATATTTTATGATGATTTGTATTAATTGGCTGAGCTGTTTGATCAGGTTCATAACCTCTGGATGTCCAATTTTTAAAATGAAACTTTGCCAAAATTTTTATAAAATATTATGGCACTTGATATTTAAAGTATTTGATGTATGATTTCAAGATATTTCTATAATTTGAATGATAATATGGTTGCATAATTGGGTAATTACCACTGAGATTTCATGAATCTCATTCCTTCCAAATTACAATGTGCTAGGGCCAAGATATAAAAGAAGCCAAAGAGAGTGCAAGAGGAATGAAAAAGAAAAAGATGGATAACTTGATTTTTACAAGTTATAATATTATGTTATGAAATTATGTGCTGATTTATGTATGGGGTGTGAACTTTGTAATTATGCATGATCATGTACCTTAAAGTCCCTCTTGATGTTGAGTATGGATTTGGAACTATGAATGATGATATATGTATGTTAAGGGTTTATTTTGCAAAGTATATGAATGAGAAAGCTTATTCTGACCCTTGCTGAGTGGACGAGCTATTGTTTACACCAAACAAGGGATGATATATGTGTGTCATAAAGTAGATAGAATAAGCATTTCAAAGAGCTAAAGATCACTCAATTTGGCTTAGTACACAATTTATAATAAATTTTCAAAGTTAGAGTTCAGAACAGAATAAGTTGGAAAACTAGAAGCTTAAATCATAGATACTGGATATTTCAAAAGGCATTATAAAATCGTACATAGCTCCAAAAATTTAGTGGTTTGTATACATGGAAAGGTTTGTGACTTAGGATTAACATGCCACTAGTTGAGTGTAATTGGAGCTATATAAAAAGAGTTATGCATATTTTCATAAAACTGTTTTAGTTCAAGTTAGGTTCTGATCCTTAGAGATTCCAATTAATGCTGTCCTATATATATTGAATAAATATACAAAAAAATATGTCTAGAAAGTAGACATTTAGGGCTTTCATATGAGATAAAGAATACAAGAATTGGCTCAAGATATAATAAGATATAAATTTTTAAAATTAAGGCCAAAATCCTGAGAAGATATAAAATGACTAAATATATAGTAAAATTTATGGATTAAATTGTATGAATTAACCAAGTAAATGACCTGAATCATATTTGTCCCATGTAGAAAATATTTTTAAATATTTTTAGAGATTTGAATCACCTTCATATGATTTTCGTAGATTTAGTTATGAATTTTCAAAATTCAGTTGATAAAAGGGAAAATACCATATGAACAGTAACCCAAATTTTTTGAAAATATTGTTTTATGAAATTAAGTGGTTCAGGGTTCTAATCAAGTACCAATGGATTTAAATAGAGTTTAATGCATGAGAAATAAATTTAAAAGTAAAGTGTTACAAAGAGTGAGATCCATTGAATCTCAGTCACATTACCAATTACATACATGTATTATCACATAGTTCATGAAAAACATTTAACAAGTATATTGTACACATTATGCCATAATATTTTATAAAAATTTTGATAGAGTTTCCTTTTATAATTTGGACATCTTGGGGCCACAAGCCCCTTCAATCAACTTAGTCAACATTCAAGAAACATCAATAAAACATCAAATATGGCATCATACAAGTCATAGAGTTCATAGAAATTCATAAGACAATATAATGCAAATAATGAAAAAGTGCCACCTTAAGCTTCCACTCGCTTTTCCTTTGAGTTGTACCTCTTCCATAAGCTCTCTTAAACCTATATACAATATGAAATAGCCACTTAAGCCACTGATTCAAAGGGTTTCTTCAAAATGTCTCACTAAACCCTTAAAATTTCATTTTGCTATCCTTTTGGTTTTACTTGAGTCCAACACTTATTCTTAGTTAATTTGGACTCAAGAATTCCATTTTTGACATTAAAATGATGAAATTCCATCTCTAACTTAATACCTCAGCTTGAACAAAAATGAGCATGGAAGAGGAGAAATTGATTTCTTTTGAAATACTTCTAACAACTTCCAAAATCATGCTTTAGGTTACTAGTTGAGTGTTTATCCTAAGTTCAATGCATGAAAACTTATCTTTTCCATACTCTATGTTATGAAAAAAAATTATAGAAACAGAGAGATAGGAGAAAGAGAACTCCATGAAACTGCTTCAATTATTTGAAAACACAAGTTAGGAAGCATAAAATCTCACCTTGCAAGTTAAATCCTTAAGCTCTCCCTTTGATCTTCTTTTTTCTCTTCTCTTTTTCTCTTAGGTTTTTGGAGCTCTTTCTCTCTCTTTTGTAGCTAAATATGTCATGTGAAATGAGAGGAAAGAAGGGCTTAATTCACTTAACCACACACTTAAAGGAGATATATCTAATGTGTGAATAGTGTTCTTGGGTTACTTGACCACTTGAGTATGTTTTTATGAGATAATTCACAATAATTAAATAAATAATTTCCTCTCTTGTCCCTTGCTGCACATCATGCCAAATAAGTGGTATTTTTGTCCAAAAATTGCTTCATAATTTTTATCAGTCCATAATAGCCTTCACCAAAGAATTTTACCAATACTGATTAATTGCTTTTACTATAATGTGTCTCTTAATTGGTACAAGATTATTTTGAATTTGATTTTGGACTAAACTCATTATCTTGCCCCAAAATATATATGTAAGGGGTCTACATACTATTCCTGTCTTTGTACTGCCTTTTGTGGAGCCTATAATTTTTTTCGGTATGATAATTACCTTTTGACTTTTAATGATAATTATAAATTTATACTTACTTAATTAACCTCAAAGCAATATTCCATTGGGTCCGGCTCGTTGTGAGCTCCATTTTGACAAGAATTTTCTTAATTAAAAAAATACTCTTAACTCGGGGTAAAATTATAATTTTTGATTCTTTCATGTCTTTTCTAGTAATTTCTTCTAGGGACTAATATGCATGAAATTCTTCCTTCCAAAGGCAAAAATTTAATTTTCTCATTTTTCTTCTAACATGGAAAAATTACCTTTTGACCTTTGAGTTAGGTCAAAAACGCAAATACTTATTCTTTTAGGTACTTTCTCGTAATATATAGTTTAATTTTGGAATTAATTTCTTTTAAAGACCTTCTTAATTAAGGTCTAGATATAATTTCTTCTAAGGATCATATAGAAAATTAATTTTAATTAGGGATTAGGCTGGTAAAATTACCATCTTATGACTTTTTCTATCTTTTCATACATCACATACCACATTCACATACCTCTATACATATAGTAGCATTTTTCATGCAATTTGGGATATTACACATTTGCCCCTTATTCTCAAGGGAAATTGATTATTCAATTATCACTAACAAAAATTGGGAGTGAACCAATAATCTTTGTGGAATATATATAAGGTGATATTTTTGGGTTAATCCACCTACCATGTGGACCATTTAAGTTTTTTCTTATTTTAATCGATGTATCAACTAAATGGTCACATGTTTATTTATTGTCAACTTACAACCAAGAGTTTGCGAGATTGCTTGCTCAATTAATTTTGACTTAAGAGCATATTTTCTTGACTATTTAATTAAGAAAATACAGCTTGACAATGTTGATGAGTTTATATCTCAAGTTTTCAATGATTAATATATGTCCATTGGAATTGAAGTTGAATATTTTGTAGTATATGTTCATACACAAAATGGACTTATAGAATTATTTATCGAACGTTTAAAATTCATTGCAAGATCATTACTTATAAGATCAAAACACTTAATCTCCACTTGGGGCATGCAATTGTACATGCTACAATATTTGATTTGCATCAGGCTAACAAGATATCATAAATACTCCCATTTGCAAGTGGTTCTTTGTCAGGAACCTAAATTTCTTATCTAAGAATTTTTCAGTATGTGATTTATATTCCGATTGTTCCACCACAATACACTAAGATGAAACCTTAAAAAAGTTAGGAATATATGTTGGATATGAATTTTCATCAATAATAAGATATCTTGAATTATCAACATGAGATTTATTTACATCACAATTTGCAAACTGTCATTGTGGCGAATCAATTATTCTAACATTGGGGGAGATAATAAGTAATTTGTAGAGGAAATAAGTTGGAATGAATTATTATTATCCTATCTTGATTCTTGTATAAAACAATATGAACAAGAAGTTTAAAGATTAATTCATTTGCAAAGTTTAGTAAATCAATTGCCAGATGCGTTTACTGACCTAAAATGAATGACTAAATTATATGTACTAATAGCTAATGCTCTAGTAATAATTGATGTCCCTATCGAACAATCAAAGTCTGGAGCATGCATAAACCTTGGTAGACCTATTGGTTCCAAAGATAAAAATCCTCGAAAAGACATTGAGTTAAAAATCAAGATGACCCAATTGAGGATTAGGTAACTCCAAAAGAGCGCCCAAAGATAACTCCAGAAGAACCCTCAGACAAAATTAAAGTTTCTATTCTAGAAGAAACTCTGGTATATGAAATTCATGAAAATAATGAGATCTCAATAAATTATGTCATGACTAGAATATGATGGAATCTAAATGAAGTCAATGCTGATGATAATTTTACATATAATGTAGCGCGCAATGTAACATATGACAATGAGGATCACAAACCAAAATTTGTCAAAGAATGTAAACTAAGAGGTGATTGGCTAAAATGGAAAGATGCAATTGATGTGGAACTAAATACACTTGCAAAGCGAAAGGTTTTTGGACTTGTAGTCATCACACCTGAAGATGTGAAGCTAGTTAAAGATAAATGGGTCTTTATGCTAAAATAGAATAAAGATGATGAAACAATGGATAAAGGCATGATTTGTAGCACAAAGGTATTTGTAAAGAATTAGTATTGATTATGAAGAGAAATATTATTCTATGGTGGATGTAATCACTTTTAAATATCTAATTAGTTTGGCAGTAAATAACAAGCTAGACATGCGTCTCATGGATGTTGTTACAACTTATTTATATGACACATTAGATAGTGAAACCTATATGAAAATCCCAGAAAAACTTACAATTCCTGAAGCATATAAGTGTCTCAATGACTTTTTTGTTGAAAGAAAGTTATAAGAATGAATCGATTTGCTCATCGGTATTTATAATAGGAAATAGATTAGAGTTTGTGATAATTTCTGTTTATGTGGATGATTTGTTGAATAAAGATATCAAAGGTGCACAAAAGGCTTCAAGTGAAGAAATTCTGGAGAAATAGGTGCAAAAATAGATGTAGGATGTTTAGTAATGTTTTGATTTGAGTAAAAGACTTTGATTTAGTGAAAAGATGTTTTAAAACCTTAATTCTATGTTAAAACATGGAATATTTGAGAAACACCCACCAACAGACGAAGTTTGAAAGGTTTATACTAATCTGTCATCTTGGAAATTCGAACTTTGGCTTTAGAAATTCAAATTTCGTATTGAAAATGAACAAGTCTGAAAAGAGATTTCTCTGACAGATGAATTTTGACTTGAGAAAATTTGAATTTTGATAAGTGTCTGAAAGGTGCTTTCAGTAACCGGCGAACTTTGGGTTTTGAAAATTCAAATTTCAGATAAAATGTAACCTATGAAAACTAAAGAAATTCGTCTGAAATTATGTCAAAGTTCATCTGAAATCAAGTTTAGATTGGACTTCAAAAGTGCTCACTGATAGACGAACTTTGAAAATGAAAATTCGAATTTCAGAAACAAAGCTTGTGAGTCTGATATAATGATATGTTGACATACGAATAACAGTATTTATAAATTCGAATTTAGAAGTAAGTTTGAAAAGAGGTCTCTCTGACAGACGAACTTTGCCCTTTGAAAATTTGAATTTCGAATTAGATGAACTACTGTGCCTTATAAACCAGCTACGGACAGACGAATTTTGGGGTTTCAAAATTTGAATTTCGAAGGCACTGTAGCAAATTGAAAATACTGTTCACACTTAACAGAACGTCTTCAAACATGAAAATACTGTCACAATAAAGAAACATTTTTCAAAGATCAAAATTCGAACTTTGCTTCATGACAGACGAACTTCGGATATTCAACGTTGAAGTCTTTAGTCTTTAGTTTCTGCGAACTTCGTCTATTGGCCAACTGAAATTCGAATTTCAGAATGTTAGAAGCATTAAATGCGGTTGGTCAACGGATAGTTTTTCAGAGTAACCATTGGATAACTTCTCCAATGGATAGATTTTGTCTCTAACGTATAGTTGAGACCTAAAACTATAAATATAACATCATTTGAAATTGTGGATAATGAATTTAACTTTATATATACTGAAACTCTGTCAAATCATCTACTTAAAGTCCTTTACTCTCACACTTCAATATTTGTACTCCAATTTTCATATTTACTTTGTTTAAGAGAGTTTATTCATTGTAAACAATCTTATCTTCATCTGGAAAAAAGATTTTCTTGTGAGAGGATATCACAAGGGATTGGGGAAGCACTTAGTAAGAGTGCATAGAGTGAAAGAGTGAGCTCTAGAAACAGAGCATCAACTTTGTACTGAGGCATTTACAAGAAGCCCACTGAATTCTTGCAGAATAGTGGAAAATCTCAAGTGGTGACTTGAGGACTGGACGTAGGTCAAGTGGAGAGACCAAACCAGGATAAATATCTGAGTCTTTTCTTCCCTACTGCTACTTTTACAGTTTATTCATTTATACTTTGTTTTACTATCATACTTTTCTTTCTTCACTTTCTTAACATTTTGCAGAAAATTTTCAAGCTTCCCAATTCATCCCCCTCTTGGGAAGTCAGCTTATCTAACATGATTTAAATATTATTGAAACTCTTGAAAAGTTTCAAAAAGCAGTTGATTATTTAAAGAAAGAATTTGAAATGAATGTGTTAGTTCAGCTGGCTTCCCAAGAAGGGGGGTGAATTTGGAAGATTGAAATTTCTCTGCAAAGATGAAACACAATAGTGATACTAAAAAGGTAATTGAAAACAGAGTATAAAAGATAAAGAGCATGGGAGGAGAACTCAGTAGTTTATCCTAGTTCGGTTTATTCCACTTTACCTACGTCCAGTCCTCAAGCCACCACTTGGGATTTTTCCACTATCTTTTGCAAGATTCGAATGGGTTCTTGCAATGACACTAGCCCAAACTTCGGACTAAAACAAATTTTATCACTCTTCTCACTCGAGAGTAAGACTATCTTCCTTAGTGTAATCTCACACTAAGTACTCTCTACAAGTATTTAGATGTTTTACAGAATGAAAACTCTCTTAAAAGAGTAGATATGAAAGTTGAGATACAATGAATGAGTAAAACAGAGGGTAGTTGAGCTTTGAATGAATTAATAAATGAATTAACAGAGTTTTGGCGTGAATATCATTTTTTTCATCACTTAATAACTTAAATGAGGTCCTATTTATAGTCTTGTGGCAGAACTATCTGTTGGAAACAAAGATTAACTATTACTCTCAATAAAATAGCCATTTACCTACAGCATTAAATGCATCTGACAGAGGTTATGTGGATAACCTCCTCAGGTTATGCGAATAATGGGTAACTGTTTGCTTTTATTTTCAACGTGGAGCTTTCATTATGCGGATAACTTAGCTAGGTTATGTGGATAACTTACTACCCAGAATGACTAAGCTTTTGCTCAGAATCATTTTCTTGAAAACCCACTATGTTATTAGGATAATGTTAAGTTTTTCTCAAACTGAATCTTTGTGAAGCTTAGGTTATCAGAATAACCTCCCAAGGTTATGCGGACAACCTATTTACACGAGGATAGTTCAAGTATTTTGAGGTATAGGTTATGTGAATAACCTCCCTTGGTTATGTGGATAACCTGTTTACCTGAGGAGTCCAAGTGCTTTGTGACACATGTTATGCGGATAACCTCCCTAGGTTATGCGAATAACGGGCTACACAGTGCCACTTTTCTTCACTGTTCACTATGTTATATGAATAAGATGCCTACTTTATCAAGATAACCTCCTGGACAGACTTGAGAACTTGATCCCCAAGCTGTGTTATGCGGATAACCTCAATCCTTTTTCATGAAATTAAAGAATGGACTTTGGAAAAGCTTTGAGATTGAGTCTTTATGCCCATACCTTTAAATGATTATGCGTATAAGGTAAGATATTGTCTTGAAAACAACGTAAACACTTAGAAATATCTTTGAAATTGAGATCTTATCCCCATAAGCCAAAAACATTTTCATGAAAACCAATTGAACACTTAGAACCAATTTGAAATTGAAGCTTTATCCTCATTAGATAGCTCTTTTCTTGAAAACCATTTTGAAATCATGAGCCAATAATTAATCATTCAATTAGTCAAATCATTTAATATTGGGTTAACTGAAATTCAAAGCTCAACTACCTTCTTTCATAGATAATTTCCTTAAGTTTGTGAAACGGTTCTTCAATCAATCGGAAACTCCAACTTTGTTCTTCATTTCACTTGTGTTCCTTTGATATTGGATATTTCAAGCTCATTTGTTTTAGAATCATCAAAACATCTGAATTAACATTCTCCCCCTTTTTGATGATGACAAAACAACTTAAACTTATTGTTAGTACTTGGGTTTGCATGAAGCTCTCCCTCAATATGAGCGTGATTTAAGTAAAGTCAAATAATGTAAAGAATATATTTCAAAGCAAGAAACACAGAAATGAACACATTCACAGAAGCAAATTCATTGCATTATAATGATCCATTACAAGTATAGAAACAAAATACAAAAACATAACTTTTGAAAAGCAGCAGAATAGAACAAGCAAGCATAGATCAACAAATCCAGTTAAGTTTCCTTTTTCTTAGACTTCTCCTTCTTTTTCTTTGCTTCTTTCTCTTCTTTTTCCTTAATCTTTTCTGTCTTTTCTTTCTCCCCCCTTTTGTCATCAGCAACAAAGGGGATTTGAGCAACACTAGCATCCATATTGGCGATGTCCTGATCAAGCTTAGCCTTCTATTCCCAAATTCTTTGAAGTCATTCATCCAAAGAAAGAGGAAGGGTGGAGGGTTAGGCTGGAATAGTGGATATTGGTACTGGCCGAAGTGGCTCACTAGAAGAAGTAGGAGGAACAGAAAGGAAACAGAGGAATATACTGAATGTTAGGCATCACAGGTGGAGGAGAGACAGTGGGAAGGGGTGCTGGAGAGGGATCAGAATCAGAGGCAATGGTGAAGATTTCCTGCACAGCAGCCTCAGTAAGATAACTGATGCCTTTAAAGGAAATAAGATCAGGGAGAGGAGGAAAGAGAGCATTAATCTTTTGTCTTTGGTGATGAAGATAGATTTGGTGAATGAAATCACCTTCAGACAAGAGAACTAAGGCTTTGCTTGAATCATGAATTGCTTCTTCCTCAAGACCATAGTCTAGGTTAAGACTTAGGTCCTTAGATTGAGTAGGTGAATGAGCAAAAGCAGTTGGTTTAGAGTAAGTGGGAGGTGGTGGTTGGATTGGGGTAGAGGAAGGCTGAGGAATACCAGAAGCAAGTTGCTCACGCAGGAGTTTCACTTCTTGGGTGAGATTTTCAAATTTAGTCTCAAATTTCTCCTGCATCTCAGTAATGAGATATCCAAGATCAATCATGTCTTCTCTGTGTTCTTTCCTAGTGGGCATGGCAATTTGGAACAGATTTTGGTATAGTGAAGGAATGTCTATAGGTGTAGGCAGGTCAGTGGCTGGGATTTCATCTGGTTTGGTAGGAGTAGTGATAGGTGTATGAGGTTTAGGGTGCATGGTTGAGGTGGTTCAGAGGGTGTGGATGGAGAGGAGCTGGAATCACCAATTGAAGAACTCTTTGTGGCAGATGTAGGCTCAGAACCTTCTCCAGTATCCATTTTCTTGTCAACCCATCTCCCATTCTCCAGACTCATTCCCATCTTCTGTAGGACTTTCTCACTTAACTCTTCTGGAAGTAGTGCAGGCCCTCTTTTAATGTGCAATATGTTATGAAACTTGAGGATTTTGGTGATAATATGACCAAATGGCAATTATGAATCTTTCTGTAGGTCCTTGCCTTCCACATCCTCTGTAGAATGATATCCACCACATTCACTGGTTTACCCTTTATTATCAGCGGCATGACTTGGAATTCTCCTCTGGATAGGTAATTGAAGCCTTCACTCTTATTGAAAAACATGCGTGAGACAATATAGTAAAGAATCCTGTTATTAACAGTCAGAAGAGTTGGGGCAATTTTCCCTTTAGAAGGCACATTTTTCCTTTGCCTAAGCAGCCTTAAGACTATTGTGCTCCATTTGTAATTGGCTTCATCCCTATACAGCTTCATTTGCAAGGGGATACTTTGAATTTTCAATGTTCACCCTTATTCCTCCAGTAAGCAAATTTAGAATTTCATATAGCAAGTCAGGGTACAAGGCAATCCATCTCTTTATCAATCTCACTTCCAACAGCTTTGTGTCATGGTTAATTCTTAGAGAATTATACCAAGCACGTACAACCTCTTCATCACAGTCTTCCTTCAGCTCTATCAGTCCCCTATAGTTCTCTACCAACCCAGCAGAATCAAATTTGTTTCTTACAATAAATTCTTCTATTTTCACAAAATGAGGCTTGACTACCTTACGTTTCTTAAAATCAGCCTCATATGACTCCTTTAAGATCTTTATGCTAATAAGTTCTTCAGCAATTAAAGCTTCCTTAGACTCAATAGCAAAAGTACTTATGTGAGTGTCACTCTGAGGTTCAGATTCTGGAATTCCCTTTGGCTTTGGTGTTCTGGGCTTCTTTGTCGGTTTATTCGGTTTAGATTTAGCTTTTCTCTTCCCTTGACTTGGTGATTTCGAAGCATATTTGGACTTCACATTGCGCTGTGGTCTTTTACTTTGATTGCCACCCGTAGTTTTTGCCATAGTAGTGATTCTAGATGGTTTGGGAAGATAAAAGTTGTTTAGAATTGCTTGGAAAAGGTTTTGAGAGCAGGAAAAGAATGGGATTTTGGAGATTTTGTAAAGCTTGGGGAGTACAACTAGAGGTTTTTAGGATAGGGTTAGGTTTTCCGCATAAGGTTCTGTGTGAAAAACAATGAATCCTATATATAGTCTTGAGGTTATGCGCATAACCTATGGAGATTTTGTAGATAATGAGCTTAAGGAAAGTAAGAAAACCCACGGGTTGCTAGGTTATGCAGATAAGGTCCTTAGGTTATCCGCATAACCAACTTGAGACAAAGGAGAGAGGAGAGAAGTTATCCAAAGAAGCATACCGTGTTATTATGAAAAGAGGTTTCACAAAAGGCACACAAAAAGGTTTTCCATAGAGCAGGTTATTCGGATAACCTTGCTATCTTATGTGGATAATGTTCTCACTTTGGGAACTTCTTGTTTGAGAGTAACGTTATGCGGATAAGTTAAGCAGGTTATCCTGAAATCGAAGCACACAAAACATATACAAAGGAGGAAACAAAGCAGCTTATACACATAAGGTAGAGACCTTATCCAAAAATCGAGTTCCTCAGAAGCCAGAGGTTCAAAGAAAGGTCTTATTTTCATGAAAATCTTCACACCTTATACGAATAACCTTAACTATAGATATTATGCACATAAAAAAATCAACTCGTTTTCAGCATAAGACTATGAGGTTATGCAGATAACCAAATTTAAAAAGGTCATAATCACTTATTGATAGCCGTGTTATCCCCATGAGCCTCTTCTTTTCACCATAATTCATTCTAATCATGCAGGATACTTCATTTCATCAGATTTTGAACATTTTAATTCAAGAAGTACCTGCAAAACAAACCTCTAGATACTCCGATGCTTAAGTTAGTATTATTATTGATTGAATCATACTTTAAAGAAGGATTTCAGAAAATACTTACAATTCATTGAGATTTACCATTCTCAATTCTCTTTTGATTTTTCCATGTCTATCTTTTGCAAGTGGCTTTGTTAGGATGTCAACAAGCTGATCTTCAGTAGAAACAAATTCCATCTTGACATCACCTTTCAAAACATGATCTCTTATGAAGTGATGTCTTACTTCAATGTGTTTTGTCCTTGAATGCATAACAGGGTTCTTTAAGATGTTGATGGCGCTTTGATTATCACACCTTATTGGGATCTCTTTCATCTCAATCTTAAGGTCTTTAAGTTGTTACTTCATCCAAAAGACTTGTGCACAATAACTCCCTGCTGCTACATACTCAGCTTTAGCTGTGGAGAATGCTACACTATTTTGCTTTTTACTGAACCATGACACTAGAGAGCCTCCCAGAAATTGGCATGTTCCACTTGTGCTTTTTCTATCGGTCTTGGATCCAGCAAAATTTGTATCTGTATAACTTACGAGCTTTTCTCCAATCCCTTTTGGATACCAGAGTCCCATTTGAGATGTACCCAACAAGTATCTGAAAATCCTTTTTACAGCTATAGCATGGGACTCTTTGGGACATGATTGGAACCTAGCACACATACAGACACTCAACATGATGTCAGGCCTATTAGCAGTTAAATACAGCAGGGATCCAATCATTCTCCTATATTGAGTTATATCAAAGGGTTTTCCTTCTTCATCCATGTCTGGTTTAGTTACAAAGGCCATAGGAGTTCCCATAGGTTTAGCATGTTCCATTCCAAACTTCTTTAGCAGCTCTATAAGGTATTTGATTGATTAATGAAGATGCCATCATCACATTGTTTGATTTGCAATCCAAGGAAGAAGTTCAGCTCACCTATCATTGACATTTCAAACTCACTTTGCATCAACTCAGAAAAGTTCTTGCACAAAGATTCATTAGTAGCACCAAATATTATGTCACCAACATAAATCTGTACAATGAGTAAATCTTTATTTTATCCTTTAGTAAATAGGGTTGTATCAACTTTTCCTCTTTTAAAACCTTTTTCAATAAGAAAATTACTCAGTCTCTCATACCATGCTCTAGGAGCCTATTTCAACCCATATAGAGCTTTCGTTAGTTTATATACATGATTTGGATTAGTTGAGTCCTCAAATCTTGGAGGTTAATCAACATAAACCTCTTCGATGATATACCCATTCAGAAAAGTACTTTTCACATCTATTTGATATAACACAATATCTTTTATGCAAACATAGGCTAAGAGAATCCTTATTGCTTCCAATCTTGCAACTGGAGCAAAAGTTTCCTCATAATCAATGCCTTCTTCCTGATTATATCCTTCAGCCACTAATCTAGCTTTATTCCTTATTATTGTTCCTAATTCATCAAGTTTATTCTTAAACACCCATTTGGTTCCAATAATAGGGTGGTTTTTGAGCTTAGGGACTAAATCCCAGACTTGACTTCTTTCAAATTGATTAAATTCTTCTTGCATAGCTAAAATTTAGTATTCATTAATTAAAGCTTCTTTACTATACTTAGGTTCAATTTGAGAGACAAAAACACAATTGTTAACTTGATCCCTGAGTTGTTTTTTAGTTTTAACTTTCTCTTGAACATTCCCAATAACTTGATCAACTGGATGATTCCTTTGATATCTCCAAGCTTTAAGGAGTTCTTGAGATACTTCCTTATTTATTTCACATTCATTATCTTTCTCTTGAATATCTTCCTCTACATTAGCAAATTCAGATATTTTAGGAGGTTCAGTTTTATTTTCTTCAGACACATTCAAATTCTTGAAACTGGAAATTAACATCCTCATCATTAGCATGCTTAGACAGAGTTTCATTTTCAAGAAAGATCACATGCACAGATTCTTCAACAATTCCAGACTTCTTGTTGAATACCCTATATGCAAAGTTCAGAGAACAAGAAACAACAGACAAACTTTGATTTATGAAAGTTCAAATTTCACAAATTTCAAACAATAAGCAAAAACGAAAAAGACAAGCAACAGACGAATTTCACTTATGAAAGTTCATCTTACAGAGACTTAACATAAAAGCATATTTCAATAGACGAATTTTGAGATCAAAAATTCGTATTTCAAAGTTTTGCAAATTGTCTCTAAAATTCGTATCTTGAGATATGGAAATTCATACAAAAAGCATTTTGAACAAAGTAATCATTCACATTGTATTTTGGAAATTCAAATTTCCATCATTCAATAGACAAACTTCGAGGGTGATGAAAGTACTGTTACAGTGTGTAAGCTACTGAAATTCATCTGATGAACATCTAAGTTTGAATGTTGAGCATGCTAGTTCATTCAAAAACACAATTCAACATGGAAATTCGGCTAATAATCTTTTGAAGTGTGAATTTCAAAATTCTAAATTTACAGATTTGTCCTCAAAGTTTGAATTTTCTCCTTCCTTCAGCATCTTTTGATTGTACAGGTTTGATTAGCTCCAATATATAGATTTGTTATCATCTAAACTCATATGGAGCACTTGCAACATATCTTAAACATACTCCAATGCTAAAGTTAGTATTAATTCAATGTCAGAAACTTTAAATAGATGTATATAAGGGCTTACTTACAACTCATTGGGATTTACCATTTCTAATTCTCTTCTGATTTTGCAGTGTCTATCTTCTGCAAGAGGCTTAGTTAGAATATCTGCAATTTGATCTTCAGTAGGGATGTATTCCAATTTGATGTCTCTTTTCAAAACATGATCCTTTATGAAGTGATGCCTTACTTCAATAAGTGATCCCTTATTGGTATTTCCTTCATCTCAATCTCAAGATCTTCAAGTTGCTGCTTCATCCAAAGGACTTGAGCACAACAGCTGCCAGCTGCAACATATTTAGCTTCTATTGTGGAAAGAGCCACACCATTTTGCTTCTTGTTGAACCATGAAACCAAGGATCCTCCAAGAAACTGACACGTTCCACTTGTGCTTTTTCTGTCAGTTTTGGATCCAGCGAAGTTAGTATCAGTATATCTCGTGAGTTCCTCTCCATTGCCTTTTGGATACTAAAGTCTCATCTGTGATGTTCCAATTAGATATCTGAAAATTCTTTTCACAGCTGTTGCATGGGACTCTTTGGGGCATGATTGAAACCTTACACACATACAGACACTGAACATAAGGTTAGGACTAATAGCTGTTACATATAGCAAGGAACCGATCATTCTCCTGTACTGAGTTATGTCAAAGGTCTTTCCTCCTTCATCCATATCAAGTTTTGTTGTAGTAGCTATAGGAGTCTCCATTGACTTGGCATTATCTATACCAAACTTTTTCAGCAACTCTTTCAGATATTTTGATTGATTGAGGAAGATGCCATCATTACTTTACTTAATTTGCAGTCCAAGGAAGAAGTTGAGCTCACCCATCATTATATTTCGAATTCACCCCGCATTAGCTTAGAGAAATTCTTGCAAAGAGATTCATTAGTAGCACCAAACATAATATCATCAACATAAATTTGAACAATAAGTAAGTCTTTATTTTCTTTCTTGGTGAACAGAGTTGTATCTACTTTTCTTTTATTAAATTTATTTTTAGTTAGGAAATTACTTAGCCTTTCATACCATGCTCTAGGGGCTTGTTTTAACCCATAAAGAACTTTTTTCAGTTTATAAACATGGTTTGATTTTGTTGAGTCCTCAAAACCTAGAGGTTGATCAACATAAACCTCTTTTATGATATACCCATTTAGAACAGCACTTTTTACATCCATTTGATATAACATTATGTTTTTCATGCATGCATAGGCCAAGAGGATTCTTATTGCGTCGAATCTTGCAACTGGAGCAAAAGTTTCGTCCTAATCAATACCTTCTTCTTGATTATATCCTTTGGCAACTAATCTTACTTTATTTCTAATGATTGTTATTGATTCATCAAGTTTATTTCTAATGACCCATTTAGTTCCAATAATAAGGTGATCTTTAGGTCTGGGCACTAAATCCCAAACTTAATTTCTTTCAAATTAATTTAGTTCATCTTGCATAGTTAGTATCTAATATTCATCAATTAAGTCTTCTTTAGCATACTTTGGTTCAATTTGAGAAATGAATGTATAGTTGTTTATTTGATCCCTAAGTTGTCTTCTAGTTTTAACATTCTCTTGAACATTCCTAATTACTTTATCAACTGGATGATTCCTTTGATATCTCCAAGTTCTAGGGAGTTCTTGAGACATTTGTTCATTATTTTCAAATTCAAGATCTTTCTCTTGAATATTTTCCTCCACATTAGTTGATTCAAATATTTTTGGAGGTTTAATTTTATCTTTTCTAGAAAGATTCAAGTCACTAAAGTTGGAAATAAGATCATCTTCATCAATGACATGCTTTGAAACAATTTCATTTTCAATAAACACAACATGCACATATTCTTCTTTAGTTATAGATTTTTTATTGAAAACCCTATATGCTTTACTTCTACTTGAATAGCCAAGAAATATACCTTTATCTAATTTGGCATCAAGCTTACCCAGATTCTCTTTTCTATTGTTGTGAATGAAGCATTTGCATCCGAATACATGTAAGTGTGAGAGGGTGTCTTCTCCAGAATTGGTCTGATGTAGGCTTGGTTAATGATATAGCTTGTTGTGTTTACTGCATCAACCCAGAAAACTTAAGGAAGCTCCTTTTCGTTCAGCATTGCCCTGGCCATTTCTCCAATTGTTCTGTTCTTCCTCACCACCACTCTATTTTGCTGAGAAGTCCTTGGTGCTGAGAAATTGTGATCAATTCCATGCTCTTCATAGTATTCCAGAAAGCTTGAGTTTTCAAATTCTCCTCCATGATTAGACCTGATAGACACAATGGAAATATCTTTCTTATTTTGCACTTTCTTAACCAAGGTTACAAATGCATCAAATGTTTCACTTTTGGAAAAAAGAAACAAAGTCCAGGTAAATCGAGAGTAATCATCTACAATCATAAATACATACAAGTTTCCACTAATGCTTTTTACTCTAGATAGACCTATCAAATCTATATACAACAATTGTAGTGGTCTAGATGTAGTGGTTACAATTTTAGATTTGAATGACAATTTAGTTTGTTTTCCTTTGAGGCATGCATCACATTCTTTATCCTTTTCAAAAGAGATTTTTGGTAAACTAGTGACCAAATCATTCTTAATCAATTTTGTTAATTGGTTCATGTGAACATGTGCCAGTCTTCTATGTCACAACAAACTATCATTATCTTTACTAATTAAATATACAGAATATAAGGAGGGAAGTTCATCAAGATTAATGGTATAATAGTTATCATCCCTTTGAACTTTGAGGATTACTTTATGATCACTTTTTCGGATGACCAGGCAGAACTTTGAGTCAAACAGTACCTAGTTCCCTTTATCATGTCTAACTCACACTTAGCAAGTTATGATTGAGTCCAACTACAAATAGCACATCTTCTATAGATGTTTCAGGATTCTTGCCTATAATACCAATACCAACTATTTTGCCATATTGATTACCACCAAAGGTTACCTTTCCTCCTTTCTTGTCTCTAAGGGTGATGAACTTCTCCTTATCACCAATCATATGACTTGAGCAACCATTGTCCATATACTATTTGTTACTTTTTCTTGCTCTAAGATAAACCTGTAAAACAAGGTTCAGTTTTTCCTTTTTGGTACCCAAATCTACTTGGGTCCTTTTCTGTCAGTGGCATTTTCCCTAGATATAGATGTACCTTTGGGAACCCATTTTACCTTCCTGTCAAGTCCATTTTTCTTCAATAAACATGAACTGGAAATATGTCCCTTCTTGTTACAGAAGTGACACGTGGTAAAGGGACTGCTAGATTGTGATGCACAAAGAAAGCAATGCAGATAATACTTTTGTTTCACATATTTTAGTTGGACATAAGATTCAATGCATTTTGAAGTGTGACTTTTCTTTTTATGTCTATCAGAATGCACAAAATGTCTTATATACAGATTTTGATTTTTCTTTTCATTCTTTTTCTTAACTACACAAGGATCATAGCCAAATCCAGCTTTTCCCTGTGCAATTCTTTGGCTTCCTAATAAGGTAAATAATATATCTTTACCCTTAGTGAGTTTAGCCATGGTTTTCAAAAGATATTCATTGTTCTTTTTCAGTTCAGTGCATGATATACATCAAGAAGATTCAGTTTTATGTAGAGACACAATGTCAAATAGTTTGCAATTAGATTCTAACTTGTTGATTTTCTTCTTGGCCAGTTTTAGTTCTTTTGTAGTTTTAATAAACTCATCATGCAGATCATGAAATGCATCAAGCAATTCAGAATAGAAAGGTTCAGATTCATATACCTTATCTTCATATCACTATTAGATGAGCTTGGAGTCTCTTCAGATGCAAGTGCCATCAAGCAGATGTTAGCAATTTCTTCCTCATCTTCATCTTCTTCATCTGAGCTATTGCTCCAGATTGATGAGATGTAAGTCTTTTGTTTTTTGGCCCTTGTCAGCAGCTTTCTTTTTTTTTTCCTATTTTTTCAGGAATTGTGGACAATCCTATTTGATGTGCCCTTACTTTTTGCATTTGTAGTAGGTGATAGGCTCTTTGTCTTCTTTCTTGTTGTCTGTAGCTGCTCCTTTCTTAAAGAGTCTTTTATTTCTTTTCTTGTTGTAGAACCTTTCAAATTTTCTGATCGACATAGCCAAAGTCTCTTCATCCAGATCTTCATCATTGTCAGACTCTTATTCTTTTTCTTCTGCAGCTTTCAATGCAAGGCCCTTTTTTTTCTTATCTTGACCAACTTCCTTTAGATCCTTCATTTTACCCTTATACTCTTTAAGGCTGCCGAAGAGTGTAGTGACAGAAGCCATTGACTCTCCTCTGACTTCTTCTATTGCTGTTACTTTTGGTTGCCATTCTAGAGAAAGAACTCTAAGGATTTTTCTGACTTTCTCTAGTTGTGTGTACTCCTTACCAAGACTCTTCAATTGATTCACAATGAGGGTAAATCTCTTTTGTAGCTCTTTGATGCTCCCACCTTCCATTATTCTAAAACTTTCATACTCACCAATGCAGGAGTTTAATTTGTTCTCCCTTACTCCAGTAGTTCCTTCATGAGCTATTTCTAGAGTGTCCCATATACCCTTGGTTGTGGTACATTATGATACTCTATAGAATTCGTCCTGGTTGAGTGCACTAACCAGACAGTGTTTTGCCTTGAAGTTCAGCAGGACTCTTCTCTTATCTTCTTCATTCCACTCATCTTCTAGCTTCTCTTTGTATTTACCATCATCCTGCAACTTTATTGGAACAAAATCCTCTTTTTGGATGATTGACCAGATGTCCAGATTAATAGACTGGAGATAGATTTGTATTCTCATCTTCCAGTATCCATAATGCTCTCCACTAAAGCCAGGAGGTCTATTTGTGTTGTTTCCCTTTGGAAGGATACTCTCTTCAAAGCCAACCATTGATTTTCCCAGATTTTTAGATCCTCTGCTTGGGAAACCGAGCTTTGATACCACTTGTTAGTTCTGCTAGCTTCCTAAGGGGGAGGTGAATTGGGAAGTTTGAAAATTTTCTGCAAAATTACAAGAAAGCAGTGAAAGCAAAATATGTAGAAAAACAGAGTACAAAATGTGATAAGGTAATAAGCAAAGTATAAGAAGAAGGACACAAGAATTTATCCTGGTTCGGTTACTTTCTCTTGACCTACGCCCAGTCTTCAAGCTACCACTTGAGATTTTCCACTATCTTGCAAGAATTTGGTGGGCTTCTTGTAATGCCACAGTACAACTTTATGCTCTGTTCCAAGAGCTTCTACTTTCACTCTCTGCACTCTAGCTAAATACTTCCCAAATCCCTTGTGAAGTCCCCTCACAAGAATATCTTTCTTCCAGATGAAGATAGGATTATTTACAGCAAATGAGTTCTCTAATTTAGACTATATATGATAGTTGAAGTGTAGTTTTTGAAGTGTAGAAAGCTTTGACAGAAGATTTTGACAAAGTTTCAATATATACAATATAAGATCATTACCCACACATTTAAATGAAGCTCTATTTATAGATTTATATCTTAAATATACGTTAGAGACAAAATCTAACCATTAGAGATGTTACCTAATGGTTACTCTACAAAACTATTCATTCACTAACCGCATTTAATGCATGACATCCAAAGTTTGAATTTTGGGGTGTCAACAGATGAATTTCACATAGACCAAAAGTTAAAGATTTTAACGTTGAACTTCGAAGTTCATTTGTTCAAAAGCAAAATTCAAATTTTCATCTTTGAAAAATATTTTCATGATGGAACATATGAATTTTCAAGGTTAAAGTTCTTCTAAGAAGTGTGAACAGTTGTTCCATATTACTACATTACATTCGAAATTCAAATTTTGATGCCCAAAATTCGTTTGTTAGTGAGCAACTCAATATGGCACAAAAACACTTCTTTTTGAAATTCAAATTTTTCAAAAACCAAAGTTTGTCTGTCAGAGAGACCTCTTATCAAACTTATTTTAAAGTTTGAATTTCTGAAGACCAAAGTTCGTCTATCAGAGGGACACCTGAACAGACTTACACATTATCTTTCCAAAGTTTGAATTTTCAAAACTAAAGTTCGTCTGTCAGAGGGCTGACTTGGAACTCTTTTTAAACTTCACTTTCAGATGAACTTTGACATATCTTCAGATGAATTTTTCATTTTTCACATTTTACCCAAAATTCAAATTTTTAAAGCCAAAATTCGTCTGTCAAAGGACTAGCTTGGAATGTTTTCTAAACTTTACTTTCAGATGAACTTTGACATAGCTTTAGACGAATTTTTCATTTTTCACAAGTTTTTCTTTGCCCGAAGTTCAAATTTTAACAGTCTGAAATTCGTCTGTCATATGCAACATCTTTGTAAGTTCGAATTTCAGCCTTCAAAGTTCAAATTTTCAAGGTAACAAATGAAGTTTAATAGTTTAAAATTTGTCTGTTAGTGAATATTCTTTAAATATATTGTAAGTTTATACAGGATTATTTGAAAAACACATTTTGAAAACATTTGGGTGAAAGATCAAAACTTTTTACTCATATGAATATAGTGAGAAATGCTACAACTAATCTTGTACTCATTTTTCTTGGATTTCTTCACTTGAGATCTTTTATATACCTTTGATATCTTCCTTCCAAGCTCCAGTTTGTTTGGAATCATCAAAAACATTTGATTCAACAATTAGGTCCAAATGATGGCAAGACCACCAAGAAGACAAAAGCCAAGGAGAAGAATATGGATTATTCGACTTTTAGTTAAAATTGCTACTTGTTTTCTTGTTATTTCGTATAAAACCATATGTGCCTTTGTGAGGCTATGTTTTTCTACCATTATGTTCCTCTAGGCCTCTTGTAATATTTTGGATAAGTATGACTCATGTATATATTTTATGAAAATGGTTTTGAAGTTTGGTATGCAAATCTGTCCAAAACAAGCAGTCTAGGTTTAGATAGAGATAATTTGTTCGAAATAAATAATTTCATATAAGTGTTATATATGATCATATACTAGACAAATAGAAATTTTCAGGAAGCTATAGATCACTTGATTTGGATAATTTTGCTAAGCGTTACGAATTTTCGAAAAGAGGCCAAAAATCTGGAAAATTCTGTTTTGATCATTTGATCTATAAACTTTGGTCAAAATATTGTATCAATTGTTGTAATAAAGTTCAAATTTCATATTTTTTCTATGTAGATAATTTTTTTACTATTTTTAAAGACTTGAATCATGTTCATCATATTTGTCTAGATTTAGTTATGATTTTTCAAAGTTCAACCAGAAAAATGGAATACCAAATGAACAGTAATTCTGAATTTATATATTTTTCTAATTTGGTCCCTTTAATGATTCAAGCTTCTAAAATAGCTTATTTCGACACTAGATATGTTATAATACATGGAAAATAATATAGGAAGGTAAGGTGTTACAACTTTAGGGAAGGAAGTATAAGTCCCCTTTATGTTAGACAAAGCTGAGCAAAAGGAAGCTTTTGGGTCCTGAGTTGGTAGACCAAACCTCCAGGTAGATTGAAATGATCTAAAAGAAGTTGCTGTTGAATCAAGTGTTTTGATGATTCCAAATCAACCATCAAGAGCTTAGAATAAAGATATCAAAGGTGCACAAAAAACTCAAGTGAAGAAATCCTGGAGAAATCAGTGCAAAGATTCATGTTGGATGTTTAAAAACATTTTTATTTAAGTAAAAGACTTTGATTTGGTGAAAAGATGTTTTAAAACCTTAATTCTATGTAAAATCATGGAATATTTGAAAAACACCCACCAACAGACGAAGTTTGAAAGGTTTATACTGATCTGTCATCTTGGAAATTTGAATTTTGGTTTTGGAAATTCGAATTTCGTATTGAAACTAAACAAGTCTGAAGAGAAGTCTCTCTGACAGATGAATTTTGCTTTAGAAAATTTGAATTTTGATAAGTATCTAAAATAAGCTTTCAGTAACAGACGAACTTTGGGTTTTGAAAATTTGAATTTCAAACAAAATGAAACTTATGAAAACTAAAGAAATTCGTCTGAAATTATGTCAAAGTTCATCAGAAACTAAGTTTAGAATGGATTTCAAAATTGCTCACTGACAAACGAACTTTGAATATGAAAATTCGAATTTCAGAAACTAAGTTTGTGAGTCTGTTACAATGATATGTTGACATACGAATGACAGTACTTATAAATTCGGATTTTGAAGTAAGTCTGAAAAGAGGTCTCTCTGACAGACGAACTTTGCTCTTTCAAAATTCAAATTTTGAATCATATGAACTACTGTGCCTTATGAACCAGCTACGGACAGACGAACTTTAGGGTTCCAAAATTTGAATTTCAAAGGCACTGTAGCAAATTGAAAATACTGTTCACACTTAACAGAAAAACTTTCAACATAAAAATTCGTATGTTACAACGAAGAAACATTTTTCAAGTATCAAAATTTGAATTTCACTTCATGACAGACGAACTTCGGGCATTCAACGTTGAAGCTGTTAACCTTCGGTTTCTGTGAAATTCGTCTGTTGACCAACTGAAATTCGAATTTCAGTATGTCAGAAGCATTAAATGCGGTTGGTTAACGGATAGTTTTTCAGAGTAACCGTTGGATAACTTATCCAACGGATAGATTCTGTCTCTAACGAATAGTTGAGACCTAAATCTATAAATATAACATCATTTGAAGTTGTGGGTAACGATTTTAACATTGTATATACTGAAACTCTGCCAAATCATCTACTCAAAGTTTCTTACTCTCTCACTTCAATATTTGTACTCAAACTTTTATATTCACTCTGTTTAAGAGAGTTTAATCCTTGTAAACAATCTTATCTTCATCTGGAAGATAGATTTTCTTGTGAGGGGATACCACAAGGGATTGGGGAGCACTCTGTAAGAGTGCATAGAGTGATTAAGTGAAGCTCTAGAAATAGAGCAACATCTTTGTACTGAGGCATTTGCAAGAAGCCCACGGAATTCTTGCAGAATAGTGAAAATCTCAAGTGGTGACTTGGGGACTGGACGTAGATCAAGTGGAGAGTCAAGTGGTGACTTGGGGACTGGACGTAGGTCAAGTGGAGAGATTGAACCAGGATAAATTTCTGAGTCTTCTTCTCTTTACTGCCACCTTTACAGTTATTTGCTTATACTCTATTTTACTATCATATATTGGTTTCTTCACCTTCTTGATATTTTGTAAAAAATTTTTAATCTTCCCAATTCACCCCCCTCTTGGAAAGCCAGCTAATCTAACAGTTGCTAGCGGCCCAAAGTAGGAAAAAGAATTATGTCCACAAAAGGAAAAGGCCATTAGAATTTGAAATAGGAGATCATGTGTTTCTCAAGATATCTCCTACAACTGGAGTCGGTCGATCCATGAAGAACAAAATGCTTAATTTAAGGTATGTTGAACTATTTGAAATCCTTTTAAAACCCCAACCTATAGCTTATAAATTGGCCCTTCCCCCAAACCTAAGCTAGATTCATGATGTTTTTCATGCCTCCCAATTGAAAAAGTATCAACCAGACCCATCACATGTTATAGAATATGAAAGTATTGAGCCACAGGATAGTTTATGTTATGAGATCAAACTTGAGAAGATTATCGACTGTCGGGTCAAGCAACTGAGGAATAAGAGGATTCCTCTTATAAAAGTGGTTTGGAAAGGTTTATCAACAGAGGAGGTAACATGGGAGTTGGAATCTAATATGAACCAGAAGTATCTAGAACTATTTAAGCAAGGTATGTTTTAAAATTTTGTGAATGAAATTTTATTTAGGGGGAGAGAAATGTAACATCCCAATTTTCTATATGTATTTCATGAACAAATAATTAAAAGAAATTATATGAAATTGTTCTATAATAATTTATGATATTTGGGAAAGCTTGGAAATTTAATTACATAGATTTAAGACCCAAAATAAGAGGCTTAAAAAGGGCAAAATGATTATTTTGCTAAAAGAGAAGGACAAAATGATCATTTTACAAAATAATAGAGAGGAAATAATACTCTCTCACCCTCCTTCGTTAATACAATTAAGAGTCACTAGGTGCATCTTTAGAAGTATTAAGAGAGGGAGATTAATTAAGTATAGGTAATTTTGAAAGAAATTAAAAATGTGAGATAAATTAATTATCTTTAACTAATTTCAACTAACTTCGCTAATACTTGTAAAGTAGTTTTTTCCCCTATAAATGGGACCGAAAGGAGTATTATAATCCTCTAATGAAGGCTAAAAGTGCAAATAAAACTGGCTTTGTGGGCTCGGAGAATAAAAGTGCAAGTCCAATAAAAAGAAGGTCTCACGTGAATAGTAAATATTGAAGAAGATTAATGGTAAAAAGTAAGCATGACAAGTTGACTCCACATGAAAAAGTAAAGAGAAAAAGGTAGTGAGTTCCATAGATAAAGTAAATAAAAATATACTAGATATAATAGAAAACCAAATAAAAAAGTACACAAACCAGTATCAATTTGATTAGTTAAATGACAAACTTGTAATTTCTCTTTTCTCCCTCATAATGACTGAAATTATGGGACTAAAATGCCCCTTCCTACTCCTCTCTCAATGCCAAAATATCATGGGGTAAAATGGTAAAGTGATTTTATTAATTCAAGGAAAATTGATGGCCCTTGAATCAAAAGAAACTCCAATAACCAAAATTCACCCATGATCCCTTTAAAAATCCTTAAGCCCCCCTCCCTCTTTGCTCATTTGGTTGAAGGCTTGGGAAGGTTAGAGAGAGGGAGGATGGCATGCTAGAAAGAGAAAGAGAAAGAGAGAGTGAGGCTGAGAGAGAAGAAGAGGAAGAGGAAGAGAGAAAGAAAGAGAGAAGGAAGTGGAGAAGGAAGGCAAGGAAGCAAGGTCTCCAAAGGTAAGTTTCCTCTTTCCAATCTCTCTAGTGTTTCTTTCTCTCTCGATTAGCATGTTTTGGGTTAGGGTTTGGATGCATTTTCACCTCCTCCTCCCTTGTTCCCTTCATGCCTCGACCTAGAGCAAGAAAGGCACAAGAAATTTGTGTTTCATTTAAACATTGTTGCAATGAGTTTGTGAGGATGCAACTAGTCCAGAATACATGAATGATTTGTTAGGTTGGCTGGTCACCCAAGAGGAGGGTGAATTGGGTGATGCAAATTTTTGTCTCTTTTGAAGTGTAGCTCAATTTCACCAACTGTCGTAGCAAAACAGAGATGAACAGATTATGATGAAGTAAATAGATAAAATGAGAAGATGAAAAGTAAGAGACAAGAATTTATACTGGTTCAGTCTAAACCACTTGGCCTATATCCAGTCCTCAAGCCGTTACTTGAGATTTTCTATTATCTCTGGAAGATTCAATGGGCTTTTACTACCACAATACAAACCAAGACTCCTCTTGAGTCTTCAACTCCTAGGTTCACTCTTCCCTAACAAGAGTAATCCAAATCCCCACAAGGATACCACACCTTGAGTAATCTCTCTAAGAATAATAAAGAATAGATCATGATTGAACTCTCTCTAAGAGTGAATAGATATAATGTAGCTCTAAGAACTCAAAGACTGTAGATTTTCCAAGGATTGGCTTAAGATTTGTGTTTTTCTCTTTGTAAGAATCAAAATGACATTTTAGATCATATTCTAGCTTGATATATGTTCAGAGAGTTGTAAAAATGAGTTTGGAAGATCATATTTATAGGAAATGATGAAATATGGCCATTAAATACAAAAACTAGTCATTACTAGCCGTTACAAGGTGTCTGGAATTGTGAAATTTGAATTTTGGGTGTGAACATTCGACTGTTGGTCATTCCAGAGCGCATTTTCACATTCTGGAGATTCAAAATTCAAATTTAAAAAAGCCAACATTCGTCTATCAAACTCAAAATTTGAATTTTGAATGTAGAAATTCGACTGTTGGTTGTTTCGAAAGCATATTCACATTCTAGAGATTCAAAATTTGGATTTTGAAATCCAGCATTCGTCTAGCAGACTCAAAATTCAAATTTTGGATGTGAAAATTTGACTGTTGGCTATTTTAGAAACATTTTCATATTCTGGAGATTTGAAATTTGAATTTTGAAGACTAACATTTGTCTATCGGGCTTGAAATTTGAATTTCAGAAGCCGAAATTTGTCTATCAGAGATGAAACCTCTGTAACTTCAAACTTGACACTGTAGACAATTTTACAGAAGCTATAACTCTCTCATTTTAACTCCAAATGAAGTAGATGACCTATAGTTGGAAATATCTCAATGTCTACTTTCAAAATACAATAAGTTTCACTTTAGAAAGAAACGTATGTTGTGAGATATGATCAGAATAATGATAAGAGGTCAAAACTGAAAATCCATATCTCACAACTCAATTTTAAATGACCATAACTTTTTCATATAACCTTTAGTTTGAGTGAAATAAACTTCTTTGAAAACCTTATTAAGTATAGTTTCATATGAAATATGTTTCACATTAAAGCCATATTTATTTTGAGAGATATCTCAAAAACACTAATCAAAGGTCAAACTCTAAATTCTTGAAAACCATATTTCACTATGTTAAAAAGTAAGGATGTGTTATTTTGATAACCAAAACTTCTTGAGCCAATCAAATGCAATTGTAAATCATTGAGTTTCACATGCTATGAAGTATATACCTATCAAAATCCAAAGTCTATCTTGATGCAACCAAGCTTCCAAATCTTTAATTCTTTGACACTTGAATTCTTCACATCTTGGATCATCCTTTTCCTTCTTCTTCTTTGAGTGAGGCATGATGTTTATTTTCTTTTCTTTATTCCAATGCTCACTCTTTCTTCTTAGACAATTCTACATTTAATGTATTACACTTACAAGTCAAGTAGTTAATCCAATTTATATATCCAAAATATAAAAGCATAGTGGATATATTAGCCATTATATATGTATTATAAACACAATTAAACACATACTAATGCTCATTTTTCTTCAATTAGGAACAACATATATGTTAAACAGATATGATGGATTTGTTCCTTATTACTCTATATTTGTCATCATCAAAACTTATATTATATTAAATCTAACATGATTGGCCAAGAGAATGAGTTTTTCCACTTGGGTTCCATGAGGTCATGTTTTAGCCTAAGCAAGATGAGAGCCCTAGGCTTTGATTCTCATGGAATAAATGTATCCAATGCATTCCTAGCATACAAATTAACCGAGAAAGTTCAAGGGAATTATTAAAGAACTTGGTTTGAATAATGTCAAAGATTGAGATCATTTATGCATACATCAGTTTTCATGATGTTATCAAGTTGTTAACCAAGGTTTAATGGTACTAATAGGATGTAATCAAGCTAAGGAAGTGATCCAAAGCTAATTGAAAAGCAAGATCCAAAAATAAAGTTAGTAAAACTTTAAGGTAGCCTCTTTCTCTTTATTAATGTTATAGCTTATTACTGTTCTATATGTTATTATGGTATGTAAATGATGTTGTGTTAATGTTATAGCTATTTTGCATGATTGGTGGCTATTTTTATGATGAGAGCTAAGCTTAGCATGCCCTATTTTTAAGTTGTTATATTGCCAAAATCTCATTAGGCAACATAGATATTTTTAATGTTTTATGAAAGCATGTTATGATTTTTATGTTTTTTTTAAATGTATTGTGAAAGCATGATGACATTGCAAGTTGGCTACTGAGATATCTTAATATCACCCTATAGTTAACCAATAATAGGATCAAGTCATGGCAAATGGATGCATGTGGAGTATGAGAAATAATGATAATAAAACCTTGCTAGAAATTGTTAATGTTATGTTTCGTACTATTTATTTTGAATGAATATATAAATTTGAATATGTCTTAAAAAACAATGTAGCAATAATTTGGTTATATTTGGATTTATACAATTATAGTTATCCATGTTTTGGTAAAACTGCTACAATAAAAGTTGTTTCTGACCCCTAAAGGTTTAAAATAGTATTTTGGCCAGTAGGAGTAAAATAAAAGTACATAGTAAATTTGTTTAGAAAGTAATCAGATAAGACTTTCCAATGATGTTAAGTATGCATGAAATATCTCTTTATTTTATCATAAATGAATTTTTAAAGTTAAGGCTCAAATTTCAAACAAAAACTAGAAATTGAAAATGAACAACAAAGTTTATACAATAAATTGTATAAATCTAAGTGTCTATTTTCTAGTTTCATATTTTCCCCATTGAATTCAATATGTGCACGATTTTTAGATATTTGAATCATTATGAAATGATTTTTCCATATTTAATTATGAATTTCAAAAGTTTGCTATACAGTGAATTGTAGATCTTACAAAAACAATTTTAAGCAGTTTTAAATTTTAATTAGTTCAAGTTTTCAAGTACTTTTTTTATGCAATAAAAGTAAGAAAATTTCATGGAGAAATGTCTTTAAATATAAAATGTAATAGACACAACTTCTTTATCATCCTTATTCTTTCAAAAAAATTTGAACAATATCTTTAAATGCATCTCCTTTAAATGTTGGTTCAAACTTTTAAAGAAGTATGAGAGCCTTAAGGGAACCTTTAAATGCATCCATTTCTTCGTACACCATAATCATAACATTGTGCATATCTCATGTCTAGGGACTGAAATCCGAAGGTTTGTTTATCTCTTGTTTACTCTAATGCATTACTCCTTCTAGAGTTTAGTTTTAATCATGCACACATGCACCAACATTCATGGGTTGTTCCCCAAGAGAATATCTTCATTACTTCCTAGAAAACATTATCTAGTAATGCATTAGGACACTAACTCATATGGCCATAAAAAAAGCCTTCCTTCATAAAGTCTCTTGATATAGGCTCTCAAATCTTCTAGTGTTTCAAAATTATTCAAAATCATTTGAATTAATTCCTTATTAACAATTAATTAGAACCATAAAATTATACTGTTTCAAGCCAAAATAACACAAGTCAAAATTTCCTTCAAGTTCGACAAACCACATACCAATATGAAGTTTATAAATTTAGGTATTTTTAGAGTCAAACTTCATCCATAAAAATCAATTTCATGCACCCCACATATTCTTTATATATTTTTTGGAATATATAAATTATATAAAAAAGATTGAGAAAATGGTAGCTTTTAACACATGCTTGGGTAACGCGTGTATTATACACATTGCCATAGTGGTCACTTCTAGTAATGTGCACCACCTTGGTATGATGGACAATGTCTGCATATGGTTATTCTCAGTTTCTACTATTTTCTCGATTATGTGCTGCTTGGCCAAATAATGAAGGGATGAGGCTCATGCTCAACACTCAAAAGTAGTTTTTCTATTTGGTTCTTGTGTTTTTTTTTCTTTAAATCAATTTGCCCGAAAAAATTGGTCCAAGCCCATTCTTGACCAAAAGAAAATTCAGGCATTTCCTTCTCTTTGTTCATATTTCTTTTATGTGACCCATCTGTCTTGTCTTTTTACTAGCATCACATGCTAGAAAAAATGGCCAGACATGTAATAGACAGAGCCATGGCATAGTAGCAATCCACATGTTTCATTGATAGGAGGGAGGTAATGTGTTCATGTTGATTTCCATGTGTCCCTCTCAGTTTCCTTTTTTGTTTTTAATTGTGGTGGGTTTATATTTAAATCATTGTACAAAATTGTAATTATAACATATAGCCATTCCTGAGTGGCTATCCATGTGTCTTCCAAGAATTGAAAGGGGGAGGTTATTATGCATTTGAAACTTAACTCTATCCAACTACGTATGTTGAACTTAACTCTATCCACTATTTATGTTCAACTCGCACTTCTACACTTTACCCATGTTCACACGGATTTTTTTTATTTTACTCCCTCTGGTCCTAAATATATGATATTTTATTATAATTCTAAATATATAATTATTTACAGTATGCAAGGTAATATTTATTATGTATTTCTAAAAAATGTTCCTATTTAATATATCCCAAAGAGAGAGAAAAAATATTAAATAAGGGTAGTTTTGAAAAAATGTGACTTTCAGAAAAATTAAAATAGTTAACTAAATTTAATTCACATTCTTAATCCACATAATTCAATTAAAAGTATTTTATATTAAGGATTGGAGGGAGTAATTACTATTAAGGTGGTCAAGTGATCCAAGAAACATGGCTCTCATCTCCAAGGAGTTAAATTTTCTAAACATCCTTGTCAGTTTTTTTTTTCCTTTTCCATCTTTTTTTATTTAAATTTTTTTGTTATTAATATGTTACTAAGAATGAGTGAACACCTTAATAACTACAAACCATATGGCACTTGTAACACTCTACCTCTAGACACCTCCAGACTTGATCAAAAACTTCAAAATCCAACCAAACACAACCCAAACAACTCTAGACAACTTCCCAAAACTTCGGAACAGCGGAAACGAACCGAAATATACCAAAAACTGGGCTGGGGCTGCCGCCGCTATAGTACCGCCGCGGCTCCGACCTCCTCTATTTTACACTCGCTTCTATCATCACTGGCACCACGGCCTGGACTCTAGAGCTGTGGTGCCCTATGCTGGTTTCCATACCAGCAAAACTCAACACATGAGGCGGACTTCTGACGTGCATAACTTTATGCTTCGACCTCCGATTAACTTGATTCCGACTCCTACAAGTCAATCTAGTCCCAATCTAGCCATAGACACCACTTTCACCTCAATCCAACTCTATATGGAGATTCTAGAGCCCTGACACTGTTTTGGCCACTTATTGATCAAAACTCAATACTAACTACTTCCAATTGCCACCAAAGGCAAATGGTCACTCAAAGATCATTCATATAGGTCCAAAACCTTCAGACCAACTTGTCCAAAGAGGTTTCACCTCAAAGGAACCACTCATTTGAGATTTGACCCCCTTGAACCCCAACTTGACAAAATGGGCTATAGGCCCAAACACACTAATCAGGCCCAAAAACACCTTTCATCATACATAACACACACACAACATACATAACCACAAATAACACTTTTTCCACATATAACTAGACATACATCCATCCATAACAATCCTTATAATGCTTATATTCATTACAAAACATCTTATCCTACTTGGCACAAGATACATTATCCAATTTACAAATACTACATATGCTACTCCCACGTATGTAGCTACTCCCGCGTCTTCTCTGGACTAGTGCCAGAACCATCACCTGAAAGGTTAGTTCATGGGAGAGAGATGTGAGACAATGTCTTAGTAACCAGGGGCAACCACACACACACGCACACACATATATATCTCACACAATTCATGAATGCAATGTAAAATAAATGGAATGCATGTCGCCCTCGCAGGGACCCCGATCCTTATCCTCCTTAACACATATAATTCATCCTTATCCTCCCTAACATATATAATCCATCCTTATCCTCCCTAACATATATATACATTTCATATATCATATTGTCATCACATTATCACCGCCCAATCTGCCATATATCACAGTCTCACAATATCATGTGGTGATGCTCATATATCATCATATCATCATCATCATAATCATCATAATGTCATGAATGCATCATGTCATATCATATCAATGTCATCATTATATATCATCATCATCTAACTGTGTACATACCACGATATATAGAAAATAGTATAAACTAACACATCAATATCGTGGTATGAAAGAAATATGCATATATACACAAATATACGTACTATCATACAATATCGACAATACAATATAAACAAATACCCGGTTACCTCAAGTTGTCAATACTATGCTCACACGAATTCCACATGCTTTTTGGAACGCCAATCCCGTGACTAGCCTTCTCCGAGTAGCAAACAACCTTTACAATACCATAATTCTTCAATTAACCACATATACCAATAAACCAAACATCACAATTCAACTACTTTAACTTAACCCAAGGTTCCAACACTCTTTCATGGATCATTGAGCTCTTAGGGACTATTCAAACACCAAACAATCTCATACACTTCGGATTCCCAAGAGCCCTAACCGAAAACAACCTAGGGTTAAGCTCAAATCATACATACACCCTTCAAAACTCACACCCAAGCAATAAGAACACTAAAACACACTTTCTTAACCCCATTTCATCCATTTTAATCGGTGAATTTCGGCCAAAACTGAAGATCCAACCTCAAAACCCCAAATTTCAACCAAAGAAAATGGAGAGGGAGGCTTAGAGATCACTTACCAACGTGGATCCAAGCTTGCAAAGGCTGAAAACAACTCCCAATGGCTGAATCCAGCAAGCTCTAGTAGAGCTCCCTTGGTTCCTCCTCCGTTTCTTTCTTTTTAATTGTCCAAAATGATCCGAATTTAAACAAAAATCCCGAATCTTGCCATGGCTCCACCAGTTTCAGTTGAAACAATGCCACTTGACATACTCTCGCTGCTGCGGCCCTACTTCTCGTCGTGGCGTAGAGCTCTTTCAAACTCCACTTGAACCTTCCTCTGTCCTATTTCCTCCAGTCCTGAACACAATACCAAGAAAGATATCATGAGGGGTGTTATACTCTCCCCTCCTTATAAAAATTTCGTCCTTGAAATTTCAACTCTTACCTCAAGAAAAGATCTCTGGATACTTCCTTCGTATGGATTCTTCTGTTTCCCACGTGACATCATTCGATGTCAAACCGCTCCATAGGACCTTTATCAACTTTATGGTCTTATTTCTCAACTGTTTCTCTTTCACATCAAGAATTTGCAACAGCGTGACCTCGAAAGTCAAATCCTCTCGCACTTGAACTACCTCATCATCAATTATATGAGATGGATCCAGATGATACTTCTTGAGTTGAGACATGTGGAAAACATCGTGCAATCTAGCAAGATTAGGCGGTAGTGCCATCGATACGCTACTGGCCCAATTTGCTCCAGAATCTGATATGGACCTATATACCGCGGAGTGAGCTTCTTGGCTCGAATCAATCTTCCAACACCAGTGGTAGAAGTGACTTTCAAAAACATATGATTTCCAGCATCAAACTCCAATGGTCTCCTCCTCCTATCCGCATAACTCTTTTGCCAACTCTTAGCTATAAGAAGCTTCTGACGAATACTCTCTATTTGTCGAGAGGTTTGATCCACAATATCTGGATCCAAAAGACTTCTTTCACCGAGTTTAACCCACCACAATGACGACATGTACTTCTTGCCATACAACGCTTCATGCCCACTACATGTCCTCCAGAGTCTAAATAGTCCTTTCAGTCTGCCCATCAGATTGAGGGTGATAAGCAGTATGAAACTCAATTTCATACCCATGGACTTCTAAAGAGATTTCCAAAATCTGGATGTAAAATTAGGATCTCTGTCCGACACAATATTCATCAGGACTCCATGTAACCTCACAATCTCATTCGCATACAACTGAGCCAACTTCTCCATCGAAATAGTCTCCTGAATTGGATGAAAATAGGCCAACTTTGTCAACCCAAGCATAATGACCCATATTCCATTGTATCCTGAAGAGGTCCTCGGTAATCCCATCACAAAATCCATGGAAACACTATCCCATTTCCACTCTGGGGTCTCCAAATATTGCAACATACCAGCAGGTAATTGGTGCTCAATCTTTACCTTCTAACAAATCAAACATCTTACCACAAACTTTGTGATGTCCTTTTTCATGCCTAGCCACCAATAACCATGCTTCAGATCTTGGTATATCTTGGTAGTACCTGGGTCAATAGTGTACTTGCTCTTATGAGCCTCTTCCAAAATAATTTCTTGCAATCCCACAACAGTTGGCACACAAATCTGACCACGGTACCGGATGATACCATCCTCCAGAATATCAAGGTCCTGGGTCTCCACCATTTCAATCTATTCTCGAATACCCAAAAGATAGTCATCCTCCATCTGAGCATAGCAAATGTTCCTTAATAAATCACTTAATACACTGATGGAACTCATTACTAATACTCTAGGATGGACATTAATGGATAACTTCATATCTCTCAGGCTTTCTAGCAACTGCTGCTCCCTTATCATAATTGTGGCCATATGGATCGACTTCCTACTTAACGCATCCGCCACAACCTTAGCTTTCCCAGGATGATACTTCAAAGCAAACTCATAGTCCACAAGGAACTCAATCCAATGCCTTTGCCTCATGTTCAGCTTTTTCTGATCAAACAAATACTTCAAACTCTTGTGATCACTGAACGCCTCAAACTAAGAGCCACAGAGATAATGCCTCCTCAATTTCAAGGCAAACACTACAATCGCTAGCTTAAGGTCGTGAGTAGGATAGTTCTCCTAATAAGGCCTTAACTGCCTTGAAGCATATGCCACAACTTTACCTTGCTGCATCAAAACACACACTAGACCCTTCTTAAAGGTGTCCGTGTAAACAGTGAACATCTCTAATGGGCTAGGGATAATGAGCACTGGGGTGGACGTCAGACAAACCTTTAGCTTTTGGAATGCTCTCTCACACTTGTCATCCCAAATGAAAGATCGATCCTTTCAGGTGAGTTTAGTCAATGGCATAACAAGCTGAGAGAATCCCTTAATAAACCTTTGGTAGTATCTAGCCAATCACAGAAAACTTTAAATTTCAGTCACCGATCGCAGTCTTTCCCAATTCAACACCGCTTCAACTTTACTAGGGTCTACTGCCACTCCTTCTGTAGAAATCACATAACCCAGAAATTTCACCTCTCGTAGCCAAAACTCGCATTTACTTGCAACACAATCCGAAGATGGAATGCATGCTCTTCCTCACTCTTAAAGTAAATCGGAATGTCATCAATAAACACCACAACAAATTTATCCAAATACAGCCGAAACACCCTATTCATATAATCCATGAAGATTGCCGGGGCATTAGTCAACCCGAATGGCATCACGAGAAACTCATAATGACCATATCGAGTTTGAAAAGCCATTTTAGGCACATCTTCAGCACGCACTCGCAATTGATGGTATCCTGACGTCAAATCGATTTTTGAGAATACGGAGGCACCTGCCAATTGATCAATCAAGTCTTCAATCCTAGGCAAAGGACATTTATTCTTGATCGTCACTCGGTTCAGCTGCCTGTAATCAATACACAATCTGAGGCTACCATCCTTCTTCTTGACAAACAACATTGGAGCTCCCCAAGGTGAGACACTAGGTCTGATGAAACCTTTTTTCAACAAATCCTCAATCTACTTCTTTAACTCTTTCAACTCAGACGTGCTATTTGATATGGAGCCTTCGAAATAGGACTTGTCCCGGGCACCAAATCGATGGAAAACTCCAGTTCTCGTGGTGGTGGCAAACCAGTAATCTCCTCTGGAAACACATCAGGGAATTCATTCACAATCGAGTATCTTTCGACATCACCTTTCATATCCATGTTTACAGAGAAAAAAACTAGAAACCCTTAACATCCCTTCTTCAAATACTTATCAGCTTGGGCAAAGGATAAACAAACATTCTCATCCCCTTCAACACCAAGGATATTCATCGATAAAGACACAATCTTCCGAGCACAGTCAAGAATCGCATTATTCACCTCCAACCAATCCATTCCAATTATCACATCAATCTTTTGCAATGGAAAATAGATTAGATCCAGGGTAGTGCTTTGATGTTCAAAACGAACCACACAATTCAAACAAGCTCGAGTAGTTCTTATTGAAACTCCCGTGGGTGTGGATACTGACAACTCAAAAGACAACCCCATTGCCACAATACCCAATCTCCGAGCATAATCAAAAGAAATGAAGGAATGCGATGCACCTGAGTCAAACAAAGCATGAATAGAGTAACCATTGAGTTTAAGTTTACCTCTAATCAAGTTAGGTGCTGCATCCACTTCCTGTCGGGTGATGGCAAAAACTCGTCTAGGCATCGTGGGCCTCCTTATCGTATCATCACACCTTGGCTCCTAACAATTCCGTGACATATGACCTGGTCTTCCACAATTATAACAAAGCAAGCACGGACGGTCACCATGACTAAACCCGTATTTTGTGCACAGATTTGATGTACTACTTGTCCCGTGCTGAGATAGAGTGGAGTCCCTTCCTGCATGCTCACTCTGACTGGAACTCCCCTGTTCAAAGCCTCCTCGATAAAAGGGTCCTCTGCCAAACTGACATCTGTTAGACTGATCTCTACCAAATCTGCCTCTACCTCTACCATGTACTGCCACTGCTGCTACCACTACCTGAACCACTTCCTTTACTGATTCCCCCTGTAGGTCTTAGGTGAGAAAAAACCCGAATCATGGAATTCCTTCTATGCTCCTTAGTCTCTTTTATCCATCTGTATAAGGCACGAATCTTCGCACATAAGTCCTCAAAGGACACAAACTCTACCACAGATAGCTACTCTTTTATCTCTGGATGGGTTCCCTCGAACAACTTCTAAGCCATCCACCTATCATTATGGTAATTATTCAGATAAGTGGAATATTTTGCCAAGTCTAAAAACTGATCAATGTAGTTATCCGTTGACAAATTCCCTTGTTGAAAAGTTAGAAACTCGGGTTCCTTCTGCATCATTAAGGCTAAAGGGACATAGTGTGCAAAGAATCATTCCTTAAATTGTTACTAATTCATAGGAGGATTCATCCCTTCAACACTTGGGAGAACACTCCTCCACCAATGCTTGGCCTTCTTTTCTAACTTAAATGCCACCAATTGCGCTCTTTGCTCTGAGGTACAATCCATCACACTAAAGATGTTCTCCAATTGTTCTATCCAATTCTCAGCCTGGGAAACATCCATGATACCTTCGAAAGCCAGGGGACTAAACTTCCAAAAGTCCTTCAACTGTGAAGAGATACCCCTTCTACCAACTCTTGGGGCTCTCTCAGGCTCCACTACATTCTCATCCTCTCCTGCATTCAGATCCACAAACATGTCAGCCTCTTCATTCACTTCATCCTGTTCTTGCCTATCCATTCGCTCTTGCAACCTGTTCAATGTCTCCCCCTGAGTATTCACTTGATTACTGAGGCCAGCTAGCATCTCATGCATCTGCCTCATGAGATCATTGTTACTCTGTCTTCCTCTGTGAGATATTCTTCTTATACACAAGCAACAACACATTCAATTATATGGTTATGACTAGCATTGCAGTGGGAATATAGTCTATGTATTTAAAATTATGCCAAGTAGTACTTCAACCAGAAACAATGGCCCAAAACCATTGCTCTGATATTAACATGTAACACCCTACTTCCAGACACCTCCAAACTTGATCAAAGCCTTCAAAATCCAATCAAACACAACCGAAACAGCTCTGGACAACTTCTCAAAACTTCGAAACAACGAAAACAAACCTAAATATGCCAAAAACTAGGCTGGGGCCGTTATAGTACCGCCGTGACTCTGGCCTCCCCTATTTTACACTCGCTTCTGCCATCACTAGCACCACGCCCTGGACTCTGGAGCTACGGCGCCCCATACTGGTTTCCATACCAGCAAAACTCAACACCTGAGGCGGACTTTCGACATGCATAACTTTATGCTCCGACCTCCGATTGACTTGATTCTAACTCCTACAAGTCAATCTAGTCCCAATCTAGCCATAGACACTACTTTCACCTCAATCCAACTCTGTATGGGGATTCTGGACCCCTGACACCATTTTGGCCATTTATTGACCAAAACTCACCACTAACTACTTCCAATTGCCAGCAAAGGCAAATGGTCACCCAAAGACCATTCATATAGGTCCAAAACCCCCAGACCAACTTGTCAAAAGAGGTTTCACCTCAAAGAAACCACTCCTCTGAGATTTGACCCCCTTGAACCCCAACTTGACAAAACTGGCTACATGCCCAAACACACCAATCAGGCCCAAAAACATCTTTCATCATACATAACACATACACACAACATACTTAACCATAAATAACACTTTTTCCACATATAACTATACATACATCCATCCATAACAATCCTTACAATGTCTTATATTCATTACAAAACACCCTATCCTACTTGGCACAAGATACATTATCCAATTTACATAGACTACTACCTCGTACGTAGCTACTCCCACGTCTTCTCCGGACTAGTGCCAGAACCATCACCTGAAAGGTTAGTTCATGGGAGAGGGGTGTGAGACAATGTCTCAGTAACCAGGGGCAACCACACACACACATATCTCACACAATTCATGAATGCAATGTAAAATAAATGGAATGCATGTCGCCCTCGCAGGGACCCCGATCCTTATCCTCCCTAACACATATAATTCATCCTTATCCTCCCTAACATATATAATCAATCCTTATCCTCCCTAACATATATATACATTTCATATATCATATTGTCATCACATCATCACCACCCAATCTGCCATATATCACAGTCTCACAATGTCATGTGATGATGCTCATGTATCATCATTATCATAATCATCATAATGTCTTGTATGCATCATGTCATCATCATATATATAATCATCATCATCTAACTGTGTACATACAACGATATATAAAAAACAATACACACCAACACATCAATATCGTGGTATGAAAGAAACATGCATATATACACAAATTTATGTACTATCATACAATATTGACAATACAATATAAACAAGCACCCGGTTACCTCAAGTTGTCAATACCACACTCACACGAGTTCCACACACTTTCTGGAACGCCAATCCCATGACTTGCCTTCTCCGAGTAGCAAACAACCTTAACAATACCATAATTCTTCAATTAACCACATATACCAAAAAACCAAACATCACAATTCAACCACTTTAACCTAACCCAAGGTTCCAATACCCCTTTCATGGATCATTGAGCTCTTAGGGACTATTCAAACACCAAATAATCTCATACACTTCGGATTCCCAAGAGCTCTAACAAAAAAAGAACCTAGCATTAAGCCCAAATCATACATACACCCTTTAAAACTCACACCCAAGCAACAAGAACACTAAAACACACTTCCTTAACCCCATTTCATCCATTTCAATTGGTGGATTTCGGCCAAAACCGAAGATCCAACCTCAAAACCCCAAATTTCAACCAAAGAAAATAGAGAGGGAGGTGTAGGGATTACTTACCAACATTGATCCAAGCTTCCAAAGGCTGAAAACAACTCCCAATGGCCGAATCCAGCAAGCCTTAGCAGAGCTACCTTAGTTACTCCTCTGTTTCTTTCTTTCTGATCATCCAAAATGATCCAGATTTAAACGAAAATCCTGAATCTCGCCACGACTCCACCAGTTTTAGCTGAAACAACGCTACTAGACATGCTCTTGCCACAGCAGTCCTGCTTCTCGCCGTGGCGTGGAGCTCTTTCAGACTCCACTTGAACCTTCCTCTGTCCTGTTTCCTCCGGTTCTTAACACAATGCCAAGAAAGATATCATGAGAGGTGTTACAGCACTGTGGCTGCAGACCAGTTTTTCTTACCTTCTCTTCATTTTTGGAAAATTTTCCAAATTAGAGTTCTTAAATTTCAGGCATCATATCTTTTTCAATTCTTATCCAAATTGAGCTTATTATATACCATTAGAAAGCTCTTCAAATGTGCTTTCCATTGATATTAGCTTGCATCCAAAAATCATGTTTTCTAGGAAATGAAATTTTGGATAGCCATATTCAAGTTGCCATAAATCATTCATTTTAACTTCGATTTTAGTGATCTTGGTAGCATTAGAAAGCTTAATTCAAAGGCTTTATATAACCATATAAATTTTGTAGAATTTCATTACTTATGAAAGAAATGACAATGCTTGAAAGTTTTCCACTTTTCACAATTATATTGAAATTTCTTTCTCAGATTTCTCTCAAATGGCTAATCCATTTTTTTTTTCAAATTTTGTGACAAAATTTTGCACCTATAGGCTGCCTATGATTTGAATTTCATGGCCTAATTTTTCCTATACGAAAAGTCCTTAATTTCTTGTCTCTAGGATTCAATTATACCGTATTCTTCAATTATGTGTACTTTTTGTTAAAATACATGCAATTACGCATGAAGTCTATTGATATAATCGGGAACAAGAAGATTAAGCCAACTAGGTTCTAATAACAATGACAAAGATTGAGAGGAGGATAAGATTGTGTATCTTTTTTCGACAAATAAATCTATTGGCTCCTTTTCTATTTGTTGGAGCTCCTCAATATTCATTTCCACACAATGAATTGAAATCATAGTGCGAATTTCAATTGTATTTCATAGTAGAGGGCACCTGAGACGAAGAGAATCATAAAGAGGACTTTTGTTCTATACCATGGGAGAAGAGAGCATGATAGTAATAGAACCCTTTTCTTTTTCAGTGAATATCTCTGTCCTTTTTCTTTAGCTTGGGAAGTTATATATCCATCAGCACTTGAAACTTCCCATTAATTACTAAGAAAAGACTTACACAACCACTAAGAAATTTCCCATAACCACCCCCATCTAATGAGTTGGGAATTTTAACTTGATCAAATTCTAACTTGATCCATCAAGCATGGATCCAATAGTAAAAATATAATCAAGTGCAAAAGTTAAAGACCCCGATACAATCACATAGGAGTGTATCCAATTCATAAGTAAGAAATTTCTGGTCAACCTATCATACTTTACTTTCTTACATTATTTCCCATGTATGATAGCATATATGATGCTAAATGAGCTAATTTAGAAGCTTGAATCATTAGAAGATGGAATAAGAAAAATTCAATCTTTCAAAATACTATTCATTTGGTAAATTGATTTTCCTGGCTAAATTTTAAAAAATCATAACTAAATCTAGGAAAATCATATGAGAATGATTCAAGTATCTAAAAATAGCTAAAAATATTTCCTACATGGTTAAAATATATAACTGGAACTTAATGGAGCTAATTCATTGATAAAAATATTTTCTCAAAACTTGCTGAAATCATACTATACTTGATTCCTCTTGCAAAATCTCATACCAAATCATGATTTTATGACTTTAAAACAACTCCCCATACTCAAAAAAGCTTAGACCGAAATTTTAGAGAGATGGGAAAGAAAATATTTCATGGAAATTTAAGCCAAACAACCAAGAAAAGACACTAGAACACTTGTAAGTCATAAGAGAAACACTTACAAATTTTCTTGGATTTTCCTCCAATTTTTTTCCTATTTTTTTCTTCCTCCCTCACGTGGCTGCCCTTCCTTTCTTCAATTGCATACTTCTCTTCCTCATTTCCTTGCTAAATGGTCAGCCAAAACATGGGAAAGAAGGGAGTATATATAAATTTCACCAACCAATGAAAATTTGCCACTTAATGTCTTGATTTTTCTTGCTTTTTCATGAAAAATAATAAACTAAGGCTATTTTGACATGTGCAGCTTGTGGAGCACGAAATGGGGAGTATTTTGGTCCAAAAATTTCAGATATTTAGTTATTCAGATATATCCTGAACCGTCTGGACAAATAAAACTACTTTAGCAGTATATTTTATTATTATTGGAATACTAATTATAATTATATTGGGATATAAAATTATCACAATATACTTATCCCAATTGGTCCAAATATAAAATCCACCCATTTTTCTTGAATGAATACTACCTCTTTCTGCAGTCCAGACTGACCTTTATCGGGTAAGACATTAATATTAAATCCTAATTACCCAATAAATATTATTTTGATCTTAATAAATCTCATACTATATTTCATTAGTCTTAACTCAATGAGAGCTTCATTTTGACTATAGTTTTTTATATTTACAAAAATGCCCTTAACCTAGGGCATATTTATAATTTTTGAAACTTCTGGGTCTTAGGTGTAATTTTTTCCAAAATTCATAAAATTTTTGCGTACGTCCACCACCTTGTTCTCATTCCTCCTTTTTTTTTTTCTTCTTCTTCTTCTCCTTTTTTTTTGCTAGGTGTAAAATGGTTATTTTTTTTATTTTTCCTTCTGACTAAAATAATTGACCTCTTTGCATTATATTATGCAAAATGGTGTATATCTATTTTTGTAAATTCTTTATAGATTTTAAAATATTGGACCTTAAATATTTAAGAGAAATTTCAAGATATTACACAAATCATTTGTATTCTATCAACTAAATGAATATGTGGATCATCTATTTATCTTTTACTCCTTACTTTAGAGCAGTTGGTTCAGACCATCCCTCAGTATCAGAACACCTGTGACACCTCAGTGGCAATCTAGGAATGTTTAGGTTTTTGGATCCAGCAGTATCATTGGAATGCTCAACACGTACTGGCATGGTCCAATTGTTGCCATTTTATATCCTACTCTCTATATGTTATGCTCATATCAGAAAAGTTTTAGTGGGCAAGTTTTAATTTTCTCCAATATAGGTAATTCAACATGCCATGCATTAATGTAGATCACATATAGAAGGTCAAAGGATAGGATTAAGATCTAATGAAGTTATGCAGAAATTAAATCATGATCATCCACAACATAAACTGCAAAACTTGTCATCGGAACGAATTATAACAAGGAATTCATGGCAAGTTTGGTGTGCTAATTACAAGAGAAGGTAGAGAAATAGTCCAATATGCATTAATTTCTTTCCTTTTTTTTTTGGGTGAAAGTGGCATTTGCATTTCTATTAGTAACAACTTCACAAGAGGACTCACGTTTGGTGGTTGATGGGGATGGAGGATGTTTAGGCGGCATCATGGAAGTGATTATTTTCATTCTTTGACAAGAACGTGTTACAAATCCTACCGTTTACCAGCTGCTTTTGTATTTCCCATCTACTCACGTTAAGGTGAACATTCCCAATACCCTTGCTGTTCTTCAAAATAATATACGTTTCCTTCTCCTGTTCCTTTTGTATTTTCCCTGAGCAATATATTTGATAGGAGGAAGGGGGGAATTCTCCACTCCCCTCCCCTCCCATCCCTCCCTTTCTAAAATATGAGAATTTAGATTGAAAATAAGTAAAAAAAATTAATTACTAAACTAACCTCAATTTTTTTCATCATTCCAAAAATTCAAATAATATAAATTTTTTAGGGCAATATATATATATATATTATATGCCATTTGTTAATTAGGTAAAGAAAAAATATTTATTTTTCTATAATAAAATAAAGATAAATTGTACTGCCTTAAGTGTTGAATATAAAGTACAAATAACTATCTTACTAATATTAAGAAAAGTGGTTCGAACAGCCATCTTAAATTTGTCACAAATTAAAAATATTTTTCACAAATGCCTCCTTATTTAATGTTTAAACTTCTATTCTAAATTTAATTGTACTTAATTACTATTCTTATATTAAATAATTTTTTCCTGCAAAAGTAAGGAAAACAAAGGCTATTTAATGAAGGGTATAACTGGAATAAATTATTTAATACATCATACATAGGCTATTTGTGACTTATAATTTGGACCAAACCAACTTTTTCAACATTATCTTATATTTAAAATTAAAATGAGTAATTTTTTTTTAAAAAAGACAGAAAATTAAAAAGAACTTAAAATAAATAAAGGCATAATTGTTCATATATTACTCTTTTCGTATCTAATTATAAGAAACAAATAACAACCTTATCAATACAAAAAAAATAGTTTTGATAGTTAAACTCATCAATTGTGTTACAATTTTAATTTTTTTCCCAGAATTATTCACATTAAAGATCTGGAGTAAGACTAATTAATTACTGATAACTATCAATACAACTTTAAATACTCAATGGTAAAAAAGGAAAATGATATTAATTACTCTACAAATTTTATCCATGTCTCTTATATTTTATGTAACATCCCCATTTTTCATGCATGTATATTATGACCAGATAATATTATGAATGATATTGAATTGTTACATATTAATTTATTATAATTGGAGAAACCTGGATATTTAATTAAATAGGTTTAAGTCCCAAAATATTATAAAAATATCAAAAAGAGGTTTAAAGGTGCAAATTAGTCATTTTGCCAAAAGATAAGTGCAAAATGGTCATTTTACAATAGAAGAGAGAGAAAATAATATAATAATACTCCGGTGCAAGCTAAAAGTATAAGTGATACTGAATATGTGGAAAAAGTACAAGTACGGTAAAATGCGAGTCCCACGTGAATAGTAAATGACGTGGGAGATAAATAGTAAAAAACCAGACAAGTGGGCCTACCGTAGAAGTACTAAATCAGGTAAGAGTTAAAGACCAGTATACTTTTACTATAATAAAAAGGGGATTAGTAAAGGTTATTTACTAAGTATGGTAAAAGGTTCGGTAAAAAGATAACAACTTAAAAATTTACTGGACTAGGTAAAAGTAAAAGTTTTTCACCCCCTTAGTTGGAAAAAAATGCCCTTACCCATTCCTCTTACAAAGCCAAAAATATTTTAGGACAAAATAGTAAAGTAACATAAAATATTGAAAGAAAAACTTGAGCCATTAGATCAAGAAGCAATCCAAGGGTTCACACTCACTCACTTTTCCTATAAATAGATCACTTCCCCTCCCATTTTCTTTACTCATTTGACAACACCAAGAGGGTATGCATGGGAGAGGCTATGTTGGAGTGTAAAGAGTAGGAGGAAGAGAAGGAGAAGGAAGGGAGGATGGAAGAGCAAGGGAGCAAGGCCTTAAGGGTGTATTTGGTTCAAAGGAGGGGAAGGGAGGGAAGTGATTTTAATAGAGGGAAAGGAAGGGGAGGGAAAAGAAGGGATTTTAATTTTACCTTGTTTGGAGGGAAAATGAGGGATTTTAATGGAGGGGTTGTAATGTTACCTTGTTTGGATTAGGAGGGGAAGGGAGGGAAAATAATTATAATTTGACTATTATACCCTTAGTTTATTTAAGTTAATATTTTCTTTCTATATTAAAAAAAGAGTTTTTTTTTGTTTGAATATTAGACAAAGCTTTTAATCAGAAGGAAATACTTTTTTTTTCTCAATCTCAACCATGATTGTATGTATCTTCTTTTTTTCCTCAACTTTAACCATGATTATATATGTTAATATACGAATGTGTCTGTGTGTGTTCATGACTTCATGCATGTATGTCACTAAGGTATTTCATATTTTATGAGTGAGACTAAAAAGAGACACGACAAGATTGACCAATATATTATGTGGTTGGGTTATTAAAAAGTGAAGGGTATTTTGATCATATTGGATACAAAAACACATTTTCCCCCCAAATTACCCCAATTTGGGGGGAAAATATATAAGGAGAGGGGAGGGAAAATTTTAATAACATTTTCCCTTACCTCCTCCAATTATTTGATTGCCAAATAAGGGGAGGGGAGTAAAATTCCTCCCCTTCCTTTCCCTTCCCCCCAACCAAACAGACCCTAAGGTAAAGTGTCTATCCCAACTTCTTTAAGCTTTCTTTTGCTCCCATCTAGATAGGTCTTTGGTTAAAGTTTTGAGCTTTTCTTTCTCCTCTGTGGTCCCATGATGCCTCAGCCAAAGCTAGGAAAAAAAGGCTAAGGTTTGTGTCTCTTAAAGTTAATGTTGGAGATGAGTTTATGGCATGGTAGAATATCTAGAATGCATGCTTAAGTGGCTAAAGTTTCAAGCTTTCCATCATGGGTTTTTGAAGGCCATGTTTCGGCTAAGAAGAGAAGTACAGGAGGAAAGAGGTTTTTCACAAAACTAATGCTTCCATTGTGTTCATAGCATGTCGAGGTTAAAAGTGCTTTGCATAAGGTCAAAGTTTAGGGTCCATTATGCATAAAGAATATCAAATGAAGTTATCAAGTTGTTAAGTAAAGTTTAATGATGTATATAGACTCACAGCAAGTTTAAGAAGTAAAGCAAATTAGTAAGAGCAAGGACCATGAGAAAGCCAAAAATTAAAGCTTCAAGGTAGCACATTGTTATATTTTATATTATTGCATAATTGATGTTTATATATCAATGTTTATATGTTATGAAAATATTTCATGTTGCCGTTATAACTACTTTTCATGATTGGTGATTGTTTTATGATGAAGGCTAAAGTCCAAGATATTCTTTTTCTAAGCTGTTATGCTACCAAATTTTTATTTGATAACATGGTATTTATGCATGTTTTCATGAAATTATACAATACTTCTAATGTTTTGAATGCATGTGATGATGTAATTACATATGCAATATTGCTACTGAGATGTCCACATATCATCCCCAAGTTTTCCCAATTATAGGCCCAAGTAATAGCAAGGGAAAGGGCAAAGACATGGAAGAATGATGAAGAGAAATTGTTTGCTGAAAACTGCTTCTGTTGTAAACACTGTCTAAATTGGGGATTCTGTATAAATTCATGTACTGCTCCAAAAAGTCCATAGTTTATATGGATGTATAGAACTGTGTTATAAATGTTTTGGCACTAGTTTGACTCAATTTGGAGCTATATAATGGTAGTTATGTATATTTTACCAAAACTGCTCTAATAAAAGTTGTTTCTGACCCTTGAAAATTTAAAATAGTATTCTAGCCAGTATGAGTAAAATGAATGCACAAAATCAATACATCTAGAAAGTAGACATATAAATCTTTTTAAAGATGCTAAGTATGCACCAGATAGCTTTGTTGCACCAGATAGCTTTGTATTTTAAGAGAAATGAATTTTCAAAATTAAGGTTCAGTTTTTGGACAGAAACATGGATACAAAAATGAACAGTAATGTTTATACTATAAATTGTACGAATCTATACATTCATTTTCTAGTTTCTTTTTTTTCGTTGAAATTTAAGATGTTCATGAGTTTTAGACAATTGAATCACTAAGAAATGATTTTTCTATATTTAATTATAATTTTTGAAAAGCTGCGAGAAACAATTTTAGGAAGTTTTAAAGTTTCAATTGATACAAGTTTTCTAAGACAGTTTTCATACATAAAAATCAAACAGTTTTCATGAGAAAAGTTTTAAAATGTAAGATGTAATATTTTAGGACTAATAAAAAGTCTTAAAATTCTCTTATAATTAGGGATATAGGGAGTATTATTTTTCCTTCCATCCCCTTCTAAACTAATATATATATATTTATATTAATCATTTCCTTCCCATCCTTTTTCTTCCCATCCAAACTTTTTCTTGTTCCGTAAGTACATGTGCGCAATGCATATATAACTCATTTTTAGAAATTATTTTTAAAATAAAAATAAATGAATTAAAATGAATAAAGCTAATCAAGTGTTTTATTAAAATATCTTTTTGCCAATGATATGAGTTAAAGAAAAAGACTGATTGATATATTTTATAACTTCATGACAACTAAGCAAATGAAAACAAAATCAAAATGACCCACTTTCATACTTGTAGCAGTTCTCTACTAATGGCTAAATCATAATTCATGTTATATTGTTTTGATAACAAGCATTTCAAATCCATCGACATTTGCAGCAAGTTCTCTAGGTTGTCAACATTGACCCCCAAACATTATCCCCCCAGACCCAAATTGTTGCACAACGAGCAACGAAGACCTAGACCCGAACGAGGTTGATGATGCAACCATGTCCCCTATAACTCCAAGTTCTAGGTTGTCACACCATTCCATAAAATTGGAAAACACTCTAGCGTTATTGTCGCTCCCTCGTCTGACGATATATAAATCACACTCTTCTCTGTCTAATTCATGGAGGAGTAAAGTGAATTCCTCACCATTGTGCACTTCTTCCTCTGAGTATGTTATAGAATCATTGTTATAGACTGCCTTGAATCTAAAGGAATCTAAGTACTCTTCATCCAGCAACTTTTGCCTCTCATCATCCCTTATTACAGATGATAACCACTAAGTTTTATCGGAAAATGAATCCCCTTGTGCAGCTTCACCAGACAGAAAATCTGCACCGTTGAGAGTTGATTCCCCCCTGTCTGCCCAGCCATTCTCCAAGCGACAGAGAGGGCTTCACGATCGTTAGGGCCCCCAATGAAGAGCATCATAATGCGTAAGTTAGTTTTAGGCAATGAACCAAAGCCACGATCAATGAAGATTGCCATAGAACAAGGTGCATCATGGACGACATTCTTATTTATGTCTCTATTGGCTTCGTGAGTTGTCTCCAGTCCTCTATCTGCATTGGGTTGTTTGTGAAAGGGAATGAGAATTAAAGCTGCTTGTTTTTGCTCTGCCAAGCTATATATGTCCCTGTGAATGGTTTCATAGGCCGACCCTGATAGCAGAATTATAGGCTTTTGCTAGAGTATTGAAGGTGCAGGTAATGCTCTCGAACTTTGCTTGCGGTTAGGTGAGGTTTTCTACTATGGTCTAGCAAGGCTACTCTACTTGGGCTGCAAAAAGGGTAGTGGCACGTCCAGTGAGTTCAACAAGGTGAACTCCAAACACGTGCAAAGGAGAAATTCTTGTCGCAATGAAACTTCTTAAGACGTTAACCATGCTGGTAGCTTGGTGAATATTATGGACACAAGTTAGAATTCGAAGCTCTGCATCAATCCTTAGCTTCTCAATTGTCCTCCCAAATCATCCCCTTGGTTTGTATATTGCATTGACGAAAAGTGGCACCATGATAGTCATTACAAAAATCGCACACACCATAATTGTAAAGGCTATCACGGATAAAATCTGAACATGCATGCAACACAGTTGATCATTATTAGCAAGTTTTATACACAGGTTTGAAATTAACAAAGAGGAATTTCCAGACAGACGTATACTTTTTTGTCCCATGCTATGTTTAGTATTATTAGTGCTACGATGCCTTTTGAATTGAGAAGCAGTCCAATACCCAGACCATCTCAAGCGGGTAGACTAAAGAAACAGGTGGCTACCATAGTGCTCAAGACTTTTGGGATGGATAGCAAGAGGATAACTAAGACCATCAAAGGCCAGTACGTTTGTTTTCCCACCATAAATAAGTTTACTACCAAGCCAGAACAGAAGAAGAAGAGAGGCGACATAGCCAAAGACACAAAATTATCTAACCTTCCTATCACCAGGTCGACGAATCTCCCATGAGGTAGAATTAGACTGTACACAAAAGCCCCTACAATGGAATGTGTGCTAAGCACATCTGTAACGTGTGAACAACCAAAAGCACCCATCAACACAAAGAGCAGCTCGGAATTGTCCCACCTATCTTGGTCCATTTTTAGTTCAATGTATAGCGTAATGAGAGGATGTAATGCCAAGATACAAAAGAGAGTAAACATTATTGTGCTTAACACCGACTAGGCTACAATGGTGTCGTTACTAGCAAATGAAATTAATAATATGAACATAACCTAACCATAGGCGTCGCTAATCATAGCCGCTGTTAAGGCGGCTCTGCCTACCCCGGTATAAAGGAGCTTGAGATTGGCGAGGATACGTGCCAACATTGGAAAACCCATAACTGTAAGAGCTAAACTCCAGAACAAATAGGTGTTAATTAACATTAATGATTTTGTAATTATGATATTGATTTTGTTCTATATTCATTTGTATTTATTAGCCTTTCTTAGGTTATTTCTCTTTTCTCTATATATATTGTATACACGGGTTCAGTATAATGCAATTCATATTCCCCAGTTAATTTTCCTCTTTAGTTTCTCTTCCGTTTCTCTCATGGTATCAGAGCCTAGGGCTCTTTTTCTCATAGAATAAACACCGTGCCGCCTAAGTTCTTCCCGCGTTTTCAGATTTCAAAATAGTCCCTATAGCTTCCATTTTAGATCTGCACTTGTAACTAGTCCTATAGCCTACACGCGCTCAACCACCGTGTCCAAAAGCCTTCGACCGGTCAGTCCACCAAGTCCGACCGCCATCCACCCTTCCACGTGCCCACACGCGCACTACGCGCTGTCGCGAGCAACGTTCTTTCCCCGGCGTGTGAAGGCGTGTGAAACCTCTCTGGCTGCCGTTTGTTGTTGTGATCATCTTTTCTCTTTGATCATCCTCCTGTGGTTTATTTTTTGATTCAAGGTCATTTTGCTTTATCAGGATTGCTCTGTTCCTTTCTGTAGTTTGGTTTTTGTTAGTATGGAGAAATTGGATATTGCTCAGCCTATTTCAGTAATTTTAAATGGTTCCAATTATTGTTTGTGGTTGGAAAGTATGTGAGATTTTCTTAAAGGAAAGAAGTTGTGGAGATATGTCACTGGAGATCAACAGTTTCCTTCTCATGATCCTGATGAGACTGATGCTAAATCTTATGCTCGACTAGAAGACTGGGGCAGTAAAAATAATCAAATTATTACATGGTTCAAAAACACTTCCACTGTTAGTATCCATCAACAATTTGGACGCTTTGAGACTACAAAAAAGGTATGGGATCATCTTGCTAATTGATACACTTCTTCCGATCTATCCAATTAGTTTCAATTGCAAAAGGAACTCATCACTCTCAAGCAAGAACGGGGTCAATCTCTTTATGAATTTCTGGCCAAGATTGAGTCTATCTGGGATCAATTAGCTTACTCTGAGCCTGTTTTCAAGTGTGAAGCTGATACACAGGCTTTTCTAAAATATTGTGATCAACTTTGTCTTATTTAGTTTCTTATCACTCACAGATGATTATGAGCTCGTTCGAGCTTCTCTTCTACATCAGAGTCCTCTTCCCACTCTTGAAAATTCTCTTCCTCAACTTCGATAAGAGGAAACTCGTTTAGGTCTTCTGCAGCGTACTCCTGAGATGGCTTTTGCTGCACTTGATAGGAATCCTAAACTCTATCACCGTTGTCCTCAGTCTAATCACTCATTTGCTGAATGTCCTTTTATTGAGTGTCGTACATGCTAGAAGAAAGAGCACATAGCTGTCAACTGCCCTACTTTGTTCTATAGATACTGTAAGAAACCTGGTCATCTCATAGAACAATGCCCTACTCGTCCACCTAGAACTGATCAGACGAAGTCAACACGACCAGGGCATTTATCCAAGCCTGCATTATCTGTAACTGATGTTATCAATGATGAAACATCTACTGCTTCCACTTCAGGGTCCTCTACTACTGATATTGAGGCTTTACTTCACAAACTGCTATCTGGTTCCTCCAATCCACCTGCTGCCCTAGCTACTCCCTCAGGTATATCTTCTTCACTTGCTGCCCTAGCTACTCCCTTAGGTATATCTTCTTGGTACGTTGACTCTGCCTGTTGTAATCACATGACTAGCCAACCTAATCTTTTCTCCTCTTTAACGCCAAACACCTCTGCACCTCTTATCCACACTGTTGACAGCTCACAAATGCCTATTAGTCATGTTGGAACTGTTTCTTCATCTTCTTTATCTCTTAGTGATACTTATTTTATTCCTGCTATCAGTTTTAACCTTATCTCTATTGTACAACTTGTTGATATGGGCTATGATGTTTTATTTAACAAACGTGGCTGTGTTGTTATGGATTCTCAGACAGGACAGGTCATCGGGACTGGGCGTAAGGTCGGACGTATGTTTGAGCTCACCTCCATGCATCTACCTGATGTCACTTCTTCTATATTATGTGCTGCTTCTTCTGCTTCATCCTCTCTTGATTTGTGGCATCGCCATCTTGCTCATCCTTCCTTGAATAAATTGCAACTTTTGATTTCTCATAGTTTCTTTAGTCCAGTTAGTGATAAGACTTTGGATTGTATTTCTTGTCAAACTGCAAAACAACCTGCTTTGTCTTTTAATAAAAATAATTCTATTTCTGATTCTTCTTTTGACTTGATTCATTCTAATATTTGGGGACCTACTCCCACTTCCTCTATGGGGGGATCTCGATATTTTGTGATTTTTATTGGTGATTTTTTGCGTTTTACTTGGATTTATATGATGAAAAATTGTTCAAAGCTATCTCAAATCTATATCAAATTTGCTACCATGATTCGCACTCAATTTTCAAAATAATCAAAGTTTTTTGTCGAGACAATGCTCTTGAGCATCGTGATTCCAAAATACTTTACTTTCTTGATGAGCAAGGCACTATTTCTCAATATTCCTATCCTTACACCTCTCAACAAAATGGCCGCGGTGAGCGTAAACATCGTCATATTCTTGATTCTGTCCGAGCCTTATTAATTTCTTCTAGTTGTCTTAAGCGTTTTTGGGGTGAAGCAGACATGACTGCTATTTTTTGCATCAATCGAGTTCCTTCCTCCGTCATTGGTAATATTTCTTCTTTTGAACAACTTTATGGTACTTCTCCTAATTATCAAATGTTGAAAGTTTTTGGCTGTGCTTACTTTGTTCTTCTTCCCTCTCATAAGTCCACCAAATTACAAGCTCGAGCATGTGTCTGTTATTTTCTTGGCTATGATTCTGAACACAAGGGATATTATTGTTGGGATCCTCTTTCTCATCGCATCCGTGTTTCTCGTCATGTGGCCTTTTGGGAACATATCCATTTTTCTTCTCTGACTAATTTCTTTAGCATTTCTTCTATTTCTAACCCAGTTTTCACCGATCCAGCAGTTGATCTTTTTCCTAGTGATCCAGGTACAGATTCTATTGATGAGCTCACTGTTACGTCTGATGTTATGTCTCTCCCAGATGCTCCTGTCGTTCTTGATTCTCTTGCACATGACACGTCCTCTGAGCCCCTGTCCTTAGAGTCTTCTCGACCTACCCTTGTAAGACATCCTCCCTCCTATCTTAGTGATTACCATTGCCTTTCTACCATACTTCAGTTACAGGAACCTCAATCCTATTTGGAAGCCTCCCGTGACCCTGATTAGCAGCAGGCTATGCAAGAAGAATTGCAGGCTTTGGAGAAAATGCATACTTGGGATCTTGTTGACCTTCCTTCTGATAAGACTCTGGTTGGATGTCAATGGGTTTATAAACTCAAAACTCATTCTGATGGCTCTTTCGAGCGGCGCAAGGCACGTTTGGTAGCTCAAGGTTTTACTCAGGAATATGGCATTGATTACAAGGAGACTTTTGCTCCTGTTGCTTGGATCACCTCTGTACGAAGTCTTCTTGTCATTGCTGCAGTTAAGGGTTGGACCCTTAACCAGATGGATGTCAAAAATGTTTTTTTGAATGGGGATCTTAAGGAAGAAGTGTATATGAAACCTCCTCCTGGATATTTGCATCCGACAAACAAGGTTTGTTGACTCCGGCAAGTACTCTATGGTCTTAAACAGGCTCCTCATGCTTGGTTTGCTAAATTTAGCTCTACTATCAGTCAGCTTGGATTTTCTCATAGTCCTTATGACTTTGCCTTATTTGTTCATTCTACTGAGCATGGTATTGTTCTACTTTTGTTGTATGTTTATGACATGATTATCACTGGTAATGACATTCTAGGGGTACAGGAACTCAAGTCATATCTTGGGAATCATTTTGAGATGAAGGATCTTGGTAATCTGAGTTATTTTCTTGGGCTAGAGGTACTTCAGGGGGAAAATGGCATTTCTCTTTCTCAGGTTAAATATGCTTCTGACTTGATTTCTCGGGCTTGACTAACTAATGATACGACAGAGACTACTCCCATTGAACCTAATGCGAAATTTACTTCTACTGATGGAACTTTATTGAAAAATCCCACGGCCTACTGTCAGTTAGTTGGGAGTCTTATTTACCTCACTGTGATCAGACCTGACATTCACTACGCTAGATTCAGGATTTATTGGCGCTGAATAGTTGGCATTTATTTAGAAAAACGCCAATAAAAATCAAACTAAGCGTATTAGTTCGCGTTTACAAAATAAACGCCAACTAAAGTCCAGTTTTAGATGGCGTTTAAAAAATAAACGCCATCTATTTTTGGAACTTTAGATGGCGTTTAAAAATAAACGCCATCTACAGTCATAATGTAAAACTAAAGTTGGCGTTTTATGATAAACGCTAACTAATTTCAGACTTTATATGGCGTTTATAAGAAAAACGCCATCTAAATTAATAAAATAATATAAATTATTAGATGGCGTTTATGAAATAAACGTCAACTAAGGTCCACCGAAATTTTTTTTTTTATTTATTTTTAAACTTTTAGTTGGCGTTTAATATTGAAACGCCATCTAAGTATAAATTTCAAATGGCGTTTATGTGATAAACGTCATCTAAGTTATGAATATTAGATGGCGTTTACATAATAAACGCCATGTATATTATATTTAGTTAGCGTTTAATTGTTAAACACTAACTAAGTTGTTTTAAATCTCTTCTCAGAACCCTATATCGCATTTTCTCAGAATTGTGCCGTCTTCATTCCCACCATGCTCTGAAGCTGTTCCTCTGCCATAGCTCTGTTCTGGCACAGCTCTTCGGCCACCACGCGTCGAAAGTTTACACTCTTTCCTCTTCCACCACGGCATTGTTCCTCCGAAATCCCCTTCAACCTGAAATCGCTTGATCTCGTAGCGTCTCTCCCTGTCAACGGTCACGGTGAATGGAGTGAAAGAGGCCCAGTTCCATTCTCTCAGAGGAACTCGAAATCCCTCCCAGACCCAACAGCGAACGGCGGCCAGCTTTGAGGTAACCCCATATTATCCCACTGACGCTCTCATATTCGTGGCTGTTTCTGTCAAATTCATATGAGTCATTGCCCATATTGTAATTTGTTTTCCTTTTCAATGCTTGATGGCAAAGACTTCATTAGTTCATTGAAGAAATGTCGAAACCTGGATCCCCAAATATACTATACAATCAACCACCATATTATCTTGCTTTTTTTTTTAATACAATCCATATATCTTGATTTTGTTTGTTGACCATTATGTCTATTCTGTATCAAACTGTTCCTAATTGGGCTAAAAGAAATTGAACCACCGAGAGCATCTCCATGAGTGGTAATTTGATTATGTATGAGTACCCAATACTCATCATTCTGGGTGAATTTGGACCGTTTAATTTTAATTTACATGTTTTAGATTTATAGTTTTTATTTTAATTTTTTTCTATAATAATAGTGTTATTTTACTATATATATATATATCTTTCCTTACTCATACATGCATATGTGGACGCACCACCAAACTACTTTGTGGTTGACCTTCATTTCACTTGTTGCTTCACTTGTATGAAGGTGTCATTGGTGCGCTTGTTTCATATTGACAGAATTTGTAGTGCTAGCCCATCAGATATATATCTACTTTGTCTGAGGTATGCTTCCTGATTATGTTTATGTAAAAGTTTTGTATTAGTTAGCTACGTCAGGTGATTTTTGCTAAGTGGTTAATGCTATGGTTCTTTAGTTGTTATGCTGCTGGTTTGTCTTTCAAAGTTATAATTTAGTAAATGAAAAGCTATGGATAGTTGATTTGGATGGTTGGCAACATATAATTGGAACTCTTTTTTTGTCTATGTTGTTGAATATTTTTGCTAGTTAAGGACTTGAAAAGTAACATATGCTTTAATAAATCAGAAAGTAAAGTTAGGAAAAACAAATAATTGTAGTACAATTAATGAATCTAGTTTTTTTTATGTAGCAAGAATATTAATGTATTAATCATGGGGTTATGGTATTTAATCCATATGAAATAACGTGGCCTGTAAGTTGGTGTTGTATTGTAGAATTATTGGGAGGCTCAACTTGGGAATATCACTGCCAAAATTTATACAGAAGTTATAAAAGGTTACACAACTTAATAAAAGTATGGATCGGAAATGGATGTCTGCGAATCGTTTGACTCAGGAATATTGGGATGGAGTGAAAGAGTTTGTTAGGTTTGCAGTTGAGCATGCTGATAACCCCGAAAAAATTATATGCCCTTGCTTGAAGTGTTGCTATGGGAGGCTAGTTAGTGCAACTGACTTGGAATCACATTTAATTTGTAATGGAATTGATCGAAGTTACACACGATGGACAAGGCATGGTGAGACGAATAATGATTATAGCAGTAATACGTATAGTGGGAGCTGTAGATCGAATGATTTTGACACAAGCACACTTGAGGCCGATCGTCTTGAAGAGATGACCAATGTGATTGAGGATGAACTTAAGGATTGTCCGGGGATGTTTGATAGGTTGAAGAGGGATGCAGAAAATCCATTGTACTCTGGATGCATTAAGTTCACGATATTGTCAGCTGTGTTGAAGCTATACAACTTGAAAGCAGGCAATGGATGGAGTGATAAGAGCTTCACAGAATTGCTTGTACTTTTGAAGGATATGCTGCCAGAGGATAATGAGCTTCATAGCCGAACATATGAGGCTAAACAAATGTTAAGCTCTATAGGGATGAGCTATGAGAGGATACATGCTTGTCCTAATGATTGCATCTTATTTCGGAAGGAATTTGCATCATTAGACAAGTGTCCTAAATGCAATGCCCAACGTTATAAGAAGAAAGAATCGAGTCCAGTGAAGGTAGTTTGGTATTTTCCCATCATACCTAGATTTAGACGCATGTACAACAGTGTGGAGAATGCGAAGCTCTTGACATGGCATGCAGATGATAGAATTAAAGATGGGAAGCTTAGACATCCTGCAGATTCTCCACAATGGAAATTAATTGATCGTGACTATGAAGATTTCGGGGCAGAAGCTAGAAATCTACGTCTTGCATTATCTACTGATGGAATGAACCCGCATGGTATGCAAAGTAGTACACACAGTACATGGCCCATGATTTTGGTGATTTATAACTTGCCTCCGTGGCTATGCATGAAGCGAAAATTCATGATGTTGTCTTTGTTAATTTCTGGACCTAAACAACCTGGAAATGATATAGATGTATACTTGGCTCCACTAATTGATGACTTGAAGCTATTATGGGAGAGTGGTGTAGAGGTGTATGATGGGTATAGGAAGCAAGCATTCAATTTGAGAGCTATGCTGTTTGGTACAATTAATGATTTTCTAGCGTATGGGAATTTGTCTGGATATAGTATCAAAGGAGAATTTGGTTGCCCTATATGTGAAGAAGGCACACAATCGATTCGGTTGGAGCATGGTGGGAAATTTGTCTTTCTCGGGCATCGGATATTTTTGCATCAGGGACATCGTTATAGAGGGTGGAGAAAAGCATTTGATGGGAATGTAGAAGACGGAAGAGAACCTGTTCCGTTAAGCGGTGAGGACCTGTTTCGAAAGGTACAACATTTGACTAACAACTTTGGGAAACCTTTTGCCAAACACCTTAGGACAAGTGGGTGGAAGAAAAGATCAATTTTCTTTGATTTGCCATATTGGAAGTCCTTGTATGTGAGGCACTTCCTTGATGTGATGCACATAGAAAAAAATGTATGTGATAGCATTATTGGTACGTTACTCAATGTGAAGGGAAAGACCAAAGATGGTAAGAAGGCGAGACTGGATTTGGTTGCTATGGGAATTAGAGGAGAATTGGCACTGATCAAGGACAAACGGCGTACTTATCTTCCACCAGCTGCTTATAGTTTATCTAGAAAAGAAAAAGTATCTTTTTGTGAATTCCTTGATGGAGTTAAAGTTCCGGAGGGGTACTCATCAAATATCAAGAACCTTGTATTTATGAAAGACTTGAAGTTGAAGGGTCTAAAGTCTCATGATTGTCATGTTTTGATGGAGCATATGATGCCGGTGGGTATACGATCCATATTGCCGAGAAAGGTGCGAGGGACAATCACGAAACTATGTTTCTTTTTCAAGGCTATTGGCAGCAAAGTCATTGACCCTAGGAAGTTGCCCATATTGCAAAGACAAATTGTTGTCACTTTGTGTGAGCTTGAGATGTATTTCCCGCCTTCATTCTTTGACATGATGGTTCACCTAACAGTACACCTAGTTAGGGAAACACAAATGTGTGGCCCAGCGTATATGAGATGGATGTACCCGATTGAGCGTTACATGAAGATATTGAAAGGGTATGTGAAAAATCGAAGTAGACCAGAGGGATGTATTGTTGAAAGGTACATAGCCGAAGAAGCTGTTGAATTTTGTACTGAATACTTATTGAGTGTTGATAACATTGGGCTTCCAAGGTCTCGTCACTTGGGTAGAACAAGTGGTGAAGGGATTCGGGGAAGTGAAATAGTTAGTATCTCTAGGATACAGTGGGAGCAAGCTCACCTGTATGTCTTGCACAACTCGGATGAGGTTGATGAATATGTGGAAATGCACAAGGAGAGAATTAGAACCTTGAACCCTAATAAGAATGAGAGTTGGATATCAAAAGAACATAATCGACTTTTTATACATTGGTTGCGTGATCACATCCTCACAGAGTTGGAGAGGACTTCTAGTTCAGTTTCGGTCAGGTTGAAACAGTTAGCTATGGGTCCAAGCATGTATGTACGATCTTACACTGGTTATCTTATCAATGGGTACACGTTCTATACAAAAGAGCAAGATGATAAGAGTATTATGCAAAATAGTAGGATAACCCTTATAGCTCAATCAATGCATATATCTAGTGTTAAAGACAAAAACCCCATTTTTGCACCCATGTCATACTTTGGGGTAATTGAGCACATATGGGAATTGGACTACATCTCATTCCGGGTACCTGTCTTCAGTTGTAAATGGGTTGACAACAACAACGGCCTCCGAGTTGATGATTCAGGGTTCATTCAAGTGGATCTTAATAGGGTGGGGTATAAAGATGAACCTTTTATTTTAGCATCCCAAGCCCAACAAGTGTTTTTTGTCACTGATCCTGCTAATAAGAAGTGGTCAATTGTTATGCTAACGAACAAAATAATTGACACCTTAGATGATGGTCAAGACTATCAAGGTGCGTGCATTGAGGATGATCCTTTCCATGGGACATCACTTGATACTGATCCTGGTGGAGATGATACCCTTTATGTGAGAGATGACCATCAAGAAGGTACTTGGATTTGGAAGAGGGGATGGATTAGTGAACATCTGAAAAGAAAGAGGAAAAGGTTTGAATTATCGAATATTTTTTATTGTTTGCCTTAGTTTGAATTTTATTTCCTTCGACATGTATAATTTGCTTTACGGTTTTATTGTTTGCCTTACGGTTTTATTAGTTTTTTTTATGTGTTGTATTTGCTTTAATTTTTTTTCCTTCTTTGATATCTTACATGTTTGTTGGAATTTTATTGTAGGTAAATGGCATCCCCTTCTGCTCATGATCATGATCGTGGTGCTGATGATGGTCAAGAAGAGCTACAGAAATATATCAAACAGCACCGGCGTGGCTTGACTGTGTTGAAAGAGGTGATACACGCCCGACACACTGGCCAAAAGATTCATGTCGAATGGAATCGCAAAGGCAATCCAATACAAAAGGGTGGACAAAAATTGAGCAGTTATATTGGGGTCGCTGCGAAGTTGAAGGTTCCAATCTCCCATCCTCACAGGGATTGGAGGAAAGTCCCTGATCCTGTGAAGAATAGTATTTTTGAAGATATAGAGGTAATAATATAGTATGTCATTTGATTTTAATGTGTGTACATATATACAGATAATAATTCTTTTCGGTAATGCATGTTGCAGTCTGCTTTTGACATCAATAATAGTCACAGGAGACACATATATATGAAGGCTGGTGTCGCACTCCGAAATTTTCGATCCATTCTCACTAGATTCTTCTTGAGAGATGCAGCTGGCAACTCTGCTGTTCATCCGCCTCGTTTGTTTGAGTTGTACATTACACAGGAACACTGGAATGCTTTTGTTGCTAGGCGTCGTGAAGAATCTTTTCAGGTAAACCATTTCTGTCATTGTTGGTCTTAAATTAATTATAGTACATATATTTAGTCATTGAATAAAAGTCTGCTTTGTTGTGTGCATTATTAACATAGTATGTCATTTCATTGAATATTCTTATTGCGACTTTTTTGGTGGACATAAACCTAATCATATGTACTTTATCTTAGTTTTTGTTACACTAAAACTAATATTCTGCATAACTTTTCAGAAATTAAGCCAAGCCAATAGTGACAGAGCCAAGAAGCAGCAATACCCATATAGAGGGGGTCGTCAAGGATACCATGGTATAGAGGTTAAGATGGTACGTGGTTTGATAGTTGATTGTTCTATGAATGACACTTATGTTCAAATACTGACACATTTGCTTATTTGTGCTCAAACATAGCAATCAAAGGAGGGGTCAGAAGGGAGGGAAATCGAACGCCATGAGCTATGGATAGAATCTCGCAAGAACAAGGATGGGATAATTGACAATGACAACGTTCAGAAAGTTGCCGAGTCAATAGTTAGTATTATTGTATTATATATTTTATTTACATATATATTTTCAAATACTTAATATTTAGTTGCAAAATTTATATTTTGTTTCTCTTTCTTCCACAGAATGAACTCTCTAATTCGATGCCTCAAGCTAGTGAGCAGGAGAGCGTTGGGCGGGACATACTTGGTAAGGCACTGGGGGTCCCTGAGTATCCTGGTCGTGTTAGGGATACAGGGTTTGGTGTGACACACAAAGCCTTTTTTGGGCCTCGATCATCATCAGATGCTGCAAAGGTTACCCGATTGGAGGCTATTGTTCAGGAACAACATCAGACTCAATCTCAGATGCAGCTCCGATTAGCTGAATTGACGAACATGGTGCTTCAACTACAGGGAACGCAAGGGACACCACCAGTGTCGGCTAGTGCCAAAGATAGTTGCACTGTTACCCCTCACGATCTCCCTCAGGTAATTGCTATCATGAACAAGTTAAAAGATAACTTTTTTTTTACCCCTAATAAATGGTTGATTTCTAATGCATTGATTGGAACAGGGTCAATCATATTGCCAGCTATGGTTAGAAACACCTAATCGACGTGTGGTTGTGGAGGGGCATGTGCATAATAGCCCTGAAGAGATGCTTCACAATGCACTCGTACCTACAAATCATCTAAAAGTGTCGATTGAGGTAGTTAGGGAGGAGGGTACCAGGTTGCCTGTTCCTGCGGGGGATATGGAAACAATAGGAATGGCATTGGGCAGCTTTGTAGCATGGCCCGCACACCTCATCACTGCTGCTCCATTAGTAAAGGTATGTTACTTGACAGTATACTAACTTGATACTAGATGTCTTGAATGAGCCACTACATTCAAAGGTTCATATTAGAGGACCTATAGACATATACTATTGTTATGTGTATATTAAGGTGGTTAATCTCAAAATTTCCCACTTTGTTGCTTAGTTGAAGGGGAAGAGTAAGGTCGGAGAGTCAGGACATTCGAAGGAATCAGTAGCTCCACCACTCATGCAGCCGCCCAGGCATCCAGTTCCAGACACCTTTCGAAGGATGATTGTCAAGTTTCTACCACATTCACTTAAGGGCAAAGTCGAAAAACGTGTGAAATTTGCCAAGAACATTTATAATAAGGTGGTATTTGAAAGTATCAACACTGAAATTGTTGATTACATCATCCATCGGAAGTGGATTGGGGTTGTGAATGTTAACTTGTACATAAGGTACTTGATATTAATCTATTTGTTTTAATTTTTTTCAATTTAGGCCTTCATATTAACCTATGTTGCTTTTTATTTTGTTTCTAAACTTTAGATACCTCTACGAGACATTTTTGGAGCCTTGCAATCTTACAAACAAATTTATATTCATCCATCCTGAAGAGGTTGTTGCTTATGCTTCAAAATTGCCAGACAGTAAGATTACTGAACAGCAGCAGTTAATTGCGGATGCATTCACTGCAAGGGCTGACAAAGATGTCTTATTCTTGGTTCCGTATCATAATGTGTAAGTAAATTCTCAGGATTTAATGTATTTGACTTCATCTGCTGAATTATAATTTCCTAATGACACTGGTTATTTTTTCATAGTGGACACTGGATGTTAATTGCAATCAATCCATTGGAGCCAACTATCTATTTTTTGGATCCTTTGAATTATGATCCGGAACTTCGCGAACAAATGATGGGGATAATTAATAAGTAAGGAACCTAGATTTATTTTTCATGTTTTTAATGATTCATACTTATATGTAATAATTCCAATTAGCTAGGTTTTGCTCAGTCTAACATTTTTTATATTTTATGGTTAAACAGTGCTGTGTCAATATTTCGAGCGGGCCGGGGTTGTAGAGATAATCATAAGGGCAAAATGGTAAAACCCTTAGCTTCCTCGTTATATAAGTGGCAGAAGATACGGGTATGTATAAATTTATATTTAATCAACAATTGTTGAGATTAATATTTCTGTATTGTATAATTAATATAAGTTTCCTCTTTAGTGTCCAAAACAACCAAATGATAATGACTGTGGATACTATGTGATGTTATTCATGAAGGATATCATCACACATGGTCATAGCATAATCCCAAACACGGTATGTAATTTTATATTTACATTAAGGCTTATAAAATTTTGCCATTTTTGCTTATTTATAATTTTTTAATTTACAGTACTTCCCTGACACCTCTTATTCCGAGTACTCTGATACGCAAATAGAGGAACTCATTGAAGAGTGGTGTAACTTCGTCCTTGATAAGTGCCTATGAATAGAGAGGTAAATTTAACCATGCTGCAATTTAAAATTCTATAGTTGCTTTCTTAATTTGATTATTTCTACTATGTGGCATCTGTGAGAATTATATCAATATTAGTCATGGAATTTGTCAACAGGGTTACTGATGACATAGGATTGGTAAATAGTTTATCATTGGCTATTTTACTGAAATGTGTGATTTTGCCATGGCTACCACAGGATTCTGGCAAGTTTATACTCAGGAACTGTCTATATTTGGAACTCCCAATCTCAGGTACCTGAAAATTTTTTAATTGAGATCCTGTGTATTGTTATAACTTGTTAGTGCGTTTTAGCCAATTGAGGGTTGTAATAATTATGGTGGATATATTGCAGTGGAATAAATTTTCTTGTGTGCCTTTTGCATTCTTCTATTCAAACTGACAGATTAGAATTGTGAAATTCATAACTATGGCTCTGGATACCCCATGTTTGTTTTCACCATTTCCTTGGCCAAGTCTTTTGAGGTTACTGAGTTACCAGGTACATGATCCTTGTTTTTTCTTTAGCAAACAAATTTTTACCTGTACTGCCAAAATTGTTTGAAAGTGTATCTTTTCTCACTATTATTATAACTCAAAATACCATAATGGAGCTCAAGTACAGCATGCATGATTTTGCAGTTAGGTCGGCCAAATTTGTTGCACGCAAACAGTGGGTGGTTGTTGGAGCAGATGATATGTTCATTCGTGTATATAATTACAACACAATGGATAAAGTTAAAGTTTTCGAGGCACATACAGATTACATTAGGTGTGTGGCAGTTCATCCTACCCTTCCTTTCGTGCTGTCACCATCTGCTGATATATGCTCAAAAAGCTTTGGGATTGGGAGAAAGGCTGGGTTTGTACTCAGATATTTGAGGGGCACTCTCATTATGTGATGCAAGTGACATTTAATTAATCCTAAAGATACTAACACCTTTGCTTGTATTCTTGGCTTCTTCCTGCACATTATGTTGTCAATAACTGAAATTTATTCATGGTTTTCTTTTTTTAATTAGTTTGCTTCTTAATTGATCACTGGAATTTCCACTGGCCGGTACTATAAATATAATAATATATGTTACTCCATCTTGTTATGTTTTACTCCAATTTCTGGGTTCACTGGATCTGGTTGATAATGAATAACTGGAGGTTGTGTAGCGTAACAGTAAAATATAAAAAAAAATAATGATAAAAAACGTTGGCGTTTAATGGTAAACGCTATGTAAGATCATAAAAAACATTGGCGTTTATTGATAAACGCCAACTAAAGTGAGACTTTAGTTGGCGTTTTTGTTCCAAATGCCAAATAAAACCTTAAGAAAAATTGGCGTTTATCGATAAACGCCAACTAAAGTAAGACTTTAGTTAGCGTTTATTTAAAAACGCCAACGTTTCTTCAGTATTTAGTTGGCGTTTTTAACAAAAATGCCAACTAAAGTCTCACTTTAGTTGGCGTTTATCAAACGCCATTGTATTTTAAAGACTTTCATCAGCGCATTATTAGATGGCGTTTTTAAAACGCCAATAAATTTGAAAAAAAATGCCAACTATTCCCAAATTTGTAGTAGTGATTGTATATGCAGTGCACATTGTTAGTCAGTTTATATAGTCTTCTCGCACCACTCACTATGCTACAGTCCTTCGTATCATTCGATATGTTAAGGGCACTCTATCTCATGGCCTACATTTTTCTGCTAGCTCTTTCCTCGTTCTATGAGCTTATTCTGATGCAGATTGGGGTGGTGATCACTCTGATCGTAGATCTACCACTGGATTCTGTATTTTTCTTGGTGATTCTCTAATCTTGTGGTGAAGCAAGAAACAGACTTTGGCCTCTCGATCTAGTACTGAGTCTAAGTATTGAGCTTTGGCGGACACTACATCTAAGATACTTTGGCTTCGTTGGCTTCTCACCGATATGGGTGTGGCTCAAGACCCCTCCATTGAGCTCTATTGTGACAATTAGAGTGCCAGATAGATTGCTCATAATTATGTGTTTCATGAGCGGACTAAACATATTGAAATTGACTATCACTTCACTCGACAGCATGTTCTTTGTGACACCGTCAAATTGCTTCCCATCCGGATTGCTGATCAACCTGCTGATTTGTTTACCAAGTCTCATAATCCAAGCCGGTTTCACATTTTAGTTAGCAAACTCAAGATGTTTGACCTTAAGCCATCTTGAGTTTGAGGGGGGGTGTTAATTAATATTAATGATTTTGTAATTATGATATTGATTTTATTCTGTATTCATTTGTATTTATTAGCCTTTATTAGGTTATTTCTCTTTTCTCTGTATATATTGTATACACGAGTTCAGTATAATGCAATTCAGATTTCCCAATTAATTTTCCTCTTCAGTTTCTCTTCCATTTCTCTCAATAGGCTTTACCTATATTTCTGTCATTCTCATTCACATATAAATCTAAAGGTTTTTCATAAACTTTTTGTATTATGGCAAAGAAGCCCATTCCAATCGCCATTGGAATGATAATGCCTGAAATGGCTATGCTTGCGGCCTTGTTTTGCGTTTGTAGAATGTCATCTAAATTCATTTCCAACCCGCTGAGGAAGACGTAGCACATAACTCCAACATTTATATATGTTTCAATATTGAGGATTCCTCGTGAGGGTATAAATATGTTCGATAAATTGGGGTTTATAGATATAGAAATACGAAGAATAAAACCAGCCTGCATACAAATTTAGAGCACACAATAATAAGAAAAAGAAAAAGTACTCCACTGGTGAGAAACTCTTGTTATTCTAATATCAACTCTCTTCATTTGTGCATAAAAAGAGGTGTATATACTCACAAGAACCTCCGCGATAAGACGAGGTTGATGAAGGGGTCTGAGGATGTGGTAGATAATGCTAGAAATGAAGATGTTAAAGGCTATTTGGAAACACAATAGAGAGCCATCCTTAATGAGAACATTATCACTTTTCCATATTTCATTGGGATTACTTGCTTCTATGGTGTAGCACAATATAGATGAGTACAATTGAAAGTTATAGCCTTTTTCTTCTGCCATAATTTGCTTTTCTTTTGCCGCAGTTTGCTTTTCTTTCTCCTTGTCCCTTGTGTTTAACAGGAGGTCAACCTTTCCGATAGACAGATCTGGCTTATATGTTCAACATATTTATGATATATATTGTTGTACTTCCATTGACTAGTTGTGGTGTTCCTTTGATGAGTTAATGTAATTATTTTTTTTATACAATGAGTTAATGTAATTCAGTATCCTAGATTATATTGAATGAATGATAGTATCAATTCTTAACCAAGTCGGTTGTCATCCTTGTCACTTTTGAAAGAATGCCTACCTGGAACTAGCTCAAATCATAAAAATATTTCACAAAAAAAGTAAAAATAAGACGGAGTATATATAGTAATCGAGTTCAAATCTTTCGCCCAAATATACTAAACAATGTGTCCGTGTCCGTGTCCGTAGGCCCTAACATATCTTATGATCTTTAATCAGCTCAAGTTGGAATTTTAAATTTTGAACCATGATTGATTCTATTTTCTAGAAAATCTAGATTGTGTGACACCATGCATTACACAGGACATATTCAATTTTTTTTAAAAAATATATGATACTATAGAATAAATACAGAAATTAAGTTCACAAAAAGAAGATGATGTAAAATTTGTGAAATTTTAGTTAAAAAGAAATGAAAAAATATATAGAGGTAAAAGATATGAAATTTGACTTTAAACAAATCAACTTGTGATATTTGTGAGAGAATGATCGATGGAAAAGAAAGATTATAGTGACAAATTAAAAATGAGACAAATTAAAACAAATGAAAATTGAGATAATCCAAAGGTGTAAGGGATATTTATTTTGTACATTGGATATAATCAGATATTAAAAAATATTGAATATTTAAAATTGTGCAAGCGAAAACAGAGAGAGAGAGAGAGAGAGAGAAATATAACCAATCATAACTCCTGATGAATTTTATTTTAATAATAAAAAAAGAAATTTAGCCACTAATGACTCCTCCTCATAAATTTGCTTTTCATAATAATTTGATTTTTAAAATAGTAAAATAAGAAAATAATAAAGTTTAGATGTTATTTATAAAATATATTGGCAAAAATATATATTTTTAAAAAAATTATTTTTAAATATAAAATCAGAAAAGATAATGAGGCAGCTTTTATCTTTCTAAATACATTTATAATATCCTGTAAAATAAAAAACATTATAAAAATTGTGGAAAGGATGTTAAAATGAGCAATGAATTTGAAAACTTAATATAAGAGAGAGGACACTGTGAGTTGTATAATGCTTACGAACAGTGAACAACTCCCAAAAAATATTAATATATATAAATTAATCTTATATAGTTTTTATTTTATTAATCATTTTAATTTAAAAAGAACATCCTGTGTATTGCAATAGCACGAATGCAATACTAATGAATTAAATTATTTTTAAATTATTTATATACCAAAATAATTAATAATTAATGGTGTCAGATTTATGAATTTTATTTTTTCTCAAATTTCTTTAAGGTCTTGCTCATATTAATTTATTCACAGGTTAAACTTTCTATTGATTTATAATTTTTTTTCTATTTTTTGGTATCAATTAGACGTGTATATTGTGTTTTGCAAGTCCTCCGCTAGCCACCTAGCATTTAAGAAACCTACTAAAAAGGAAAATCATCCTTGTTAAAGATATATCTTAAAGTAGAAATTTTATATGTGGGAGATAAGCACTTGAACCCTTTGTTTGGGTTGTTACAACCAATGAAAACACGTGTTTTGTTCTGTAACACCCCTCATGATATTGTTTTGACATTGTGCGCAGAATCAGAGGAGACAGGACGGAGAAAGGATGAAGTGGAGGAAAAATTGAGCTCTAAGCCGCGGCGAAAAGCAGGGCCACCATGGCGAGAGCCAATTCCAGTGGCATGTTTTATGGCTGAATGAGGTGGCACCACAGCAAGCTGCCCTAGAGCCACGGCAAGAGTTGGGTTTCTGATATAAATCAGAAACATTTCGGTCAGTCAGACGCGAAGGAAAGAAAGAAAATGGAGGGAGCGACAAGGAGCTCTACTAGGGTTTGCCATTTTCGGCCATTAAGAGTTGTTTTCTGCCTCTGGAAGCTTGGACTCAAGTTGGTAAGTGATTTTTACTCCTTCCTCTCTATTTTCTTCGATTGAAACTTGGGGATTTTAGGTTTTAAGTTTGGATCTCCGATTCTGGCAGAAATCCATCGATTGAAATGGATGAAATGGGGTTAAGGAAGTGTGCTTTGGTATTCTTGTTACTTGGATGTGAGTTTTGAAGGGTGTATGTATGATTTAAGCTTAACCCTAGGTTGTTTTCGGTTAGGGCTCTTGGGAATCCGAAGTGTATGTGGTTGAACAGTGTTTGAATGGTTCTCAAGAGCTTATTGATGCATAAAAGGGGTGTTGGAACCTTGGGTTAGACTAAATTGGTTGAATTGTGTTGTTTGGTTAATAGTATATAGTGTTAATTGAGGAATTGTGGTATTATGAAGATTGTTTAGTAGTCTGATAGGGGTTTAAGTGTGTTGAACAACTCGAGAAATTCATGAAATCCGTGTGTATGATATTGACACTTGAGGTAACCGGGTGTTTGTCTGTATTGTATTGTTATATTGTATGATGTTACGTATATTTGTATATATATGCATGTTTCTTTCATACCACGATATGGATGTATTTGTGTATATTGTTTTCTATATATCATGGTATGCACACAGCTAAATGATGATGATGATGATGATTAGAGGTGATGATATTGACATGACATGACATGATGATGATGATTATATGATGATACATGAGCATCACCACATGACATTGTGAGATTATGATATATGGCGGATTAGGTGGTGGTGATGTGGTGACGATATGATATATGATAGTATTTATGTTAGGGAGGATAAGGATGAAATCCCTGTGAGGGAGACATGCATTCCACTCATTTCACATTGCATTCATTTATTGTATGAGATATGTGTATATATATGTGTGTGTGTGGTTGTTCCCAGTTACTAAGATATTGTCTCACACCCCTCTCCCATGAGCTAACCTTTCAGGTGACGGGTTTGGCACTAGTCCTGAGAAACTAAGGGAGTAGCAGCGGACATGAGCATACTAGGTCTATGTAGTTTGTGTGTTTTGGATATGTATCTTGTGCCAAGTAGGATAGAAGGTTTTGAAAAGAATGTATGACATTATAAGGATTGTTATGGATGGACATTGTATGTATGGTTATGTATGTGGAATTGTATACGTTGTATTGTGGTGTTTACATGGTTTTGGATGTTGAAAAGTCAGTATGGTGGTGTTTGTGAGTCCAGAGTGGATTTGGGTCTTGTAGGTGTGTTTTAGGGCCTGTAGCCTGTTTTGTCAAGTTGGGGTTCAAGGGAGTTAAATCTCAGAGGAGTAGTTCCTTTAAGGTAAAACCTCTTTGGATAAGTTGGTTTGGGGATTTTAGACCTGTATGAATGGTCTTTGAGTGACCATTTTCCTTTGGTGGTAATTGGAGGTTGTTAATGGTGAGTTTTGGTCAATAAGTGGCCAAAATAGTGTCAGGGGTCTAGAATCTCCTTACGGAGTTGGATTAAGGTGAAGTTGGTATCTATGGATTGATTGGGACTAGATTGACTTGTAGGAGTTGGAATCAAGTCAATCGGAGGTCGGACCATTAAGTTATGTGTGCCTGAAGTTCGCCTAGGGATGTCGAGTTTGCCCAAGGACTCGACCAAAAACTTCAAAATTCATCCAAACACAACCCAAACATCTCAAAACAACTTTCCAAAACTTCAGAACAGCAAAAATGAACTAAACAACACCAAAATCTGGGCTGGGGCCGCGGCCGCTACAGTAATGTCGCGGCTCCAGCCTCCCCTATTTTTTATACACTTCTTCCACCACTGGTGCTGCAAATGGATAGGCAAGTGGAGTGAATGAAGAGGCCGGCATATTTGTGGACTTGAATGTAGGAGAGGATGAAAATGTGGTGGAGCCTGAGAGGGCCCCAAGGGTTGGAAGGAGGGGTATCGCTTCATAGTTGAAGGACTTTCGGAAGATCAATCCCCCGACTTTCGAAGGTACCATAGATGTTTCCAAGGCTGAGAATTGGATAGAACAATTAGAGAACATCTTCAATGTGATGGATTGAACATCAGAGCAAAGGGTGCAACTGGCGGCATTTAAGCTTAAGAAGAAGGCCAAGCATTGGTGGAGGAGTGTTCTCCTATATGTTGAAGTGATGAATCCTTCTATGAACTAGGAACAGTTTAAGGAACGATTCTTTGCACACTACGTCCCTCCAGCCTTAATGACGCAAAAGGAGGTTGAGTTCCTAACTTTTCAGCAAGGGAATCTGTCGGCGGATGACTACATTAATTAGTTTTTGGACTTGGTGAAATATTCCACTTATCAGAATAATTACCCTGACGATAGGTGGATAGCTCAGAGGTTGTTTGAGGGAGCCCATCCAGAGATTAAGGAGCAGTTATCTATGGTGGAGTTTGTGTCCTTTGAGGACTTGTGTGCTAAGATTCGTGTCCTATACAGATTGATGAAAGAGACCGAGGAGCATAGAAGGAATTCCATGATTAAGGCTTTTTCTCACATAGGACCTACAGGAGGAATCAGTAAAGGAAGTAGTTCAGGTAGTAGTAGTAGCGGTGGCAGTACGGGTTCTAGTGGAGGAAGATGATGTCATAATAGAGGCCGCCATGGTAGAGGTAAAGGCAGGTTTGGTCGGGATCAGTCCAACAGAGGTCGGTTTGACAGAGGACCCTTTTATCGAGGAGGCTTTGAACATGGAAGTTTCAGTCAGAGCAAGTATGCAAGAATGGACTCCACTCCATCTCAGTACGGTTCAGGTAGTGCATCAAATCCGTGTACAAAATACGGGTTTAGCCATGGTGACCGTCCGTGCTTGATTTGTTATAATTGTGGGAGACCGGGTCATATATTGCAGAATTGTTAGGAGCTAAGGCGTGATGATGCGACGAGGAGGCCCACAATACCCAAACGAGTTTTTGCCATCACCTAACAGGAAGCTGATGCAGTGCCTAATCTGATTATATGTAAACTTAAACTCAATGGTTACTCTATCCATGCCTTATTTGACTCAGGTGCATTGCATTCCTTCATTTCTTTTGATTGTGCTCAGAGATTGGGTATTGTGGCAATAGGGTTGCCTTTTGAGTTGTCCGTATCCACACCCATGGGAGTTTCAATTAGAACTGCTCAAGCTTGTCTAAACTGTGTGGTTCATTTTGAACACTAAAGCACTACCCTGGATCTAATATGTTTGCCATTGCAAGAGATTGATGTGATAATTGGGATTGATTGGCTAGAGGCGAATAATACGATTCTCGACTGTGCTTGAAAGACTATGTCTTTGCCTATAAATATCCCTAATGTTGAAGGGGATGAGAATGTTTGTTTGTCCTTTGCCCAAGCTGACCGGTATTTGAGGAAAGGATGTCAAAGGTTTCTGGTTTTCTTCTCTGTGAAATTGGATATGGAAGGTGGTGTCGAAAGATACCTAATTGTAAATGAATATCCTGATGTGTTTCCAGAGGAGATTACCAATTTGCCACCACCACGAGAACTGGAGTTTTCCATTGATTTGGTGCCCGGGACAAATCTAATTTCTAAGGCTCCATATCGAATGGCACCATCTGAATTGAAGGAACTCAAGAAGCAGATTGAGGATTTGTTAGAAAGGGGTTTCATCAGACCTAGTGTCTAGCCATGGGGAGCTCCAGTGTTGTTTGTCAAGAAGAAGGATGGTAGCCTCAAATTGTGCATTGATTACAGGAAACTGAACCGAGTGACGATTAAGAATAAATATCCTTTGCCTAGGATTGAGGACTTGATTGATTAATTGATAGGTGCCTCCATATTCTCAAAAATCAATTTAAGGTCAGGATACCATTAATTGCGAGTGCATGCTGAAGATGTGCCTAAAACGGCTTTTCGAACTCGATATGGTCATTATGAGTTTCTTGTGTTGCCATTTGGGTTGACCAATGCCCCGGCAATCTTCATGGATTATATGAATAAGGTGTTTTCGGCCGTATTTGGATAAATTTGTGGTGGTGTTTATCGATGACATTTTGATATACTCCGAGAGTGAGGAAGAAAGAGCATGCGCTCTATCTCCGGATTGTTTTGCAAGTATTGCGGGATCACCAACTGTATGCTAAGCTCAGTAAATGTGAGTTTTGGCTACGAGAGGCAAAATTTCTGGGTCATGCGATTTTTGTAGAAGGAATAGCAGTAGACCCTAGTAAAGTGGAAGCAGTGTTGAATTGGGAGAGATTGCGATCGGTAACTGAAATTTGGAGTTTTCTAGGTTTGGCAGGATACTACTGGAGGTTCATTAAGTGATTCTCTCACCTTGCTATGCTATTGACTAGACTCACCCGTAAGGATCGATCTTTCATTTGGGATGACAAGTGTGAGAGAGCATTCCAAGAGCTGAAGATTTATCTGACGTCCACCCTAGTGCTCATTATCCCTAACTCATCAGAGCCATTCACTATTTACACGAATGCCTTTAAGAAGGGTATAAGGTGTGTTTTGATGCAGCAAGGTAGAGTCATAGCGTATGCTTCTAAGTAGTTGAGGCCTCATAAGGAGAACTATCTTACTCATGACCTTGAGCTAATGGTTGTAGTGTTTGCTTTGAAATTGTGGAGGCATGATCTCTATGGTGCTCAATTTGAGGTATTCAGCGATCACAAAAGTTTGAAGTATTTGTTTGATTAGAAAGAGCTGAACATGAGGTAAAGGTGTCAGGTTAAGTTCCTTGTGGGCTATGAGTTTGCTTTGAAGTATCATCTTGGGAAAGCCAACATTGTGGCGGATGCGTTGAGTAGAAAATTGATCCATATGGCCACAATGATGATGAGGGAGCAACAGTTGCTGGAGAGCCTGAAAGATATGAAGTTATCCATTAATGTCCATCATGGAGTGTTAGTAATGAGTTCCGTCAGTGTATCAAGTGATTTATTGAGGAATATTTGCTATGCTCAGTTGGAGGATGACTATCTTTTGGGCATTTGGGAATAGATTGAAATGGTGAAGACCCAGGACTTTGATATTCTGGAGGATGGTATCATTCGGTACCGTGGTCAAATTTGTGTACCAAATGTTGTAGGGTTGCGAGAAATTATTTTGGAGGAAGCTCATAGGAGCAGGTATACTATTCACCCAGGTACCACCAAGATGTACCAGGATCTAAAGCATGGTTATTGGTGGCTAGGTATGAAAAAGGACATCGCAGAGTATGTAGCAAGATGTCTGATATGTCAGAAGGTAAAGATCGAGCACCAATTACCTGCAGGTATGTTGCAACCTTTGGAGATCCCAGAGTTGAAATGGGATAGCGTTTCCACGGATTTTGTGATGGGATTACCGAGGACCTCTTCAGGACACAACGGAATATGGGTCATTGTGGACAGGTTAACAAAGTCGGCCCATTTTCTTCCAATTCAGGAGACTATTTCGATGGAGAAGTTGGCTCAATTGTATGTGAATAAGATTGTGAGACTGCATGGAGTCCCGATGAATATTGTGTCGGATAGATATCCTAGGTTTACATCCAGGTTTTAGAAATCTCTTCAGAAGACTATGGGTACGAAATTGAGTTTGTGTATATTGTTTTCTATATATCATGGTATGCACACAGCTAAATGATGATTATGATGACTATGATGATTATGATAATGATTAGGGATGATGATAGACATGACATGACATGATGATGATGATTATATGATGATACATGAGCATCACCATATGACATTGTGAGATTGTGATATATGGCGGATTGTGTGGTGATGATGTGGTGATGATATGATATATGATAATATTTATGTTAGGGAGGATAAGGATGGAATATATATGTGTTAGGGAGGATAAGGATGAAATATATATGTTAGGGAGGATAAGGATGGGATTCCTGCGAGGAAGATATGCATTTCATTCATTTCACAATATTGCATTCATTTATTGTATGAGATATGTGTATATATATGTGTGTGTGGTTGTTCCTGGTTAGTGAGACAATGTCTCACACCCCTCTCTCATGAACTAACCTTTCAGGTGACGGGTCTGGCACTAGTCCTGAGAAGCCGAGGGAGTATCAGTGGATGTGAGAATACTAGGTCTATGTAGTTTGTGTGTTTGGGATATGTATCTTGTGCCAAGTAGGATAGAAGATTTTGAAAAGAATGTATGACATTATAAGGATTGTTATGGATGGATGTTGCATGTATGGTTATGTATCTAGAATTGTGTACGTTGTATTGTGGTATTTACATGGTTTTGGATGTTGAGAAGTCAGTATGGTGGTCTTTGTGAGCCCAAAGTCGATTTGGGCCTCGTAGGTGTGTTTTAAGACCTATAGCCTGTTTTGTCAAGTTGGGGTTCAAGGGGGTCAAATCTCAGAGGAGTGATTTCTTTGAGGTAAAACCTCTTTGGACAAGTTAGTTTGGGAGTTTTGGACTTGTATGAATGATCTTTGAGTGACCATTTGCCTTTAGTGGCAATTGGAGATTGTTAGTGGTGAGTTTTGGTCAATAAGTGACTAAAATGGTGTCAGGGATCCAGAATCTCCTTATGGAGTTGGATTGAAGTGAAGTTGGTGTCTATGGATAGATTAGAACTAAATTGACTTGTAGGAGTTAGAATCAAGTTAATCGGAGGTCGGAGTATTAAGTTATGCGCCTCAGAAGTTCACCTCGAGATGTTGAGTTTTTTTGGTATGAAGACGAGAAGGTGGTGCCGCAGCGCCAGAGTCCAGGCCGCAGCGCCAGTGGAGGTAGAAGTGTATACAAAATAGGGGAGGCCAGAGCCACGGCAGTACTGTAGCGGCCGCGGCTCTAGCCCAGATTTTGGTGTTGTTTAGTTTATTTTTACTTTTCTGAAGTTTTGGGAAGTTATTTTGAGATATTTGGATTGTATTTGGATGGATTTTGAAGTTTTTGATCGAGTACGGAAGTGTTTGGTGGTAGGGTATTACATTTGCGTGATATTGAAGCTTGTGTTGATTGTATGGTCTTAAACACATGAACATGCACAACCAAACACCTTGAGTTATTTGTTAGTCTAATAAAAAATTATGCAACTCATGTTTGTTAATTATACAACTCTCTTGAGATTTTCATATATAGATACTTATATATAGTTATATATGTTTTGTTTTATATTTTTATAATTTATTTATGTATATTTTTACTAATATTTTTAAAAAAAAGCCTTTATAATCTATTATATTTCATCAATTTTATAATAATTCTCAAATTTAAACAAGAATATTATTTCTTCCATAAACAAGATAGATATATTCTAACCAATTTCATTTTATTAATGACCTATGATTCATTCTATTCTATCCTAAACTTCTCACACAAAAAAGAAACGAGATGTTCTTTTGTGTTTGCGTATCAAGAGCAAAAGCTCTTGTTATTAGTACTTAAGTAGTCTTGAATGTTTTGTAAACATGAGATTTATTTTTGTTTCATAGAGACTTTATCAAAACTTTTACAAATGATTATGAAAATTATTTTGAGAATTTGTTGAGTTTGGTGTTAATATCCCTTGCCAGTTACTCAAATGGTTGCATAGTCAAAGTAAACACTTTCTCCCATGTTTGTGAGGTGCCCAACTTAGGTTGTGATATTCAAATAATTAAATGACAATATTAAAGACACAAAATGTTTAGACTTACTAACTGGGTCAAATAAAAAACACTTAATAATCCTTAAATAAAGTTGAAGATTGGAATTTTGAGTATAAAAAAAATCTCATTGGGAAAGATGTGTTAAAAAATAAGTTTAAATCACTTGCAATGCAAAATAAATTTTACTCTTGGATAGTTTAAAATTTTATAGAAGTCACTATAATTCACTTTTTTTCGCCAACAAGTCACTATAATTCATTAATTCCTCATAATGACAATTTGTTATTGTGTGTTCACAAAAGGCTCAGATCCTTTAGTGTTTGAGAGAAATTCTCTATTACCAAACATCATTACCCTAGATCCAAATTGCCGCACAGAAAGCAATGCGGATCGTGAGCCAAAAGACTTTGATGTCAATATGTCCCCAATAACTCCAAGTTCTTGGTTGTCACACCATTCCATAAAATTTGAAAACATTAGAGAGTTCCTGCTACTCCCTTGTCCAACGATGTATATATCACAGTCATGTTTGTCTAATTCATGGAGGAGAGAAATTAATTCCTCGCCATTGTGTACTTCCTCCTCTGAGTATGTAATAGAATCATTATTATAAACCCCCTTGAATCTGAATGAATCTATACACTCTTCATCCAGCAACTTTTGGCTCTCATCATCCTGTGCTGCAGATGATAGCCAATGAATTTCATCGTGGCTTGATGATTCCACTTTTGTAGCATCACCGAACAGAAGAATCCGCACCATCGAGAGTTGATTTCCTAGATGCCTGGCCATTCTCCAAGCAATAGCTAAGGCTTCACGATCATCGGGCCCTCCAATGAAGATCATCATAAGGCGTAAGTTGATTCTGGACAATGAGCTAAGACCACGATCAACAAAGATTGCCACAGAACAGGGTGCATCTTGCAAAACATTCTGGTTTATGTGTCTACATGTTTCATTGCTAGTCTCCGGATCACCTTGTACATCTATTTGTTTGTGAAAAGGAATAAGAATTAAGGCTGTTCGTTTTTGCTCTGCCAAACTATATATATCCTGGTGAATGGTTTCATAGGCTGACACGACACTGAGGGTTTCAACTCGGATAGCACTAGATGCCTCTGCAAGAGCCTTGAAGGTGTTGCAAATGCCCTCTAACTTCGATTGCGAATGGGAAAGGTTTTGCTCTCCAGAATGGATAGGCTGCTCGATTTGGGCAGCAAAAAGCACAGTGGCACGTCCGATGAGTTCAACAAGGTGAACTCCGAACACGTGCAAAGGTGAAATTCTGGTAGCATTGAATGTTTTTAGGACGTTGGCCATGCTGGTAGCTTGCCGAATATTGAGTACGTAAGATAAAACTCGAAGCTCCGAATCCATCCTTAACTTCTCGATGGTCCTTAGCCTGTACTTCTCATATTGTTTCCTTGGTTTATACATGGCATTCACGAAAAAAGGCACCATGATAGTCATTACAAAAACTGCGCACACCATAATTGAAAAGGCTACCACAGACAAAATCTGGACAACAGTACACAATTAATGATCATTAATTGGATGCATGCATCTAACTAAAACAAAAGGTACTATAATAATAATAATAATACCTTTCTATCCCAAGCTGTGTTCAGTATTATTAGTGCCAAGACGCCTTTGGAGTTGAGGAGTAGCCCAATACCCACACCATCTCGAATGGGAACACCGAAGAAAAAAGTGGCTATCAAAGTGCTTACAACTTTGGGGATCGATAGCAAGAGGATAACTAAGAGCATCCAGGGCCAATACTTTTGTTGTGCAAGCATGAAGAAGTTCACTGTTAAGCCAGAACGGAAGAAGAAGGTAGGCGACATAGCCAAAGAAATAAAATCATCCAATTTTCCCATCACAAAATCAGCGAATTTCCCATGAGGTAAAACCAGTCCGTACACAAAAGCCCCTACAATGGAATGTGTGCCAAGCACATCTGTAACAGACGAACAAACAAAAGCGCCCATCAACACCACCAGCAATAAAGAATCATCCCACATATCTTCGTTCATGTTTCCATCAATGTATTGTGTCATGACAGGACGTAATGCGAAGATGCAAAAAGCGATGAACATTATCATACCCACCACTGACCAAAATGCCTGTACATCGTTACTGACAAATGGAATTAAGATTATAAACAAAAGCCAACCATAAGTGTCGCTAATCATGGCCGTGGTTAAGGCGGCTTTGCCTAGCCCGGTGTAGAGGAGTTTGAGATCAGCAAGAATACGAGCAAGCACCGGAAAACCGGTCACGGTTAGGGCTAAACTCCAGAACAAATAAGCTTTAGCTGTATATTGATCATCCGCACGAAAAACCAAAGATGTAGGATTCTGGTAAAGTTTTTGTACTACAGCATAGAAGCCCATTCCCATCACCATTGGAGTGATAATTCCAGCAATGGCAATGCTTGCGGCCTTCTTTCGTATTTGTAGGATGTCATCTAAATTCATTTCCAAGCCACTGAGGAAGACGTAGCACATGACACCCATAGTTGCATATGTTTCAATGTTGAGGATTCCTTCTGAAGGTAGAAGCAAGTGCACCACTACGTTGTCTGTAGATAGAAACAGACCAAGACTAACACCAGCCTGCGCGAATATATATAATTAAGAAGAATATTAATGCTCAACTCCATATATGAGAAACTTATGCTATTACTTATTAATTAATTAACTAATTACATGTTCTTACAAGAACCTCCGCAACAAGACGAGGTTGATGAAGAGGCCTGAGTATGTAGTGAAAAATGTTGGAAACGAAGATGTTGAAAGCGATTTGCAGACACAATAGCGGGGCCTTGTTGATGAGAATGTTGCCAGTTTTCCATATCTCGTTAGGATTACTTGCTTCTTGAGCATAACATATTTTCACTTCTGCCATATATAATTTACTTTTCTTTCTTCCTTCCTTTGCCTCTTGTTGCTCAAGAATTACAATCTTTGCAACAATCAGAATTAGCTTATATAATAAACTCATCTATGATAAGGTAAACGAAATACAGAGAGGAGAAACATATAGTTTGTTACTTATGCATATGATGGCGTTTACTTGATGAGCGATTGATATTTTTTTCCTGTGCTTTCTGTTTTCCTATTAACTTGGAGGAAGGATGCATGTAACAAACTCTTCCCAACTGATTTGGTTTTCATTCTTTGACACTGACAGCAAATATTTCTTAACTAAATCAGTTTCCATCATGTTTACTAAACAGGTGGGATGTACAATAACGACTTGTATGAGAGAAAACTTCTTTATGAGATGAAATAAATAATATGATTAAATTATCCTTTTTTTAAAATATATATATATATTGCTTTAATTTTTATTTAATTGCACTTTAAATAATTTCATTTTTTAAAAATTTTATTAAATTAATAATATATATAATTATATGTTTATGCACATTATTTATGTACTATCATATTACACAATTACTTATAAAAAATAATATGAATCGGATGCTTTTTATTTTTCCTGCAACTTCTTAGTGACTTATATCACAAATTCTGGCTAACAATATTGTCACAATTTAAATTTTATTTTGGGCAGTGACAATTTTTTTCCAAAAATAATGCTTGAATTTTTTTTTTGCCAGAAATAAAGCTTGAATTGAAAACATTGCTTAAAGGGAATTTCATATAATATTTTTTTTTATGAACAATATGTTACATGTTTTTTTAACTTATATATTTTTATAAGCTATTATTTTTAAAATAAATGTTGAAAATGCTTCATGTTTGTTACGCATACCAAAATGCTAATAATAATATACAAAATAATATAAATTTTCATTAATAAAGTAAGACTATTTTCATCATAATTTTAAGTATATATCGATCTTTCAAATAATTCCTAACATAAAAATCAAAATTTTGCAAATAATGTAGAGAAAAATTGAATTCATCACAGGTCAGGAATGTGAATTTTCAGTAAGTCTCCTCTCTCTAATGATAATAGTTCAGCTTTATTTATTTAAAATAATTATTAGGGCTAAAAGTTTGCAATAAAATGCACATGTACAATAGGATATGCAATTTTTTTTTGGATATTTAGGATATTCAATTTGAAGATGAAAGTTGAAACGAGTTAATTACATGTATGTCGTTTCTTTTTTTTAATAATATGGACATTTTGGAATATATATTTTTGGAGTTTGATTCTAATTTCTATATATTTATATTATCCTTATATTTATTTATGTTTCAAAATTAGTTTAATAATATGTTACGAAAAAATTAGTTTAATCATATTCTTCATTTATATATATTTTTGGCTAACTTTTCATCTTTTTTAAGGTAAGGTTAAATTTTTCATTTAGACATTTTAATTAAAAAGAAACTGTAAAGAAATAAAAAGTGGAGAATTGAGATGCAAGAGAATTTTTCTTTGAAATTTTCAAATAATTTTTTTGTATTTTAATCATATTTAGTTAATTACTGTTTCTTATTCAATTTGGGCCAGAAAGAATAATTATATAAATAAATAATTAATTAAATTAAATATCCAACAATCATGAATATTGGGCTTCTATGGCTTGTAAAACTGGGCTTGAGATTATAAAAAACAAATCTGGGTTTGTGAGAGACCCACAACGATAGCTTATGGATCGTGCGAGTAGATATACTTTTTTTTCTTTTCACTTATCAGGAGTATATAAATACTTAGAAACCCTACATTTCAGAAAACTTATCTGGCGATGCCGAAGAGAAGCTTGAGATGGGACGAGTCATTCGCGCTCAGCGTAAAGGTGCCGGTTCCGTCTTCAAGTCCCACACCCACCGTCGCAAAGGTGCGGCAAGGTTCCGAAGCCTCGACTTCGGCGAGCGAAATGGTTATCTGAAAGGTGTAGTCGCCGATATCATCCACGACCCTGGTCGTGGTGCTCCTCTCGCGAAGGTCACTTTCCGCCATCCATTCAGGTACAAGAAGCAGTGCGAGCTATTCGTTGCCGCCGAAGGTATGTACACCGGCCAGTTCGTTTACTGCGGCAAGAAAGCCACCCTTGTTGTCGGCAACGTCTTGCCCCTCAGATCCATTCCTGAAGGAGCTGTTATTTGCAACGTCGAGCACCATGTTGGTGACCGTGGCGTGTTCGCTCGGTCTTCTGGTGATTATGCTATTGTTGTTAGCCACAACCCGGATAACGATACCTCTAGGTATTTCGTCTCTCAATTCATTTACACGGTTGTGCTTAATGATTTAATGTGGATTATTATTGTTAATAATTTTTAGGGTGCCTAAAAATACGTTGTTGTTTCTCGCGTTGTTTCATTACGTGTTGTTCCTCTGTTAATGGATTTTCAATACTTCCTTTGTTGAATATTATGCTTTGATTTTAACTAGGAAGTCAAAATTACTGCATCTGTTTGTTATGTCAAACTGTGAAATTTGGTTGTTGCTTGAATGATTTGTAATAAAATCTGGCAACTACATTTTGACAATTATTGAATGTGATGAAATGTGACCGTTTAATGATATTTTTACGCTTTTATAACAGGATCAAGCTTCCATCTGGCGCAAAGAAGATTGTTCCCAGTGGTTGCCGTGCCATGATTGGGCAGGTTGCAGGCGGAGGGAGAACTGAGAAGCCCCTTCTTAAAGCTGGTAACTCTTACCACAAGTTTAGAGTGAAGAGAAATTGCTGGCCTAAGGTACGTGGTGTGGCTATGAATCCAGTTGAGCATCCTCATGGAGGAGGTAACCACCAACACATTGGACATGCAAGTACTGTTCGGCGTGATGCTCCTCCTGGTCAGAAGGTTGGTCTTATTGCGGCCAAGAGGACTGGTCGTCTGAGGGGACAAGCTGCTGCAACTGCTGCTAAAGCTGACAAGACTGCCTAGAGGGATCATTAGATTACTATATTGATGGCGTGCTTTCCGATTCTGTTTCGTTGATAGTTCCTTTGTCAACTTTCGAAAACTATTTAAAGAACTTTCCTTTGGATTATTATATATTTTTTCTTATATTAATTTTCTTTTCTGCTCAAGTGCTACAGATTTTTTGGCTGGAATGTGATTGATGATAACGGAACCAAAGTGAAATTGGTTTCCTAGTTATCAATTGCGTGAGAGTAATAGAATGTTTTGTCCTGATTGGTATCCTGGAATAGGTTTTGAAGAAAGTGAAATAGGGAATGGGAATGGAAATGAGAATGAAAAAAGAAAGTTGAATGGGAGTATGTTTTAAAAGTTTGTTTGATATTCATATGAAAACAAGTATAATTTTTAATTGGGATATATATATATATATATATATTATGGAAAGATCAAAATTTCCTTATAAAAATAAAATAAATAAAGAATACCCAGAAGGCCAGAACTCACCATGGACCTTGTAGACCCACCGAGGACCACTGTGGACTACCATTTCCACCAACCACAATGGTCATCAATATGTGAAACCCAAAATGAAAATACATTGACATCGATGAAGCTTTACAAAATATCATCCTGCAAAGACCAGAAAATCACCGCTATGGCATGACATCACCATCATCACATCACCAGATTTGTGTTCCAACCATTGTTGTCAATTTTCACAGCAGCCATCGAAAACCGTGCAAAGGCTAGAATAGGGACGTTGGTTTCAATAGCAGGTGGTTGTCATCCTTGTTACAAGTGGTTGTTGGACGTGGAAGCATGGTTATCACCATGGAGCGTTATAATCTTGCAAAGACCAAAAAGGAAAAAAGACACTTAGGGACCCTTCAACTAGAATATTGCTAAATTAGTACCTCTAAAAATTAAAATCCTTTAAAAAGATCTAGGTCCTTATAGGTAATTAAAAAAAATTTTTTTTACCAAAATACCCCTTCTCCTTTCCCCCTTTCTCCTCCCAACCTCATTGTCGCCGTCGCCGGCGCCGGTGGTCCTATCATCAGTGACGTTGCCGGAGGTCCGATCGCCGGAGCTCCCGTCACCGGTGACACTACCGGAACAGTAAAGTATTTTCACTTGGAAAAATAGATTTTACCACTTGAAAATTTAGTTATCCCCACTTGAAAAATTAGTTATCGCAAGTTGGAAATTTAGTTATTCCCACTTGGGAAATTTGTTATCCACACTTGGAAATTTAGTTATCTCCACTATCCCCACTTGGGAAATTAGTTATCGCTAGTTGGAAATTTAGTTATTCCCACTTGGAAATTTAGTTATCTCCACTTGAAAATTTAGTTTTCTCCACTTGGGAAATTAGTTATCGCCAGTCGGAAATTTAGTTATTTTTACTTGGAAAATTTGTTATCAACACTTGGAAATTTAGATATCTCCACTTGGAAATTTAGTTATTCAAATTGGCAATAACTAATTTTTCAAGTAGGAATAACTAAATTTCCAATTGGCGATAACTAATTTCTCAAGTGGGGATAACTAAATTTCCAAGTGGCAAAAACTATTTTTCCAGGTGAAAATATTTTACTGTTCTGGCAGTGTCACCGGTGACCGGAGCTCCGACGATGTCACCGGTGATCGGACTGCCGGCGCCGGTGCAACCACCGACGCCAGCGAAAGCGACAGTGAGGTTGGGAGGAGAAAGGAGGAAAGGGGAAGGGGTATTTTGGTAAAAAAAAATTTTTTTAATTACCTATAAGGACCTAGGTCCTTTTGAAGCATTTTAACTTTTAGAGGTACTAATTTGGTAATATTCTGGTTGGAGAGTCCCTAAGTGTCTTTTTCCAGACCAAAAAATCACTGTTATGGCATGACATCACGATCACCACATCACTAGATTTGTGTTCCAATCATTGTTGTCAATTTTCACAGCAACCATCGAAAAATGCGCAAAGGCTAGAACAGGGTCGTTGGTTTCAATAGTAGGTGGTTGTTGTCCTCTTTACAAGTGGTTATTGGAGGTGGAAGCATGGTTATCACCGTTGAGGGTTATCATCTTGCAAAGACCAAAAAATCACCGCTATGGCTTAACATCACCATCATCACATCACCAGATTTGTGTTCCACCCATTGTTGTTAATTTTCACAACAGCCATTGAAAACCATGCAAAGGCTAGAATAGAGCCGTTGGTTTCAATAGCAGGTGGTTGTTGTCCTTATTACAAGTGGTTGTCGAAGGTGGCAGCATGGTTATCACTATTGAGGGTTCCAAAGGTAAAGGCCAACATGTTTGAGAAAGGAGAGGGATAGGATGTGTTTATAATTTTTTAAGGGCAAAATTGTCAATAAATGAAATAACTAAGGGTATAATTGTCATAAAATCACACTTTCATGGTGCGTCAGCTACTTCCATGGTTTAGACCAAAGACCCAATTCCTCCCATTTTGATGCAAGTGGATGCCATGAAGAACTCACTTCCAATGTACTAAATAATCAAAAATCAAAGTTCCACCTTCATTTTCCACTTCCAATCCTCTAATTCTAGAGTACCAAATGAGGCGTTATTGTATTTGAATTTTTGGAGTAGGGTTTCATATGAAAATATTTTGTTGATCAAGTTTTTTAAATTTTTTATAAGGTAAGACAAGGGCTGTTGGTGTTGGACATTTAGAGATTATAATAATGATATAGTAAAAACTCTCTTTATTCCAAAATATAAATCACATTCTAGAAAAATATTTTGATACAAAATATAAGTCATTTTGATATGTGTTTGTTGTATTAATTATTTTCTTCTATTTGTGTCCATGGTTTACAATAAGAATGCAATAGCTTGAAGGAGATGAAAGTGTAGCTGGAATGCCTAAGAAGGGATGAATTAGACTTTTAAAAATTTTTGCACAAAGAGGTAAAATAATATAACAGTACAAATGTACAGAAAATATAGTACAATAGTGAAAATGAAAAGAATTAGGGATGAAAGAATCAAACACAAATATTTATCCTGATTCAACTTGTCCACTTGACCTACATCTAGTCCTCAAACTTTCATTTGAGATATGTCCTTTATCTTTGTAAGATTTGAATGGGTTCTTATAAAAGTCGAAGCACACCTTCAACTCAAATTAAAGCTGCTCAATCTCACTTCTCACACCCAACGAGCTTACAAACTCCCTTAGTGTTTCCCCACATTAGGATACTTCTACCCAATGTAGAAAGAAAGATTACAACAAATAAGATCTCTCTAGCTTTAAGAGTGGATAGAACAATAATGAGCAATTATAACTCTTTGAGAGGTAGTGATGCTTTAAATGTGAGTAATAAAAATTTTAGCAGAGTTTGGACGTAATCTCATTTGAAGTTATTAATCACATAGATTTCAAGGAAATCTAACCGTTTAAAACATTAACTAGCTATTACTAAGCTTGTTTTACCGTTCACCTTCTGTATTTAATGTGTGTCACAGTTTGGTATGATAAGCTATGTAGGTTGGTAGGACAAGCCAACTAGCCGTTAGACACATCTCTGAACATTGAACCATGTTGTCATGACAAGGTAGGCATTTTTCAGGAAATTGAGCACTATTCTAAGTTTCAGAAGCAAAGCTCAGAGACAATTTCATGGCAACCTACCACAATTCTCAGAACAAGCTGTCAATCCGAGGAAACCAAGAAGCTAAAGTTCAAGGTTGTTAGAACAAGCTTGCTAAGATGTTACTCCTTATTATGACAAGTTTAAATCCATCAAAATTGGGTTTATGAAAGTCAGCCTTGGTAGGATAAGTTGAGGGTCTTGTCATGGCAAGCTGACTGAAGAAAGGTTAGGTTGCTTTCTGAAGAGTCACGATTTCATGACAACCTAAGGGATTTGTCACGAAATCTAGGTGAACCTAAGAGACTTCCTTTCCTTTTTCAAAGCCTTATCATGACAAATTAGGTATGATGTCATGAAAAAGTTGTAAAACAGTGAACACAATATTGTGAAAACCCAAAATTTCATGATAACCTAAGAACCTTGGTAGGACAAACACTTTACTAGAAGTAGGAACAAGTCCTAAATAAAGTGGTTGTTAAGAAGTCCACCTAAGCTTGGTAGAATAAGGTAGTTTTGATATGAAAACAAGTTTAAAAACGTTGAGCTTGCTACCAAAACATCAAATATATGCCCATTTAATATTGATGGTAATAAGATTAAGTAAGTTTAAAGCTTTACTACCTCAAATCTAAGACAAGAACATAAAAACATATAATTCTTCAACATTTCAAAGCTCCATGTCCTTTCTTCACTTGATCAACCTTTTTCCAAGTTATAACCCAATGAATTGGTCTATCCTAGGGCAACTCAGTTCTGTTGTGACACAAAAAATGTAACAACCCTCATGACATTTTTATCGGTGTTGTGTGTAGAATCAGAGGAAACAGGATGGAGGAAGATTCAACATGGAGGAAAATGAGCTCCATGCCACGACGAGAAACAAGCCCACAATGGTGAGAGCGAGTTCCAGTGGCTTTTTTTGGCTGAAATTGGTGGTGCTGCGGTGGGCATATCTGGAGCCACAACGAGAGTCGAGATTTTTGCTTAAAACTGAATCATTTAGTAGGCCGAACACGAAAAGAAAAGAAAGAAATGGAGGAGAACCAAGGGAGCTCTGCTAGGGTTTAAGTTTTCTGGCCATTGGGAGTGTTTTTTGGCATCCAAGAGCTTGAATTTTTGTTAGTAAGTGATCACTACTCCTTCTTCTCCATTTTTTTCGGTTTTGAGTTGCGTTTTCTCATATGTATGTTGGATTTTTTGTGTTGGAACGAAATCGACCTATTAAAATGGATGAATAAGGTTAATGGAGTGTGATTTGCTATTATTGTTGCTTGGGTGTGAGTTTTGAAGTGATTATGCATGATTTAAGCTTAACCTTAGGTTATATTCAGTTGAGGCTCTTGGGAATCCAAAGTGTATGGGATTAAGTGGTATTTGAATGATCCCTAGGAGCTTAATGATGCATGAATGTGGGGTTGGAACCTTAGGTTAGGTCTAATTGGTTGAATTATGAAATTTGGATATTTGGATTGTATGTTAATTGAGGAATTGTGATGTTATTACGGTTGTTGGCTAATCGGAAAGGTCAAATCATGGGATTGACCTTCAAGAAAGCTCATGGAATCACATGTGTGTGGTATTAACAACCTGAGGTAACTAGATATTTGTATTATTTGTATTGTATAGGTATATTATGTTAGTATATATGTGTATATATGCATGTTTCCGTTCATACCACGATATGGATATGTGTGTGTATGATTTGTCTTTATATCATGGTATGCACATGGCTAGACAGATAGGATATGATAATTATGATGACTATGATGATGATTAGAGATGATGATGTTGATGTGACATCACATGATGCATGCATGACATTATGACACATGATGATGATGATTACATGATGATATAATATAAGCATAACCACATGACATTGTGAGATTGTGATATATGGTGGAATGGGTGGTGATGATGATATGATAAATGATGATATGAGATATAATGATATGATATATGATTAGGGCGGATAAGGATATGATCCCTGTTGCTAAATCCTTCCTTATGGCCAGGGGAGCCAGTCAGCAGTGGACTGCACCTTCCTTAAATCACCACCAATTCGTGGTGGTTTAGGGGAAAAAGAGTCACGATCCAAGTACTAGTAGAACCTTTGGTCGGGTTGCATTAGTGTAAGGTGAGCTTGGTGCTATCTCGGAATCAGTCTTCACCGACTGTTGGAAGGGAATCACTTGTACAAAATGTCCTGTTATGACGACAACTCATGGTTCTAGCTGTGTGTGAGGGAGACATACATTCCATTTCATATTGCATTCATGAGATTGTATGAGTTATATATATGTGTGTGTGTGTGTGGTTATTCCCAGTTATTGAGACATTGTCTCACATCCCTTTCTCATGAACTAACCATTTCAGGTGAAGGTTCTGGTACTAGTTCGAAGAAGATAAGGGAGTAATATCGGATGTGGGAATACTAGGTCTATGTAGTGTGTGTGTATTTTGGATATGTATCTTGTGCCAAGTAGGATAGTGTGATTGTAATGGATATAAAGATTCTGATGGTTGCAATGTTATGGTTGTTGTTGGTATGTTATATGGATGTGGAATTATATTGTATATGCTGTGTATGTTGAGTTGTTGTATATGTGAGCCAAAAGGTGGAATTGGGCATTGTCGGTGTGTTTTAGGGCCTGTAGCCTATTTTGTTAATTGGGGTTCAAGGGGGTCCAAACTCAAGGGAGTGGTTCCTTTGAGATGAGTTCTCTTTAGACATGTTGGTTTGGTGGATTTGGACTTGTGTGAATGGTTTCGAGTGATTAATTTGCCTTTGGTGGCAAATGAGAGTTGTAAGTTGTGAGTTTTAGTCAAAAAGTGGCCAAAATGGTATCAAGTATCCACATTCTCCATACGGAGTTGGATTTAGGTTAAATTGGTGTCCACGAATAGATTGGGACAAGATTGACTTGTAGGAGTTGGAATCAAGTCAATCAAAGGTCGGAGCATAAATTTATACACGTAGGAAGTTCACCCCGGAGTTTTGGAAATTTGCTAGTTTAAACCAAAAAGGGGCACTGCGGCGCCAGGAAGTCAGTTCACAGTGCTAGCAAGTCAGTGGAGTGAGAGTTTTTGGGAGGAGTTAGAGCCATGGCGGTACTGTAACGGTTGCGACCCCAGCCCAGTTTCTGGTGTCTTTTGGGTGTTTTTCTGCTGCTATGAAGTTTTGGAAAGTTGTTTTGAGATATTTTGGGTTGTGATTGGTTGGTATTTGAAGTTTTTGGTCAATTCAGGAGGTGTTTGGGAGTAAGGTATTATATTTTAATATCATAGCAATGGTTTAGGCTATTGTTTCTGCTTGTGGTGATACTTGACACAATTTTAAACACATAAACTATATTCCCACTGCCATACTAGTCCAGAACCATATGATTGAATGTGTTGTTGCTTGTGTGTAGGAAGAATGTCTCGCAGAGGAAGGCAGAGTAACAATGACCTTATGAGGTAGATGCATGAGATGTTGGCTGGTCTCAGTAATCAAGTAAATACTTAGGGGGAAACGTTGAACAGGTTGCAAGAGCAAATGAATTAGCAAGAACAAGGTGACGTGAATGAAAAAGCCAGCATATATGTGGACTTGAATGCAGGATAGGATGAGAATGAGAATGAGGTGGAGCTTGAAAGAGCCCCAAGAGTTTAAAGAAGGGGTGTCTTCTCACAATTGAAAGACTTTCAGAAGTTCAATCCTCCATCTTTCGAAGGTACCATGAATGTTGCAATGGCTGAGGATTGGATAGAGTAATTGGAGAACATCTTCAGTATGATGGATTGCACCTCTGAGGAAATGGTGCAACTGGCTGTGTTCAAGCTTGAGAAGAAGGCTAAGCATTGGTGGAGAAGTGTTTTCTTAAGTGTTGAAGCGATGAATCCTCTTATGACTTGGGAGTAGTTTAAGGAATGATTCTTTGCACACTACTTCCTTCCAGCCCTAATGATGCAGAAGGAGGCCGAGTTCCTAGCTTTTCAGTAAGGGAATTTGTCAGTAGATTATTATATTGACCAATTCCTAGATTTGGCTAAATATTCCACTTATCTGAATAATTACCCCGATGTTAGGTGGAAGGCTCAAAGATTATTGGAGGGAGCCCCTCCAGAGATTAAGGAGCGGCTGTCGGTGGTTGAGTTTGTGTCCTTTGAGGCGTTGTGTATGAAGATACGTGTCCTATCAAGGAGAATGAAGGAGACTGAGGAGGATAGAAGTAATTCCATGATTCGGGCATTTTCTCACCTAGGAGCTACCGAAGGAATCAGTAAAGGAAGTGGATCTGGTTGTGGCAGTACAGGTTTTGGCGGAGGAAGAGGTTCCCATAATAGAGGCCGCCATGGTAGAGGAACAAGCAGGTTTGGCAAGGATCAATCTAACAGGGGTCGGTATGGCAAAGGATCCTTTTATCAATGAGGCTTTGATCAGGGGAGTTCCAGTCAGACTAAGTATGTAGGAAGGGACTCAGCTCCATCCCAATACAATTCAGGTAGTGCCTCTAATTCATGCACAAAATGTGGGTTAAGTCATGGTGTTAGCTCAGCTGGCTTCCTAAGAGGGGGGTGAATTGGAAAGATTGAAGTTTTTCTGCAAATTAGAAAAACAATAGTGATACTAAAAGGATAACTAAAAATAGAGTATAAAAGTAAAAAGCAGAAGGGAGAGAACTCAGTAGTTTATCTTGGTTCAGTCTATTCCACTTGACCTACATCCAGTCCCCAGGCCACCACTTGAGATTTTCCACTATCTCTTGCAAGATTTGAATGGGTTCTTGCAAAAGCCGTAGTACAACATCACCAGCCCAAACTTTGGACTTAAACAAGTTTTCTCACTCTTCTCAACCATGAGTAAAACTATCTCCCTTAGTCCAATCTCACACTAAGTACACTCTACAAGTGTTTAGATATATTACAGAAAGAGAACTCTCTCAAAAGAGTAGATATGTAAGTTGAAATACAATGAATGAGTAAAACAGAGGGTAGTTGAGCTTTGAAAGAATTGTTAAATGAATCAGCAGAGTTTTAGCGTATAAATTGTTTTTCTCATCTCACAATAACTTGAATGTGGTCCAATTTATAGTCTTAAGGTAGAATTATCCATTGGAAACAAAGATTAGCCGTTATTCTTAAGAAAATAGCCGTTCACCTACCGCATTAAATACATTTGATAGAGGTTATGTGGATAACCTCCTCAGGTTATGCGAATAACGGGTAATTGTTTGCTTTTGTTTTCAACGTGAAGCTTTTCGTTATGTGAATAACCTAGCTAGGTTATGCGGATAATGTACTACCTAGAATGACTAGATTTAAGCACAGAATCATTTTCCTGAAAACCCACTTAGTTATTAGGATAACGTTAAGTTTTTCTCAAACTGAGTTTTCATGAAACTTAGGTTATCAAGACAACCTCCCAAGGTTATGCGGATAACCTATTTTACCCAAGAAAAAATTAAGTATTCTGCAATATAGGTTATGTGGATAACCTCCCTTGGTTATGCGGATAACCTGTTTTACCTGAGAGAAGTTCAAGTATTCCGAAATATAGGTTATACGGATAACCTCCCTTAGTTATGTGGATAACCTGTTTTACCCATGAGAAGTCCAAGTATTCTGAAATATAAGTTATGCGGATAACCTCCCTTGGTTATGCGGATAACTTGTTTTACCCCAGAGGTGCAAGTGCTTCATGACACACGTTATGCGGATAACCTACCTTGGTTATGTGAATAACGGGCTACACACTACCACTTTTCTTCACTGTTTACGATGTTGAGCGAATAAGATGCCTACCTTATCAGGATAACCCCCTAGACAGACTCGAGAACATGATCCCCAAGCTGTGTTATGCGGATAACCTCAATCCCTTTTCATGAAGTTGAGGGATGGACTTTGAAAAAGCTTTGAGATTGAGTCTTTATCCCCATAACCTCAAATGGTTATGCATATAAGGTAAAATATTATTTGAAAAATAAGGTAAACACTTAGAAACATCTTTGAAATTGAGATCTTATTCCCATAAGCTAAATCATTCTTATGAAAACCAATTTGAACACTTAGGATCAGTTTGAGATTGAACATTTATCCTCATTAGATAGCTCTTTTCTTGAACATCATTTTGAAATCATGGGTTAAGAACTAATCATTCAATTTAGTTATCTCATTTAGTATTTGGTTAATTGAAATTCAAAGCTCAACTACATTTTTTTATAAGTTCCTTAAGTATGTGAGAAACAATTCTTCAATCAACAGGAAGCTCCAACATTGTTCTTCATTTTACTTGTATTCCTTTGATATTGGATCTCCCAAGCTTATTTGTTTTAGAATCATCAAAATATCTGAATTAACATTCTCCCCCTTTTTGATGATGACTAAACAACTTAAACTTATTGTTAGTACTTGGGTTTGCATGAAGCTCCCCCTCAATAGATGCATAATCTAGATAAGGTCAGATAATATGAAGAACATATCTTAGAACAAGAAACAGAGAAATGAACACTTTTTTAGAAGGAAATTCATTGTATTCTAAATATCCATTATAGGTAAAAAAAAAATACAGAAACATAACTCTTGAAAAGCAGCAGAACAATCAAGAAAAAATTCAGTTAAGTTTCTTTCTTTTTCTTAGATTTCTTTTTCTTTTTCTTTTCTTCTTTCTCTTCCTTCTCTTCTTGTTCTTTATTCTTTTATGTCTCTATCTTTTCTTTCTCCCCCTTTTTGTCATCAGCAACAGAGGGGATCTGAGCAACACCAGCATCCATCTTAGCAATATCCTGATCAAGCTTAGCCTTTCATTCCCTAATTCTTTGAAGTCTTTCATCCAAAGAAAGAGGAAAGATGGAGGCTTGGCCTATAACAGTAGATATTGATTTATGCCAAAGTAGCTCACTTGAGGTAGCAGGAGGAACAAAAGGAAACACAAGAATGTACTGAAGGTTAGGCATCACAGGTGGAGGTGAGATAGTGGGAAAGGTTGCTGGAGAAGGATCAGAATCAGAGGCAATGGTGATGATTTCTTGCACAACAGCCTCAGCAAGATAATTAGTGCCTTCAAAGGAGATAGGATCAGGGAGAGGAGGAAAAAGAGCATTAATTTCTTGTCTTCGGTGGTGAAGGTAGATCTGGTGAATGAAATCACCTTCAGGAAAGAGAATTAAGGCTTTGCTTGAAACATGAATAGGTTCATCCTCAAGACCATAGTCCAGGTTAGGACCTAGGTCCTCTAATGGAGCAAGTGATTGAGCAAAAGCAGTTGGTTCAGAGAAAGTGGAAGGTGGTGGTTGGATTGGGGTAGAGGAAGGCTGAGGAATACCATAAGCAAGTTGTTCACGCAGGAGTTTCACTTCTTGGGTGAGACTTTCAATTTTAGTCTCAAATTTCTCCTGCATCTCAGTAATGAGATACCTAAGATTAATCACATCTTCTCTGTACTCTTTCCTGGTGGCCATGGCTATCTGGAACAAATTTTGGTAAAGTGAAGGAATGTCTGTAGGTGTAGGCAGGTTAATGGCTGGGATTTCATCTGTTTTGCTAGGAGTAGGAGTAGGTGTATGAGGTTCAGGTTGCATGATTTGAGGTGGTCCAGAGGGTGTAGATGGAGAGGAGCTGGAATCACCATCTGAAGAACCCTTTGTGGCAGAAGTTGGCTCAGAACCTTCTCCTGTGTCCCTTTTCTTGTCAACCCATCTCCCATTCTCAAGGCACATTCCCATCTTCTGCAGGACTTTCTCACTCAATTCTTCTGGAAGTAGTGCAAGTCCTCTTTCAATGTGCAATATGTTATGAAACTTGAGGATCTTGGTGATAATATACCCAAATGGCAACTGTGAATCCTGTCTGTAGGTTCTTGCCTTCCATATCCTCTGTAGAATGATATCTGCCACATTCACTGGTTTACCCTTTATCAACAGCAACATGACTTGGAATTCTCCCCTGGATAGGTAGTTGAAGCCTTCACTTTTGTTGAAAAACATGTGTGAGACAATGTAATGAAGGATCCTGTTATCAACAGTCAGAAGAGTTGGAGCAATCTTCCTTTTAGAAGGCACATTTTGTCTTTGCCTAAGTAGCCTTAAGACTATTGTGCTCCATTTGTAATTGGCTTCATCCCATTGTCTTCATTTACAGCTTCATTTTCAGGGGGATACTTTGAATTCTCAATGTTCACCCTTATTTCTCCAGTAGGCAAATTTAGAATTTCACAGAGCAAGTCAAGGTGCAGGGCAATCCATCTCTTTCTCAATCTTACTTCTAGCACCTTTGTGTCATGGTTAATTCTTAGAGAATTATACCAAGCGCGTACAACCTCTTCATCATAATCTTCCTTCAGTTCTATCAGACCCTTATAGTTTTCTACCAGCCCAGCAGAATCAAACTTATTTCTTACAAGAAATTCTTCTATTTTCACAAAATGAGGCTTGACTACCTCACGTTTCTTAAAATCAGCCTCTTATGACTCCTTTAAGATCCTTATGCTAATAAGTTCTTCAGTAATTAAAGCTTCCTTAGACTCAATAGCAGAAATACTTACATGAGTGTCACCTTGAGGTTTAAATTCTGGAACACTCTTTGGTTTTGGTGTTCTGGGCTTCTTTATTGGCTTACTCAATTCGAATTCAGCTTTTCTCTTCCCTTTGACTTGGTGATTTTGAAGCATACTTGGACTTTACATTGCGCTGTGGTCTTTCGCTTTGATTGCCACCCATAGTTTTTGCCATAGAGGTGATTCTAGATGGTTTAGGAAGATGAAAGTAGTTTATAAATACTCGAAAAGGGTTTTGAGAGCAGGAAAATGAATGGGATTTTGGAGATTTTGCAAAGTTTGAGGAGTACGATTGGAGGTTTTTAGGATAGAGTTAGGTTTTTCACACAAGGTTCTGTTGAAAAATAGAGAATCCTATATATGGTCTTAAGGTTATGCGCATAACCCATAGAGATTATGCAGATAACGATATTTAGGAAATGAAAGAAAATCCACAAGTTGCTTGGTTATGCGGATAAAGTTCTTAGGTTGTTCGCATAACCAACTTGAGACAGAGGAGATAAAGAGAGAAGTTATCCGTATAAGCATACCACGTTATCATGAAAAGAGGTTTCACAAAAGGCACACAAAAAGTTTTCCACAGAGCATGTTATTCAGATAACCTTGCTATCTTATGCAGATAACGTTTTCACTTTGGGAACTTCTTCTCTGGAAGTAATGTTATGCTGATAAGTTAGGCAGGTTATCCTGAAATCGAAGCACACAAAACATCTACAAAAGAGGGAACAAGTCAGCTTATACGCATAAGGTAGGGACCTTGTCCAAATAACGAGGTCCTCAGAAGCCAGAAATTCACAAAAGGTCTCATTTTCATGAAAATTTTCATACCTTATACGAATAACCTCAAATACAGATACTATGCATATTGGAAAAACATCTCATTTTCAGCACAAGACTATGAGATTATGCGGATAACCAAATTTAAGAGGTCATAAACACTTACTGATAGTCGTGTTATCCCCATAAGCCTTTATAAATCATTCTAATTGTGCAGGGTACCTCATTTCATCATATTTTGAACATTTCAAATCAAGAAGTACCTGCAAGACAAACTTCTAGATACTCCGATGCTTAAGTTAGTATTACTATTGATTGAATCATACTCTAAAGAAGGATTTCAGAAAATATTTACAATTTATTGGGATTTACCATTCATAATTCTCTTCTGATTTTTCCATATCTATCTTCTGCAAGTGGCTTTGTCAGGATGTCAGCAAGCTGATGTTCAGTAGGAACAAATTCTAGCTTGACATCACCTCTCAAAACGTGATCTCTTATGAAGTGATGTCTTACTTCAATGTGTATTGTCCTTGAATGCATAACAGGGTTCTTTAAGATGTTGATAGCACTTTGATTATCACATCTTATTGGAATCTCCTTCATCTCAATCTCAAGATCTTCAAGTTGTTGCTTCATCCAAAGGACTTGTGCACAACAGCTCCCTGCTGCTACATACTCAGCTTCAGCTGTGGAGAGTGCTACACTATTTTGCTTTTCACATAACCATGACACTAGAGAGCCTTCTAGAAATTGGCATGTTCCACTTGTGCTTTTTCTATCAGTCTTGGATCCAGTAAAATCTGTATCTGTATAACTTACGAGCTTTTTTCCAATCCCTTTTGGATACCAGAGTCCCATTTGAGATGTACCCAGTAAGTATCTGAAAATCCTTTTTACAGCTGTAGCATGGGACTCTTTAGGACATAATTGGAACCTAGCACACATACAGATACTAAACATGATGTCAGGCCTACAAGCAGTTAGATATAACAGGGATCTAATCATCCTCCTATATTGAGTTATATCAAAAAAAATTTCTTCTTCATCCATGTCTAGCTTAGTTGCAGAGGCCATAGGAGTTCCCATAGGTTTAGCATGTTCCATTCCAAACTTCTTTAGCAGCTCCTTGAGGTATTTTGATTAATTGAGGAAGATGACATCATCACATTGTTTGATTTGCAATCCAAGGAAGAAGTTCAACTCACCCATCATTGACATTTCAAACTCACTCTGCATTAACTCAGAAAAGTTCTTACACAAAGATTCATTAGTAGCATCAAAATTTTATGTCATCAACATAAATTTGTACAATGAGTAAATCTTTATCATCTCTTTTAGTAAACAGGGTTGTATCAACTTTTTCTCTTTCAAAACCTTTTTCAATCAGAAAATTACTTAGTCTCTCATACCATGCTCTTGGAGCCTGCTTTAACCCATATAGAGCTTTCTTGAGTTTATATACATGATTTGGCTTAGTTGAATACTCAAAACTTGGAGGTTGATCAACATAAACCTCTTCCATGATATACTCATTCAGAAAAGCACTTTTTACATCCATTTGATACAACACAGTATGTTTTATGCAGGCATAGGCTAAGAGAATCCTTATTGTTTCCAATCTTGCAATTGGAGCAAAAGTTTCCTTATAATCAATGCCTTCTTCCTGATTATATCCTTTAACTACTAATCTAGCTTTATTCCTTATTATTGTTCCTGATTCATCAAGTTTGTTCTTAAACACCCATTTGGTTCTAATAATAGGGTGGTTTTGGGGCTTAGGAACTAGATCCCAGACTTGACTTCTTTCAAATTGATTAAGTTCTTTTTCCATAGCTAAAATCCAGTATTCATCAGTTAAAGCTTCTTCAGTACACTTAGGTTCAATTTGAGAGACAAATGCACAATTGTTAACATGATCCCGAAGTTGTCTTCTGGTTTTAACTTTCTCTTGAACATCCCCAATAACTTGATCAACTGGATGATTCCTTTGATATCTCCAAGCTTTAGAGAGTTCTTGAGATACTTCCTTATTTATTTCACATTCATTTTCCTCCTGGATATCTTTCTCTATAACACCAGATTCAGATATTTTAGGAGGTTCAATTTTATTTTCTTCAAATAGATTCAAATTCTTGAAATTTGAGATTAAATCATCCTCATCTTTATCATACTTAGACAGAGTTTCATTTTCAAGAAAGACTACATGCACAAATTCTTCAATAGTACCAGACTTCTTGTTGAATACCTTATATACTTTACTTCTATTTGAGTATCCAAGAAATATACCTTCATCTGATTTGGCATCAAACTTACCCAGATTGTCTTTGTTGTTGTTGTGGACATAGCAAGTGCTTTCAAAGACATGAAGATGAGAGAGGTTGGGCTTCCTTCCTTTGTACAACTCATAGGGAGTCTTTCCTAACATGGGTCTGATGTATGCTCTATTTATCAAGTAGCATGATGTACTTACAGCATCAACCCGGAATTGTTTGGGCAATCCTTTTTCATTCAGCATTGCATGGGCCATCTCCTTCAACACTCTATTCTTTCTTTCCACAACTCTATTTTGTTAAGGAGTTCTTGGGGCTGAGAAGTTGTGCTCCACTCCATTTTCATTACAGTAGTCAGCAAATTTGGCATTCTCAAATTCTCCACCATGATTTGTTCTAATACATGCAATAGAGCAACCTTTCTCATTTTGGATTTTCTTGGCTAAGATCAGAAAAGCATTATATGTTTCATCTTTGAAGGGAAGAAATAAAGTCCATGTGAATCTAGAATAATCATCTACCATAACAAGTACATATAAGTTTCCACCAATACTTTTAGTATGATTGGGACCAATCAAATCCATGTGAAGTAATTGTAGTGGTCTTATTGTAGAAACAATATTTTTGGTTTTGAAAGAGGACATTGTTTGTTTTCCTTTAAGGCAAGCATCACATTCTCTATCCTTTTCAAATTTAATGTTAGGTAAACCAAGCACAAGTTCATTTTTAATGAGTTTATTCAATTGATGCATGCTAACATGTGCTAATCTCCTATGCCATAGCCAACTATTATCATTTTCACTTATTAAGCATATAGAGTCTAGAGAAGGTAATTCATCTAAATCAATAGTATAACAGTTATCATCTCTTACTGCCTTGAGAATCACTTTACGGTCACTTTTTCTGATGACTAGGCAGTAGTTGGAATCAACAGAACCTAGCTACCTCTGTCACAGGTTTGGCTTATACTTAGCAAGTTGTGATTGAGTCATATTACGAACAGGACTTCCTTAATCGATGTTTCTGGGTTTCTTCCAACAATTCCAATCCCAACTGTCTTACCGAACTGGTCACCACCGAAAGTAACCTTTCCTCCTTTCTTATCTCTCAGCACAATGAATTTTTCTTTATCTCCAGTCATGTGTCTTGAACAAGTACTATCCATATACCATTTGTTGTTCTTCTTAGCCTTGAGACAAACCTACAAAACAAGTTTCAGTTCTTTCTTTTAGGTACCCATATTTGCTTGGGTCCTTTCTTGTTAGTGGTGGTATCCTTGGGGATCCATTTCATTCCACTGCCATTTCCTTCCTTCCTGAACATATAATTGGAGGACATATGACCCTTCTTGTTGCAGAAGTGGCATGTGGAGAAAAGGCTAGAAGAAAGAGATGCATGTCTGAAATAATGACTATAATATTTGTTCCTTTGATTTCTAGGGGCTGGGAATAACTTTATGTTCTGAGTTGTTTTATGGCTGTTAGCATGCACAAAGTTTCTCAGGTAAAGGTTCTGCTTCTTGACTTTTAATTTTTCTTTGACTGCACATGGGTCATATCCTATATCAGTTTTGTTCTGACTCACAATTTGATTTCCAAGTAATACTCTCAACATGTCCTCACCTTTAATGAGTTTGGATAGAGTTTTGTGGAGATAATTGTTCTTATCTCTCAATTCAATGCATGAGACACAAACAGAGGTGGATAAAGAAGAAAACTATGAAGCAGTGCAAGATGAATGAGACTCACTCTCAAGCTTGTGTGTTTTCTTTTTGGCTTGACTTAGTTGTTTAGACATTTTGAGAAATTCAGCCATCAATTCATTAAAAGATCATGCAATTCATTGTAAGAAGGTTTAGAGTCATTTACCTCAGAATCATTGTCACTATCTTGATTGTAACTCTTCTCCTTCTCAGTAATCTCTTGAGCCATCAGACATAGGTTAGCAATCTCATCATCTCCCGCTGCTTCCTCTTTATCTGAACTATCTCCCCAGATGGAAGATACAAAAGCTTTCTTCTTCTTCACTTTGTCAACCTTTTTGTGTTTCCTTTGTTTCTTGCTCAGCAGAGGATATTCCCATTTGATATGTCTAGGTTTCTTGCACTCGTAACATATGATCGGGTCTTTGTTTTCTTTCTTGCTGCTGGTGGCTCCATCTTTCTTTGCAAACTTTCTGAATTTCTTCCTTCCATACATTTTACCAAATTTTCTCACCAGCATAGCCATCGTCTCTTCATCTAGCTCAGCATCCTCCTCTGAATCATCATCATCATCATCTGATTCTACTTTGATATCCAAACTCTTTTCCTTCTTGTCAGATGAAGTAGATTCCTTGAGAGCCTTTAGCTTCCCTTCATATTCTTCAAGACTCCCAAAGAAGGCTGTCACAGATGTCATAGATTCACCCCTAGCTTCCTCTATTGCAATCACCTTCGGTTGTCACTCAATGGGTAAAGCTCTGAGAATCTTTCTGACCTTTTCAGACTGGGTGTATTCCTGTCCAAGGCTCTTCAGCTGATTCATAATGAGGGTGAATCTCTTCTGCAAATCCTTGATATTCTCACCCTCTTTCATCTTGAAGCTTTCATATTCTCCAATACAAGTATTTAGCTTATTTTCTCTTATGCCGGTAATTCCTTCATGAGTGATCTCTCGAGTATCTCACATGCCTTTGGCTGTTGCACATTAAGACACTCTATAGAACTCATCTTGATTGAGAGCATTGACCAGACAGTGCTTAGCTTTAAAGTTGAGAAGGACCCTTCTCTTATCCTCCTCATTCCATTCCTTTTCAAGTTTTTCTTTGTATTTCCCATCGTCTTGTAGTTTCATCAGAACAAAGTCCCCCTTCTGGATGACCGACCAAATATCCAAATTAATGGATTAAAGGTAGATCTGCATCCTCATCTTCCAGTACCTATAATGTTCTCCATTGAAACCAGGAGGTCTGTTGGTGTTGTTTCCTTCAGGAATGATGCCTTCACCAAAGCCAACCATGTCTTCTCTAGGGATTGTTAGATCTTTAAACTGGGAGTTCGGGCTCTGATACCACTTATTAGCTCAGCTGGCTTCCCAAGAGGGGGGTGAATTGGGAAGATTGAAGTTTTTCTACAAATTAGAAAAACAATAGTGATACTAAAAGGATAACTAAAAACAGAGTATAAAAATAAAAAGCAGAGGGGAGATAACTTAGTAGTTAATCCTGGTTCGGTCTATTCCACTTGACCTACGTCCAATCCCCAGGCCACCACTTGAGATTTTTTCACTATTTCTTACATGATTTGAATGGGTTCTTGCAATGACCGCAGTACAACATCACCAGCCCGAACTTCGGACTTAAACAAGTTTTCTCACTCTTCTCAACCATGAGTAAAACTATCTCCCTTAGTGCAATCTCACAATAAGTACACTCTATAAGTGTTTAGATGTATTACAGAAAGAAAACTCTCTCAAAAGAGTAGATATGTAAGTTGAAATACAATGAATAAGTAAAACAGAGGGTAGTTGAGCTTTGAAAGAATTGTTAACTGAATCAACAGAGTTTTAGCATATAAATTGTTTTTCTCATCTCACAATAACTTGAATGTTATCCTATTTAGAGTCTTGGGGTAGAACTATCCCTTGGAAACAAAGATTAGCCGTTATTCTTAAGAAAATAGCCATTCACCTACCGCATTAAATGTATCTGACAGAGGTTATATGGATAACCTCCTCAGGTTATGCGAATAACGGGTAACTGTTTGCTTTTGTTTTCAATGTGAAGCTTTTCATTATACGGATAACCTAGCTAGGTTATGTGGATAACATACTACCCATAATGACTAGATTTTAGCACAGAATCATTTTCCTGAAAAACCACTTAGTTATTAGGATAACGTTAAGTTTTTCTCAAACTGAGTTTTCATGAAACTTAAATTATCAGGACAACCTCCCAAGGTTATACGGATAACCTGTTTTACCCGAGAAAAGTTCAAGTATTCTGAAATATAGGTTATGCGGATAACCTCCATTGGTTATGCGGATAATTTGTTTAACCCGAGAGGTGCAAGTGCTTCGTGACACGTTATGCGGATAACCTACCTTGGTTATGCGAATAACGGGCTACACAGTACCATTTGTTTCATTGTTCACTATGTTATGCGAATAAGATATCTACCTTATCAGGATAACCCCTTAGACAAACTCGAGAACATGATCCCCAAGCTGTGTTATGCGGATAACCGCAATCCCTTCTCATGAAGTTGAGGGATGGACTTTGAAAAAGCTTTGAGATTGAGTCTTTATCCCTATAACCTCAAATGGTTATGCGTATAAGGTAAAATATTATTTAAGAAATAAGGTAAACACTTAGAAACATCTTTGAAATTGAGATTTTATTCCCATAAGCTAAATCATTCTTATGAAAACCAATTTGAACACTTAGAATTAGTTTGAGATTGAACCTTTATCCTCATTAGATAGGTCTTTTCTTGAACATCATTTTGAAATCATAGGTTAAGAACTAATTATTCAATTTAGTTATCTCATTTAATATTGGGTTAATTGAAATTCAAAGCTCAACTACTTTTTTTTACAAATAAGTTCCTTAAGTATGTGAGAAACAATTCTTCAATCAACAGGAAGCTCCAACATTGTTCTTCATTTCACTTGTATTCCTTTGATATTGGATCTCTTAAGCTTATTTATTTTAGAATCATCAAAACATATGAATTAACACATGGTGATCGACCATGTCTGATTTGTTATACTTGTTGGAGACCGGGACACATCGCATGGAGTTGTCATGAGCCAAGGCATGAAGATCCAATGAGAAGACCTACGATGCCCAATTGAATCTTTGCTATTACCCGACAGGAAGAGGATGTAGCACCTAACTTGATTAGAGGTAAACTTAAATCCAATGGTTTCTCTATTCATGCATTGTTTGATTCATGTGCATTGCATTCCATCATATCTTTTGATTGTGCTCTTAGATTGGGTATTGTGGCAATAGAGTTACCTTTTGAATTGTTGGTATCCACAGAACGGCTCAAGCTTGTTTGAATTGTGTAGTTCTTTTTGAATATCGAAGCACTACTCTAGATCTAATATGTTTGCTGTTGCAAGAGATTAATGTTATTATTGGGATGGATTGGTTAGAGACGAATAATGCGATTCTTGATTGTGATCAGAAGACTATGTCATTGCCCATGAATATCCCTAATGTAGAAGGGGATGAGAATGTTTGTCTGTCCTTTTCCCAAGCCAATAGGTGTTTGAGAAAAGGATGTCAAGGGTTTCTGGCTTTCTTCTCTGTTAGCGTGGATATGGAAGGTGGTATAGACAGGTACCTGGTTGTGAATGAATATCCTAATGTGTTTCCAGAGGAGATTACTAGTTTGCCGCCACCATGAGAGCTGGAGTTTTCCATTGATTTGGTGCCCGGGACAAGCCCTATTTCCAAGGGCTCCATATCGAATGGCACCTTCTGAATTGAAGGAACTCAAGAAGCAGATTGAGGATTTATTGAAAAGGGGTTTCATTAAACCAAATGTCTCACCTTAGGGAGCTCCAGTATTGTTTGTCAAGAAGAAGGATGGTAGCCTCAGATTGTACATTGATTATAGGCAGCCAAACCGAGTGATGATTAAGAATAAATATCCTTTGCCTAGGATTGAAGACTTGATCGATCAGTTGTCAAATGCCTCCGTTTTCTCTAAAATTGATTTGAGATCAGGATATCATCAATTACGGGTGCATGCTGAAGATGGGCCTAAAACAGCTTTTTGAACTCGATATGGTCATTATGAGTTTCTTGTGATGCCATTTGGAACCAATGCCACCGTAATTTTCATGGACTATATGAACAGGGTGTTTTAGCCATATCTGGATAAATTTGTGGTGGTTTTTATTGATGACATTCTGATATACTCCAAGAGTGAGGAAGAGCATGCACTCCATCTTCGGATTGTTTTGCAAGTGTTGCGAGATCACCAACTGTATGCTAGACTTAGTAAATGTGAGTTTTGGTTATGGGAGGTAAAATTTCTGGGCCATGTGATTTTGGAAAAAGTAGTAGTAGTAGACCCTAGTAAAGTAGAAGCGGTATTGAATTAGGAAAGACCACAATCAGTGACTGAAATTCACAGCTTTCTGGGATTGACTGGTTAGTACCGAAGATTCATCAAGGGATTCTCTCAACTTGTTATGCCATTGACTAGACTCACCCGTAAGGATCGATCTTTCATTCGGGATGACAGGTGTGAAGGAGCATTCCAAGAACTGAAGGTTCATCTAACATCCACCACAATGCTGATTATCCCTAACCCATTTGAGTCATTCACAGTTTATGTTAGCAAGGCTGACTTCCCAAGAGGGGGGGTGAATTGGGAAGATTGAAATTTTTCTGCACAAAGTGAAGCAAGTGAAGATATCACAGTATAATGAAAATAACGTGTGAAACAGAGCAAGCTGAAAAGTAGAGATAAGAAGAAGAAAACTCAGTGATTTATCCTGGTTCGGTCTATCCACTTGACCTACATCCAGTCCTCAAGACACCTCTTGAGATTTATCCACTATCCAGCAAGAATTTCAACGGGCTTCTTGCTAAAGCCACAGTACACGAGTATGCTCTGTTCTGAGCTCTCTCAAACTCTCTAAGCACTTTCTCTATGTGCTTCCCAATCCCCTTGTGAATACCCCTCACAAGTAATTCTATCTTCCAGATGAAGAGTAGATTGTTTACAAATGAATAACTCTCTTGAATAGAGTGGATATGAAGGTTTAAGTACAAATAATGAGGTTGGAAGGGTAAAAGCTTTTGAGATGAAGATTCAGCAGAAATTCAGTATATACAAGTTTGATTTTTGTTTCCCACAACTTCAAATAATGTTATATTTATAGATTTTGATCTCAAATATCCGTTAGAAACTAAATCTATCCGTTGGGGAAGTTATCCAACGGTTACTCTGAAAAAACTATCCGTTTACCAACCGAATTTAATGTTTCTGACATACTGAAATTCGAATTTCGGTTGGCCAACAGACGAATTTCGAGGGAACCGAAGGTTAAAGCTTCCAACGTAAAAGTGCGAAGTTCGTCTGTCCATAGAGTGAAATTCAAATTTCGAAACTCATAAAATCTTTCCACAATGTAACATACGAATTTTCAAGAAGAAAGATTTTCTGTTAAGTGTGAACAGTGTTTTCAATTTGCTACAGTGCCCTCGAAATTCAAATTTTGGATGCCCAAAATTCGTCTGTCCACTGAACGTTTAAAGAGGCACAGTAGTTCACTTTCTTCGAAATTCGAATTTTGACAGAGTGAAATTCGTCTGTCAGAGAACAGTTTTGAGACTGAAATCACTCTTGATCTCAGATGAACTTTATCAAGCATTCAGACGAATTTCCTATATTTTCTCAAGTTTTGTTTTGTTTGAAATTCGAATTTTGAAAGAGTGAAATTCGAATGTCACAAAGTAACCCCTTTTTTGACTCAGGTGAAAATTCAAATTTTGCTAAGTTAAAGTTCGTCTGTCAGAGAGCATTTTCAAACTTAGTTTCTTCTTAATTTCAGATGAACTTTAGCAAAGCTTCAGACGAATTTCCTTAGTTTTCATAAATGACATTTTGTCTGAAATTCGAATTTTGAGACTGTGAAGTTCGTCTGTCACAAAAAGGCTTCTTTCAGACTTGATTGAAATTCGAATTTTGAAAGACCAAAATTCATCTGACAGAGAGACACCTCTTCTGACTTATTCAGTTTTAGCTCGAAATTCGAATGTCTAAGGGCCAAATTCGAATTTCCAACTTGACAGTTCAGTTAAACTTTCAAACTTCGTCTGTTTGTGAGTATTTTTCAAATAAGTAAAGATTTAACTTCAAATCAAGGTTTGAAAACGTCTTTTTCTCAAATCAAAATCTTTTACCCAATCTAAACAAAAACCAAAGATCCTACCAAAGATCTAATAGCAAATACTCAGCAAATCTTCACTTGAAACAGCTTTGATCTCCTTTGATATCTTCAATCCAAGCTCTTGAGTGTTGGTTTGGAATCATCAAAACTCTTGATCCAACATTCTCCCCCTTTTTGATGATGACAAAACAACTCACAAACTGGATTAGTACTTGGGTTTGCTTACACAAGCTCCCCCTCAACATATGCATTACAGTTCATAAGATATCATTTTCAACAGATTAAGTGAAGAGATTCAAAGCCCAAATCATTGCAACCAATAACATAATTTACTTAATACAAATTGTTGCAATACATATTTCAATCAGTTCATCAAACAATAAAACAATTTAAAACTAGATACAACAAGAAGATTCAGCCTAAGATCTAAAAACAATCACTTCTTCTTTGGCTTAGACTTCTTGCTGTATGTCTTTCCTTTTCCAGATGACTCAGTAGATTTTCCAGCTTGCTTAGTCCCAGTTTGCTTTATCTTCTCCCCCTTTTTGGCATCATCAGAAAGCCCAGCAAAGTCCATTGGAGGAGGTATCTGAGTGAGAGGAACAGCACGAAGAGGGACAGGAGCAAAAGGAATTTCTGGCTGAGCTGGTGTAGTTGAAGGCTCTTCATCAGAATCATCAGAGACCACAAGCAGCTCTTGCATTTCCTGCCTGGAAAGAGCTAGCCGAGCTCTCTGTTCCTCTGACAGTCCATAATCAGCAAGAGAAGGAGAGACTGGTGCAGGAGGAGGAAATATTTCTTCAAGTCTTCTTCTTTGAGCTAGTAGAAGGGCATTGTGAGCAATGGCAAAATAATCAATGACAGGAACAATGCTTCTTTCCTCATTGCTCATGGCTGCAACCAGTCTTTCAACTTGCTCAGATTCTTGTATAGACAGAATTGAACCCGGAGCATCTTCTTGCATAAGTTCAAGAGGGCTTGATTCTTGAAGACCTTCTTCTTCTAATCCATAGTCCAAGGGTGGACCAGGACTTGGTGTTCTCATTGCACCAGCACCATTAACATCATGGTCAGAGGAAGCAATCTCGAAGGGACTTGGAGGCACAGGGGATGGAGACAGAGAAGGCTCAGGGATACCAGGCTGAGGTGAAACTGAAGTGGTAGGAATTGCATTTCTAATCTCTTCATAGGCATCAGCTACCACCTTCATATTTACTGCCAACTGATGTATCTGATCTTGTAGGTGAGCAAATTTGGCATTTTGCTCATCCTTAATGCTGAGAATGAGTGTTGACAGATTGTCAAACATCTCAGTGATCTTAGTTGGCTTGGTTCGAGAGGAGGGAGTGGAAGGAGGGTGAGTGGTCCTGGATGGAGATGGAATAGGCTGAGAAGACTGAGGTACAGATCTGCCAGGAGCCTCAGAGGTGCCTTCTTGTTGGAGGGAAGCATCAGCAATAAAGAACAAATCTTCAGTTTTTCCTGTTCCCTTTCCAACCCAATGTCCTTCATCTCTTTCAATGCCCATCCTTTGCAATTCCTCTTCTTTGAAGGCCTCAGTGAGTTTCCCTTTCCCCTTTTCAATGTGCTGAATCCTAGCATGCTGCAGGATTCTTGAGATAATTGCTGCATAGGGAAGGGTGGAATCTTTCCTCTGATCCCTTGCCTTTATCATATGCTGGAGAATGATATGCCCCATATTGATCAGCTTTCCACGTATGATGGCAGTCATCACATGAACCTCCGCCCTTGTTATCAAATTGAAGCTGCCACCCTTGTTGAATATGATCCTGGACACTATGTAGTGCAAGATCCTTACTTGTACGCTGAGGTCTGTGGGTTTCAACAGATTTATTGTGGGCCTATTCTCCCTTCTTCTGAACAAGGTGTCCAAGATAGTGCTTTCCTTGTAAAATAGGAAGGGCTCACCTTCTTCATCAGCTGTGCTAGCCTCATCCATATACCCAGAGGATGTAATGTCAACTTTTAGCCCATCTTGACCTGGGATTTCCAACACCTCATTGAATGTTTCATCATCAAGCCAAATGGTCCTTGATCTCAAGGTGACCTCCCATTTTCTTTTCTTGCTGTTATACTTAAGAGAGGCATACCAAGTCTTTACTACCTCATCATCATATTTTTCAGCAATTTCCAACAGATTTTTATACTTTATCAACCATATTGCAGCATCAAAGTTGTTGGATATCAGAAATTGTTCCATATTTACACAGTGAGGCTTGATTACCTTTTTGTTGGAAAACTTGGTAGTGTACTCTTCTTGAATCTCAGGAGTGCTCCATAGTGGCAGTGTAGTCATTTCAAACTCTCCGGATTCAGTAGAAGAAGAGGAAGCTACAGCAGCAGTACCAGCCGAAGGAACTGCAGATTTTGAAGAAGAGGCCCCAGCTTTTTGAGATTCTGACTTGGACGAGGATTTTTGACGTTTGGAAGGAGTAGCTTTACTGGGTTCGGCTTTTCTCTTGGATTTCTCTCCTTCCTTTGTAGCATATTGAGATTTGACCATCCTCTTAGGCCTAGACCCAGCTTGTCCTGTTCCAGGAATTTTCACTCTCGCCATTTCTTGGTTGAATGATGCAGAATGTGGCTTAGAATAGATTTAAGGGATGCGAAATGAAGTTTAATCGGTGAGAAAAAAGACGGTTTTTGGGCAGGAGTTAAGAGGAATGAAGAGAGAATCAGAACAGACTTGAAGGAGTTACAAATAGGGTTGCGTCTGTTCTGTGGAAAACCGTTGGTTTTAACGCATGTAACCGTCTGACAGACAAATTTTGAGGGGTCAAAATTCGAACTTCGGGCAGTTACAAGTTAAACCGTTCAGCACAGCTTGCTGACAGATGAACTTTCATCTTGAAAGTTCGTCTGACAGAGGCTTGAAACAAACAATACATACACAACAGACGAATTTTGTTCCAACAAAATTCGAATGTTGAAAAGAAAAGCAGCATCAACAAACAAAACTTCAAACAATAGACGAATTAAGCATGCAGAGCATCGTCTTTCAAGCATTCAATTATCAGGAGCATAATTCAACAGACGAATTTTGAACTGAATCTTCGAATTTTTCAACTTTTGTAAATATTGTCCAACATTCGTATGTTAGGAAGTAACAATTCGTATAACAGTGATGAACAATAATAAGTTTGAAATTTCAGTTTTCGAAAATTCGAACTTTCAAGTTTTAACAGACGAATTTCGAGGCATTACCGAGAACTGTTCCAAGGCATAACAGGCCAAAGTTCGTCTGTTGGTCAATCAAAATTCGAATGTTGACCACGTTGACCAGTTCAAAAACACAGATTATTAATGAAATTCATCTAGCAATCAAACAACATACAAATTTCAAAAAAAAAACTTACAGAATGGATCCAGAACTTAGAACAATTATTATTCACTTCATTTTCTGGTTGTTCCAATCTGAAGTGCTCCAATCTTCAAAAGTATAGCCATTTAGACTTGTGAAGAGCACCTGCAACTTAAATTAAATACTCTCCGATGCTGAAGTTAGAATTGACTTTAAGATTTAAAATTAAAAAGAAGAGAATTTTATAAGAATAACTTACAATTCATTGGGATTTACCATTCCCAATTCTCTTCTTATTTTGCAATGCCTGTCTTCTGGTAGAGGTTTGGTGAGTACATCAGCTACTTGATTCTCTGTTGGGATGTATTCCAGCTTAACTTCTCCTTTCAGAACGTGATCCCTTATGAAGTGGTGCCTAACCTCAATATGTTTCGTCCTTGAGTGCATGACAGGATTCTTAGTGATGTTTATGGCACTTTGATTATCACACATGATGGGTATCTCTTTCATTTTAACCTCAAGATCTTCAAGTTGCTGCTTCATCCAGATGACTTGGGCACAACAGCTTCCAGCTGCAACATACTCAGCTTCTGCAGTGGATAGAGCTACACTGTTTTGCTTTTTGCTGAACCATGAAACCAAGGACCCTCCAAGAAACTGACAAGTTCCACTTGTGCTTTTTCTGTCAGTTTTGGATCCTGCAAAATCAGCATCTGTGTATCCTTTGAGATCTTCTCCATTGCCTTTTGGATACCAAAGACCCATCTGTGATGTTCCAATTAGATATCTGAAAATTCTTTTCACAGCTGTTGCATGGGTTTCTTTGGGGCATGATTGGAACCTTGCACACATGCAGACACTGAACATAATGTCAGGTCTGCTGGCGGTTAGGTACAGCAGGGATCCAATCATTCTTCTGTATTGAGTAATGTCAAACATTTTCCCATTTTCATCCATGTCCAGTTTGGTTGCAGTAGCCATAGGTGTTCCCGTTGGCTTGGCATTCTCCATTCCAAACTTCTTTAACAGCTCCTTTAGATACTTGGATTGACTGAGAAAGATACCATCATTAAGCTGTCTGATTTGCAATCCAAGGAAGAAATTGAGTTCACCCATCATAGACATCTTAAATTCTCCCTGCATTAACTTAGAAAATTCCTTGCAAAGAGTTTCATTAGTAGCACCGAAAATGATATCATCAACATAGATTTGGACAATTAGTAAATCTTTATTCTCTTTCTTAGTGAATAAAGTAGTGTCAACTTTGCCTCTGTTAAATCCTTTTTCAGTCAGAAAGTTGCTTAATCTTTCATACCATGCTCTAGGGGCTTGTTTTAATCCATAAAGAGCTTTCTTCAGTTTATAGACATAGTTTGGTTTTGTAGAATCCTCAAAACCTGGAGGTTGATCTACATAAACCTCTTCCATGATATATCCATTCAGAAAAGCACTCTTTACATCCATTTGATATAGCAAAATATTCTTCATGCATGCATAAGCCAGCAATATTCTTATAGCTTCTAATCTAGCTACTGGTGCAAAGGTTTCTTCAAAATCAATACCTTCTTCCTGATTATATCCTTTAGCAACCAATCTAGCTTTATTTCTGATTATTATTCCAGATTCATCAAGTTTGTTTCTGAAAACCCATTTGGTACCAATAACAGGATGATTTTTGGGTCTTGGAACTAAATCCCAAACTTGATTTCTTTCAAACTGATTAGTTCATCTTGCATTGCCAAAATCCAGTAATCATCAGTTAAGGCTTCTTCAGCACATTTGGGTTCAATTTGAGAAATGAAAGCACAATTTAGCATTTGATCCCTTAACTGTTTTCTGGTTTTGACTCTCTCTTGAACATCTCCTATCACTTGATCAACAGGATGATTCCTTTGATATCTCCAAGCTCTAGGGAGTTCTTGAGATGTTTCTTCATTATTTTCTTCATCAAACTCTTGCTCCTGGATATCTTCCTCTATGTTAACAGGTTCAGATATCTTTGGAGGTTCAGTTTTACTTTTATCAGAAATGCCCAGTTTTTCAAAATTGAAAGCAAGATCATCCTCATTGGTAACATGTTTTGAAATAGTTTCATTTTCAATGAAAACCACATGCACAGATTCCTCTACCACATTTGATCTTTTATTATAAACTTTATATGCCTTACTCCTACTAGAGTAGCCAAGAAATATACCTTCATCTGATTTGGCATCAAATTTACCTAGGTTTTCTTTGCCATTGTTGTGAATAAAGCATTTGCATCCGAACACATGGAGATGGGACAGATTTGGCTTTCTCCCCTTGTACAGCTCGTATGGAGTCTTTCCCAGGATGGGTCTGATGTATGCTCTGTTGATGATGTAACTAGCTGTGTTTACTGCATCAGCCTAAAACACTTGAGAAAGTTCCTTCTCATTCAGCATAGCTCTGGCCATCTCCCCAATAGTTCTGTTTTTCCTTTCTACTACTCCATTCTGTTGAGGAGTCCTAGGAGCTGAGAAGTTGTGGTCAATTCCATGCTCACTGCAGTACTCCAGGAAGTATGCATTTTCAAATTCTCCTCCATGATCTGACCTGATAGACACAATAGAGATACCTTTCTCATTTTTCACTTTCTTAGCTAAGGTTACAAATGCATCAAAGGTATCACTCTTAGAAGAAAGGAATAATGTCCAAGTAAATCTAGAATAATCATCAACAATTACAAGCACATACAGATTACCACCAAGACTCTTTACCCTAGAAGGTCCAATTAAGTCCATATGCAGCAATTCAAGTGGTCTTGTTGTGGAAACTATGTTTTTAGATTTGAAGGATGATTTAATTTGTTTTCCTTTTAAGCATGCATCACATTCTTTATCCTTTTCAAAAGATATTTTTGGCAAACCAGTAACTAGCTCATTTTTAACCAGTTTAGACACCTGATTCATATTAACATGAGCTAATCTCCTATGCCATAACCAACTATCATTATTTTGACTGATTAAGCATACAGAATCTAAAGGGGGAAGTTCATCAAGGTCAATAGTGTAGCAGTTACCATCCCTTTGAGCTTTTAAGATTACTTTGTGATCACTTTTTCTGATGACCAGGCAAAACTTTGAGTCAAACAGCACCCAGTTTCCTCTATCACAGGTTTGACTCACGCTTAGCAAATTGTGGTTGAGGCCAATTACAAACAGCACCTCTTCAATGGATGTTTCTGGATTTTTCCCCACAATGCCAATTCCAATGATTTTGCCATATTGATCACCTCCAAATGTCACTTTTCCTCCTTTCTTGTCTCTAAGGGTGATGAACTTCTCCTTATCACCAGTCATATGGCTTGAGCAGGCACTGTCCATATACCATTTGTTGCTTTTCTTAGCTTTGAGACAGACCTGCAAAACAATGTTTATGTTTTCCTTTTAGGTACCCAAATTTGCTTGGGTCCTTTTCGGTCAGTAGGTATTTCCCTAGATGTAGATGCAATTTTGGGAACCCATTCAACTTTCCTGCCAAGTTCATTTTTCTTTAAAATACAGGAACTGGAAATGTGTCCCTTTTTGTTGCAGAAATGACAGGTAGTGAAAGGGCTGCTAGATTGAGATGCAGGAAGAAAATAGTGCAGATAATACTTTTGTTTAGCATGCCTTGGTTGATCATATGTTTCAATGTGAGGTGATGCATTAACTTTCTTTTTATTGTTCTTGGCATGCACAAAATGTCTCATGTATGCATTCTGATTTTTCTTCCTAATCTTTTCTTTGACAGCACATGGATCATAGCCAAGACCAGCTTTTCCTTGTGATATTCTTTGGCTCCCCATCAAGGCAAACAACATATCTTTACCTTTAGTGAGCCTAGACATGCTTTTAACTAGATACTCATTAGTTTGCTTAAGTTCAGTGCATGAAGTGCAGCAAACAGATTCAGAAGTAGGTAAAGAAGCAGTTTCAGAAACTATGCCTTGAGACTCCATCTTCCTTATCTTTTTCTTTGCCAATTTCAGTTCTTTAGCAACTTTAATGAATTCATCATGCAGCTCATGAAATGCATCCAGTAATTCAGAATAGGAAGGTTCAGATTCATATACCTCTTCATCCTGATCACTGCTGTATGAGGGTGTAGCTTCTTCAGAAGCAAGTGCCATCAGACAAATGTTGGCAATCTCTTCTTCATCTTCTTCTTCCTCATCTGAGCTGTTACCCCATATGGATGAGATGTAGGCTTTCTTCTTTTTCCCTTTGTCAGCACCTTTCTTTTCTTTTTCTTGCTTTCTGAGGAATTGGGGACAGTCCCATTTTATGTGTCCCTGCTTCTTGCACTCATAGCAAGTCACAGGTTCTTTTGTCTCTTTCTTGTTTTCCCCAGCAGTTACCTTCTTGAAGAATCTTTTGTTCTTCTTCTTGCTGTAGAATCTTCCGAATTTTCTGACCATCATAGCCAGAATTTCATCATCAAGTTCATCCTCTTCGTTAGATTCTTCTTCCTTTTCATCAGCAGTTTTAAGAGAAATGCCTTTCTTCTTTCTGTCCAGCCTGGCTTCCTTGAGAGCTTTGATTTTTCCTTCATACTCCTCAAGGCTCCCGAAGAGAGCTGTGACAGAGGCCATTGATTCTCCTCTGGCTTCTTCTATTGCTGTCACCTTGGGCTGCCATTCCAGAGGGAGAGCTCTGAGAATTTTTCTCACTTTCTCTGATTGAGTGTATTCCTTTCCTAAGCTCTTTAGTTGATTTACAATGAGAGTGAATTTCTTTTGGAGCTCCTTTACAGTTTCTCCTTCAGCCATTCTGAAGCTTTCATACTCTCCAATGCACGTGTTTAGTCTGTTCTCCCTGACTCCAGATGTTCCTTCATGTGCAATCTGCAGAGTATCCCACATTCCTTTTGCAGTGGTGCATTGCGAGACTCTGTAGAATTCATCCTGGTTCAGGGCACTGACTAAACAATGCTTTGCTTTGAAATTTAGTAGGATTCTCCTTCTGTCTTCATCATTCCATTCTGCTTCCAGCTTCTCTTTGTATCTTCCATCTTCAGTTGGAGCCATTGGGACGAAATCTCCTTTATCAATGACTGACCAGATGTCAAGATCAATTGATTGGAGGTAGATCTGCATCCTCATCTTCCAGTACCCATAATGCTCTCCACTGAAGCCTGGTGGTCTGTTAGTGTTGTTCCCTTCAGGAAGTATATTCTCTCCAAAGCCAGCCATCTTTGTTCCCGGACTGTGAAATCCTTTGAATGGGAATCCGGGCTCTGATACCACTTGTTAGCAAGGCTGACTTCCCAAGAGGGGGGGTGAATTGGGAAGATTGAAATTTTTCTGCACAAAGTGAAGCAAGTGAAGATATCACAGTATAATGAAAATAACGTGTGAAACAGAGCAAGCTGAAAAGTAGAGATAAGAAGAAGAAAACTCAGTGATTTATCCTGGTTCGGTCTATCCACTTGACCTACATCCAGTCCTCAAGACACCTCTTGAGATTTATTCACTATCCAGCAAGAATTTCAACGGGCTTCTTGCTAAAGCCACAGTACACGAGTATGCTCTGTTCTGAGCTCTCTCAAACTCTCTAAGCACTTTCTCTATGTGCTTCCCAATCCCCTTGTGAATACCCCTCACAAGTAATTCTATCTTCCAGATGAAGAGTAGATTGTTTACAAATGAATAACTCTCTTGAATAGAGTGGATATGAAGGTTTAAGTACAAATAATGAGGTTGGAAGGGTAAAAGCTTTTGAGATGAAGATTCAGCAGAAATTCAGTATATACAAGTTTGATTTTTGTTTCCCACAACTTCAAATAATGTTATATTTATAGATTTTGATCTCAAATATCCGTTAGAAACTAAATCTATCCGTTGGGGAAGTTATCCAACGGTTACTCTGAAAAAACTATCCGTTTACCAACCGAATTTAATGTTTCTGACATACTGAAATTCGAATTTCGGTTGGCCAACAGACGAATTTCGAGGGAACCGAAGGTTAAAGCTTCCAACGTAAAAATGCGAAGTTCGTCTGTCCATAGAGTGAAATTCAAATTTCGAAACTCATAAAATCTTTCCACAATGTAACATACGAATTTTCAAGAAGAAAGATTTTCTGTTAAGTGTGAACAGTGTTTTCAATTTGCTACAGTGCCCTCGAAATTCAAATTTTGGATGCCCAAAATTCGTCTGTCCACTGAACGTTTAAAGAGGCACAGTAGTTCACTTTCTTCGAAATTCGAATTTTGACAGAGTGAAATTCGTCTGTCAGAGAACAGTTTTGAGACTGAAATCACTCTTGATCTCAGATGAACTTTATCAAGCATTCAGACGAATTTCCTATATTTTCTCAAGTTTTGTTTTGTTTGAAATTCGAATTTTGAAAGAGTGAAATTCGAATGTCACAAAGTAACCCCTTTTTTAACTCAGGTGAAAATTCAAATTTTGCTAAGTTAAAGTTCGTCTGTCAGAGAGCATTTTCAAACTTAGTTTCTTCTTAATTTCAGATGAACTTTAGCAAAGCTTCAGACGAATTTCCTTAGTTTTCATAAATGACATTTTGTCTGAAATTCGAATTTTGAGACTGTGAAGTTCGTCTGTCACAAAAAGGCTTCTTTCAGACTTGATTGAAATTCGAATTTTGAAAGACCAAAATTCGTCTGACAGAGAGACACCTCTTCTGACTTATTCAGTTTTAGCTCGAAATTCGAATGTCTAAGGGCCAAATTCGAATTTCCAACTTGACAGTTCAGTTAAACTTTCAAACTTCGTCTGTTTGTGAGTATTTTTCAAATAAGTAAAGATTTAACTTCAAATCAAGGTTTGAAAACGTCTTTTTCTCAAATCAAAATCTTTTACCCAATCTAAACAAAAACCAAAGATCCTACCAAAGATCTAATAGCAAATACTCAGCAAATCTTCACTTGAAACAGCTTTGATCTCCTTTGATATCTTCAATCCAAGCTCTTGAGTGTTGGTTTGGAATCATCAAAACTCTTGATCCAACAGTTTACACAAACGCCTCTAAGAAAGGTCTAGGGTATGTTTTGATGCAGCAAAGAAGAGTTGTGGCATATGCTTCAAGGCAGTTAAGGCCTCATGAGGAGAACTATCCTACTCACGACCTTGAGCTAGCGGCTATAATATTTTCTTTGAAATTGTGGAGGCATTATCTTTATGATGCTCATTTTGAGGTGTTCAGTGATCACAAAAGTCTAAAGTATTTATTTAATCAAAAGGAGCTGAGCATGAGGCAAAAACGTTGGGTAGAATTCTTAGTAGATTATGAGTTTGCCTTGAAGTATCATCCTGGGAAAGTCAATGTTGTGGTGGATGCTTTGAGTAGAAAGTCCATCCACATAGCTATCATGATGATGAGGGAACAACATTGGTTGGAGAGCCTGAGAGATATGAAGTTATCTATTAATGTTCATCCTGTAGTACTAGTATTAGGATCCATCAATTTATCAAGCGATTAGTTGAGGAACCTTTGCTATGCTCAGTTGGAGGATAACTATCTTTTGGGCATACGAGAATGAATTGAAATAGTGGAGACCCAGGCCTTTGATATATTGGAGGATGGTATCATCCGGTACCATGGTTGGATTTATGTGCCAAATGTTGTAGGATTGCGAGATATTATTTTTGAGGAAGCTCATAAGATCAAGTATACTATTTACCCAGGTACCACTAAGATGTACCAAGACATAAAGCGAGGTTATTGGTAGCCAGGCATGAAAAAGGAAATCCATGAGTGGAAATCCATGAGTGTCTAATCTATCAGAAGGTAAAGATTAAACACCAATTACCAACTCATACGTTGCAACCTTTGGAAATCCATGAGTGGAAATAGGATAGCATTTCCATGAATTTTATGATAGGAATACCAAGAACCTCCTTAGGACACAATGAGATATGGGTAATTGTGGACAGGTTGACGAAATCATCCCATTTTCTTCCGATTCGAGAGACTATTTCGATGGAGAAGTTAGCCCAGTTGTATGTGAATAAGATTGTGAGGCTGTATGGAGTCCTAATGAATATTGTGTCGGATAGAGATCCTAGGCTTACATCCAGGTTGTGAAAATCTCTTCAGAAGGCCATGGGGACGAAGTTAAGTTTCAGTACTACTTATCACCCTCAATCTGATGGGCAAACTGAAAGAACGATTCAAACTCTAGAAGACATGCTGTGGGCATGTGTTCTAGAGAACAAAGGCAATTGGGATCAATACTTGCCTCTGGTGGAATTTGCCTGCAGTAACAGTTTCCACTCGAGTTTACAAATGGCTCCGTATGAAGTGTTATATGGTAGAAAGTGTAGATTGTCATTGTATTAGGTTGAACTCGGTGAATGGAGTCTTTTGGGCCCAGATATTGTGGATCAAACCTCTCAACAAATAGAGAGTATTCGCCAGAAGCTTCTGACTGCCCAGAGTTGACAGAAGAGTTATGCTGATAGAAAGAGGAGACCATTGGAGTTTGATGTCGGAGATCATGTGTTTTTGAAGGTCACTCCTACTACTGGTGTTGCGAGATCAATTCAAGTGAAAAAGCTCACTTCGCAATATATGGGTCCATATCAAATCCTGGAGCAAATTGGGCCAGTAGCCTATCGAGTGGCACTACCGCCTAATATTGCTAGATTGCATGATGTTTTTCACATGTCTCAACTCAAGAAGTACCATCCGGATCCGTCTCATATAATTGATGATGAGGCAGTTCAAGTACGAGAGGACTTTTGAGGTCATGCAGTTACAGATTCTTAATGTTAACGAAAAACAGCTGAGGAATAAGACCATTAAGTTAATAAAGGTACTATGGAGCGGCTTGATGTCTAATGATGTCACGTGGGAGACAGAAGAATCCATGCAAATGAGGTATCAAGAGATTTTTGCTTGAGGTAAGATTTGAAATTTCGAGGATGAAATTTTTATAAGGAGGGGAGAATGTAACAACCCTCATGACATTTTTATCGGTGTTGTGTGTAGAGCCAGAGGAAACATGATGGAGGAAGGTTCAACATGGAGGAAAATGAGCTCCACAATGCAGCAAGAAGCAAGGCCGCTGCGGTGAGAGCGAGTTCTAGTGGCGTTTTCTAGCTAAAATTAGCGGCGGCGCGACGGTCTTATTGGGAGCCATGGCAGGAGTCAGGATTTTTGCTTAAAACCGAATCATTTCAGTCAGCCGAACATGAAAAGAAAAGAAAGAAATGGAGGAGAACTGAGGAAGCTCTGCTAGGGTTTAAGTTTTCCAGCCATTGGGAGTGTTTTCCGGCATCCAAGAGCTTGGATTTTCATTGGTAAGTGATCTCTACTCCTCCCTCTCCATTTTCTTTGATTTTGAGTTGCGTTTTTTCATATAAAAGTCACTGGAAACCACCATAAATACCACTAGACCAGAACCTTCATGCATTTAGAAAAACCAATCATACTTAAAAGAATAACAGATATGAAATAATGGCCAAAACCCATGAATCTAGGCAAAAAAAATGTCAAATAAAAGTTGGAATCGAAGGCATTAGAGGAACAAAAAAGGCAATAGAAAACCAAAAAGTAAACATAGAAACAATGGAGGTGATGGAGGACCAAAAATCAAAGGCATCATGTTGCCATCAAAGGTGTTACTCCTCTTCCTCGAAGGTGTTGCTTTTTCAATAAGCTTTTATTAATTAAAATTTTGAGAAAATTACTAACAATAGAAGGTACATGTGTAAAAGAAATTCATAAATTCTAATTTTATTAAAAAAGCATATTAAGTGTAAAATTTGAGTAGCTAAATTATTTTTCATTTTAAATATATAAAAATTTTCTATAGATATATATATATACTTGTTAACATTATATATTTTAGGAATAAAATCTATAATCGCAAAATATATAATTTGTTATTTATTAAAATATTTTACATAATAATTATGATAGATAATCATATAAATTTATAATATTATATATTATTAATAAATAAATAAATAAAATTTTCAATTAACTAGATAGGGATGGGGAACAGAAAAACGTGCATGGTATGTGTGCATGTGTATGTGTGAGGTGGGAGAAGAGGGTGTAATAGGGGACAAGCAATATGTGCCCCCTAAAATATTAGGGAGAGGTGATAGACTCCCCTCTAATAGTTAAAAGAGAAAAAAGAAAAGATGCAATGTAAGTTGTTTTTTTTCTTGATCCCACTTTGTTTGTTTTATAATAGTAAATACTTTCTAACAAGTTATATTTTAGTAAATATTTTATTTTTTTTGGTTATATTCTGCTCAAAAAACCAAATATTAGTATCAAATTCTAAAATGACAGTGTCAAATAATTGATTATAAGTGTCAAAAACTCAAAATGAGACTTCTAATTTTATTAATTGTAACATAGTCAGTGTAAAACGGCCAGCAATCAATATCAAATTCAAAAATTTAAGTGTTAAATCACTGAAGACAAGTGTCAAATATTTGACACTTCAGACTTTTAAAATTAGAAATCCTATGTCCAATTTTTTACACTTTTCATAAGTCATTTGTCATTGTTATTCTAAGATTTGACACCAATCATCCCTTGTTTTATATTAATGAATGAAATTTCACATCCCAATTACAACTATTAACCTATTTTATTTGACACCCAACTTCAAAACTGGCATCTTGCGCCCAAGTTTTGACACTCTTCTTTAACCATTTGACATTATCATTTTAGAATGGGTATTTGGGTAATTTAATAATTAAATTTTATTTAGTTTAGGACCATGGTTCTTTTTTGTCATTTTAGAATCTTTGGATCCTTAAATGACATTAATTTAAATTTTTGGTTTCTAAGTGTCATTTTCCCATAAATTTTAAGTGAAATTTTTTTTATTACTGTGTAATGAGAGAAAATGAATGAAAAACTGAACATTATAATGTAAAACTCCTGAATATATATATATATATTAAATTACTAGGGGTGAGAGTTTAAGTGAATTTTTTTCAATTAGTGTAAAATAGGGGAATATGAGTATAAAAAACTGAACATGTTATTGTAAAATTTCTAAAGATGCATGTCATTCACTAGAAGTGGGAGTTTAAATTTTATGTGAATTTTTCTTCATTAGTGTGTGAAAATAGGAGAAGATAAGTGTGAAAAACTAAATATGTAGTGTAAAAACTTGAAGATGAGTGTTAAATTTTACTGGGACGAAAGTTTAAATTTTGAAATGAATTTTCTTTCATTAATGTGAAATGGAGGAAGTAGGTGAAAATACTAAACTTGTTAATGTAAAAAATATAAAGATGAATGTTAAAATACTACTAGGCAAGAGTTAAATTTTTTTTATGTGAATTTTCCGTCATCAATATGAAATGGGAGAAAATGAGTGTAAAAAACTGAGATGACAATATTAAATTTTTGAATATGAGTGTTCAATTATAAGGGTTATGTCTGAATTTTTAAGTAACTTTTTCTTCATCAGTGTGAAATTTGGAGAAGAAGAGTGCAACAAACCAAACATGATAGTGTAAAAGTCTTGACGATGAGTGTCAAATTACTTAGGGTGAGAGTTTACATTTTTACGTGAATTTTTCCTTCACCCGTTGAAACAAGGGAAGATGAATGTAAAATCCTAAAATAGCAATGAAAAAATCTTAAAGATAGGTGTTAGTTTCATTGTATTATTAAATTGGGAAATTGACTTGGCATCAGTATCCTAAACAAAACCTATACATATGTTATAGAAGGACTCATTACATGAAATATACAATAATCAGTCAGGCTCATTTACATTAGTATATGCTAAAATGCAGGAATTTGTAAATGGGTTCAGCTATACCAATTAAAAAAAAGTGTACGATGGCTGACCATTAGGGAAGGGGACCTCTGACGATTGACTAGTATAGAAAAAATCACATTACAAATGAATAATAGATTTGTAACTGATCCTCATAAATTTGCAATTGATCCTCATAAAAAGAAAAAGATTGCAATATCCATTAGTGAAAGTTCCAAACCATCAAATATACAATATTTTAAACCAACAAACCAACAAATCCATTCACAAAATCCACAATACACTATCTGGCACAAATTAGAAATCTTAAGCATGTGACCATTAAAGACAAGACAAAGGAGAAGAAAAGATATAGAAACCTCAAGATGTAGACCAAGTGAAGCTACCAAAAACAAACCCTCAAATATTTGCAGCTAATATATTTATATTTGCAATTGATCCCTGTATATTTGCAACCGGTATATGTATATGTTCATTCATAAAGAATTTGAACTCAACATCATCCCTAACCAAAACACAACAAGCATTTTTAAAAATAAATAAATAAATAAATAAATGGCCACCATTGGAGGCTTGCTAGTGGATCTCAAAAGGTAGTGGAGTGGGAAGCTTATTAGTGAGGGACCAGCATTGAGGGACCTATTGCCTTCAACTCTAACCAACATTGAGGGATCCATCACTATTGAGAACCATGAAGATAAACCCATCATCGTCAATTAGCATAAAGCCAAAAGGACCCATCGCCTACAACTTCCCCCACCCTCCCATGCTTGAAATTGAAGACGATGTTCAAAATCAAAGATGGCGTTCAAAGGGTCATTGATGGTGGGTCAAGATCTATCGTGGAAAATAGTGTTCAACAACAGCTTCACTATTTGAAGATAGCAGAGATAAGGGATGTCGAAGGAAGGAGAGAAAAGAAGGGAGAGGATGATGGAGAAGGAAAGAGGATGGTGGATCTCTGTTTAGTCAACATCGACCTCTACTTTGATGTTGGGATCAATAGCAATGGAGGAAGATGGAAGAAGAGGTAGGCGATAGCAATTTCTGTAATGTCCAGCTGCTTCTTTGGGGTTGATGACTGTCCTCACAAACCAACACAAGCCTTTTTGGTGTGATTTGTCCTTACTCACACAACTCCTTCCCAAGAGGTCACCCATCCCAGAATTGCTCCAGGTCAAGCATGCTTAAATGAGGAGTTCTTAAGGGATAGACTAGTGAAAAGACATGTGCACCTTGTTGGTATAGGTAGTACCTATCAATTTCTTTAAGCTATCCTTTACCCGTATAGTCCTATAGTTATACAGTCTCTGGATCCCTCTCATTCTGGTATGCATTTGATTCATTCATATGGCCCTCCCGCTTAGAAACCTGCCAGGAGCCGCTCCTTGTCCGTGCCTCATCATTTTATCTCACCCCTTTTCCTTGCACCGGTGATCACTCCCCACCCTTATCAGCGCTCGGATGTCACAATTTTAGAGGAAGACGAAGGGAAGGGGAGGCGTCAACATGAATGGAATTTGGGTTTAGAGTTAAGATTGTTTTAATTGAAGTTGGGGTAATTTGGTATTTTTGCATTGAATTTTATTTCCAATTTGGTACCATTGGTGGGTATTTGGGATTAGGGTAAATTGGAGTATCATTTTGGAAATATCTTCCTATCTTAGTATTTATATGTCATGTTTCCTTTGATTTAAAATATATGTCGGTATGGTCATATGTTGTTGACTTTGTCTTCATTCATTCATAGCTTGGAATGCTAATTTATTGTAGTCTAGAATTTTGATGTTTGAATGTTACTTTTAAATTTTGTTCTTTATCAATATCTAATTGTTTTCTATGAATTTATGCATTTTAATTCTTTTCATAACACAAAATATATAATATTTTACAATATTTTTTATAATTCTTTTAATATTAATTATAAATTGTAAATTAAATATATATTCTTAGCCAAGAACATGGGAGAGAACCTAGTTTTCACAAAATTTTAAAGAAACCTGTATAATTTATATTTTAATTTTAAAATGTTTTATCTTTTAATTATATATTTGATAGAATATCTTTTTTGTCATATAAATCAATAATATGTTTAAGAAATAAATAATATAACTTCTTATGCATATTAAGGGTTCCTTGGTATAGAAAAGCAAGGAGGGAAAGTTTAACTTCTTAGAAAGTAAATCAATTGGTGTTTCTTAGTAGGGGTTTTTAACCAACCAAGTGGTAGGCTCAGTCCTACCCAACATACTGGGTTGGTCTCGAGGACCAAATCAGGTTGAGTACCGGGTTAAAGTCAAACCTCAATATATATAATTTTATATGTTTTTTTAAAAAAAATTTTATAATATATTTCTTGATATAACATATGAAGTAAATTGGTTATATCATTATTATGAACATTTTTAAGAATTTAATATTTTAATTTATTTAAAATTTTAAATTAATTTCTTAATATTGTGTAAAAATAAAGAACTATTATTAAGTATTTATAATTTTAACAAATATTGCTTTTAATTATAATATTAGTTTTTAAGGAAATATATTTTGGATGAATGTAATTATATTTTTGTTAATACATAAAATTAACTTATTTTTTATTTTTAAATATTTTTTAAAACCGAGTATCGGATTGACTATTAACTCGGTCTTATTCGGTTTTTGTGCACCCTTATCGCTTAGTTTAAAAAAATTAGAAATTTATGAAAAATTGAGTTTAACTTAAAAAGTTATACTTCCTGAGTAAAATCTAAAGGAATTCTACTTCTCAAGTGGCTTACAATACTTTCCCAAAGGTCCCTTATTTCATTAATGCATTTTCTTGATAAAAATAAAGGTATTTATGTATTTAACATGAAAAATAATATATTTATTTAAAAAAAAAAAGAATTTGATCTCCCTAGGAAATTAAAAATAATACATGCACTTATTGAAAAGTTAACTTTCTTGAAAGTTACTTCTTGGAAAGTATACTAAACGCTCCCTAATCTTTTATAACACAAACTGTATAATATTTTAGACTAATGCTTTTGGTAATTCTCTCAACATTAATTATTAACTATAATTAAATATATATTCTTAGCAACGGGGAGAAAATATAATTTTAATAATTTGAAAGAAACCTATATAATTTATATTTTAATTTTATGTTTTTTGTTTTTTAATTATATATATTTGACCGAATATATATTTTTTCATATAAATCAATACTATGTTTATAAGAAACTTTTTATGTGGAACTTCAATTCAATGCATGAGCTTTTGGAACTCGAATTCATCTTGTAGTTTCTTCAAATAATATCTCGGTCAATTTTTTAAGTTCATATCGTCATCATCATCATGTTCTCACTTGTCAAACTTGACGAACTTTCCAGTGAAATGTATAGTATAGTGATGTAATAAAAATTATAGGATATATAAGTAGTGATGTAATAGAAATTAGAGAGTATATATATAATTGAAGCTTCAAATCGTTAGCTCAATTGAATGAATGAGCATGAATTTCTCAACTAGTTTGAACGATAATATGTAAATATATTAATTTATTAAAAAAATATTATGACAATCACTCATTATATACACCCTCAGTTTCAAAATATCATATGGATTTAGTAGAAAATAAAGTTTTAAAACATAAATCACTTTACAAAAGTCAGCAACCATGTACTATTATTTTTTTTATTTTTATCCTCATTTATGATATGTCTCAAGTAAAATCGATATTTGACTTTTTGTTATAATCGAGAAAAATTAAAAGAGATAGTAATAATTAAGATATTGTAATTTAATTAAAATAATTTTGAAAAATTATGGTGAGTTTTAAAAAAAATTAATGTATGCAACTAACCTCAACTACTCTCCTTAATGGGGTGAGGTAGTTAAACCTAGTTAATAATAAAATAAAATGTGATAAAACCATTATTTTTAATTATCATTATCACCATATAATAAAATAGATCATTCAAATATTAATAATAAAAACATAACTTTTTAATTTAACAATTTCCATTTTACTTTTAATCTATAATATAGAAATAAATATGAAATACATTTTCAATTTTTATGTCCAACAATCAATTATAATTTTTATTAATAAATATAGAAGAAAACAATCGAAGTGAAAAACTTGGCATTATCCCCAACTAGTGTTTCGCCATGACATTATACCCAACCATAACCACCACTGTTCATCTTCTTCTTTGGTCAGAAGACTCATTAAGCCAAAATTGCCCTATGTTGGGATCACAACTCTACAATCTTATTCAGAGGTTGAACCTCATACAGTTGAAGAAGCTCTAAAATCACCTCAATGGCTAGTTATGAAAGCTGAGTATAATGTTTTGATTAAAAATCAACATGGACTTTTGTTCCACCAAAGCCTCATTATAATATTATTGGTAGTTGCTGGGTGTTCCAAGTTAAACGCAACCCAGATGGAACAGTGGAGGGATATAAAGCAAGCTAGTGGCAAATGGATATCATCAAGAACTAGGGATGGACTTCAATGAAGTGTTTAGCCCAGTTATATATCAAGCCTGCAACTATCAAGGTCATACTTAGGTTAGCAGCTTCTTAAAACTAAGAGGTACATCAATTAGATATCAATAATGCATTTATGAATGAGATTCTGCATGAATTTGTGTTTATGGATCAACCTGATGGTTTTGTGGATCGCTCAAGACCAACCTATGTCTGTAAATTGTCCAAAGCTCTTCGTGGGCTCAAACAAGCTCCTAGAGCTATGAGCAATTGAAGAATATTTGTTATCTTGGAGATTTGTGAATAGTCAAAATGATAATTCTTTGATCATTTATTGAGATTCCCCTCAAATTATGTTTATCTTGATTTATGTGGATAATATTATAGTCATTGGTAGCAGTACACAAAGTTCAAGGAAATTCAGTCATAACTTAATGATCTATATGCTCTGAAAGATCTAGGATCGCTTAACTACTTTCTCAGTTTTGAAGTTAGTAAATTAAGATGCCATTGGTCTTTACATTCACCAAAGTAAATATATCTTTGATTTGTTGAAGAAAAGTCAGTTATCTGATGCTAAATCGTGTGTTACACCAATGGTAACTAGAAAAGTTTGTTAACACAAGATGGTACTCCCTTTGGAAACCCCAAATTGTATGGACAGATTGCTGGTGCATTTCAATATTCATCTTAATACAAGACCTAATATTAGCTTTAGTGTTAATAAAAAGTCAGTTTACGGTTGCACCCTCGCTAACTCACTAGCAACCGGTCAACACTATAACAAAACTGGGCTTTATTGGCTCTAAAAAGTTGAAAACAACTAAAGTATGGGCAGGAAGATTAGTTAACCAACTAAGCTTGAGGCCAATTGAACCGATTCGGATGTCACTTAGAGAGATCACCGGCTTGTTCTGAAGCTTTCAGCTGTTTTATGGGTTAGACTGGATTTGACCGTTTAGAATCAGCTTTTGAACCTCTAGAGAACCAACCGGGTCTATATTGGGCCATGGAAAATGGAGCTATAGCATAGAGGAAACCCAAATAAAGAAAATAAATGAATTAAAGAAAGAAGAAGAAGGTGAAGAAGAGGCAGAAAAGTCTGAAAGACAAGAAGAAGATGAAGATTTTACTAGAAAAGAAAACAAAAAAAACATGAGTATCTTACCCAGATAGATCCGATCATAATGTAAAGAGAAGAAGAGAAAAAAAATGACACTTTAAGAAGGAAAGAAAAATAAGAAGATGAGGCGTGGAAGAGGTAGAAGAGGACCTTTGCTTCTGATCTCTACCCCTCATAAATGGTGGTAGGTTGAGTTAATGGTACAATGCCCAAAGTAGATTCAAAAAGTTGAGCCCGAGCAGTCACTTCACTCATTTTCAATTTTTTTTATTTTAAAATAGAGCCCCATTTGAATTCTGGAAAACTTTACCCCTCTCTCTCTCTCTCTCTCTCCCCCCCCCCTTTTCAATATACACTTTTTTTATGGAATACTAGAGGACACACACTAGCTAATCAAATCCAAGGCACGTATACAAAATTGAAAGTATGAAAATGCTTTGGCCTTTAGATTAATAATGGACATGTAGTAAAAAATTATGCAACAAGGAGATAAAGTAAAAGATGAAAAAGTTTGCCTTATATTACAATATTATAATATAACTATGAGTAATTATGAGCAAGAAGTATTTAAATAATTTTTTTATCAAATGTATTTAAATAAATTTCAATACACAACCTATAAAATGAATACATTTGTATGATTGTATCATTATTTTATTATTAATGATTAATTTTTAATTTTTAATAGATAAAAATATTAAAGCTTTTAATGTGTTATGAATATGTTTATTTCTAATTTATTTTATTTTATATTCATTATTCTTAATATATATTTTTACTTTATTTCACACTTGGATTAGGAATTTCAATTATGGAAAAATTATGAAAGCTTAAAGTGTTTCTAACTGTTAAGAGAGCTCCTCTTACAAATCGAATAATATTTGAATTTGACACAGTTGAATAATTATATAAAGAAAATGTGGTTTTAACTATAGATGAATTCTTTAATAGTGATATTATGAGTGATTCTGTCTCTTATATTTTTTTTATTTAATTATTATGTTACCGGTTCAACCGGCGATCTAACTGATTGAACCATAAAATCCTTGAACCAATGGTACTTCCAGTTCAATATCCGATTCGGTTTTTAGAATATTGTTTGAGGCTTTTGATGGCGTTTGTAAAACAAACACCAATAAAAAGATTAAAGTTGGTGTTTGTTTTACAGGCGCAAATAAAAGCATGAGCTTTTGTTGACGTTTGTTGGTAAACGCAAACTATTTATTATTTTAAAATAAAAAAAAAGATAAGGCACAGATTAAGAATCATGGCCGTTGATAAAAAAAAAAAATCTAACGGCTTACACGCTCACCTACTATTTTCTCTCCTAGTTGCTCAATTTTTTATAGAGTCACAATTCTTCCCTGTTTGCAATTTGTTTCTCTCCCTTCCTCATTAGCACAAATAATCTCTCCATATTATTCATAGATCACTCTTCTCATCCTTTGGCTTCGTAATCCACTACTATAGTCGATCTCTAACCTGGCATCCGTCTGTTGCACTGGTCCTTCCATCCTCATCATTTTCATCGGTAAAAGAGAGAGACAAGAATGACACGAGATAGAGCAATGTGAGGTACATTGGATTAGATCTGGCTTTTGACTCGGCCATAGGAGTTGTTGAAGCTTTGTGAGAGAGTGGAATAACGAGATCGGACTGAACGTGATAGTGGTTTTTGCAAATTATGTAGAAATCTTGTTAACTAAGTTTTGGTCCATTTGTCCCTCTGTTCTTATTATAGTATCAATTTATGTAGATTGAGTTGATGATTTCTTCCATATGTATTGTGTGTATATATGGTTTTCTTCAATTGAAACACTTTGAGTTTGCTAATTGGGTTCTCTACACTGCATATTGCGAGGCCATTTTTAAAGCGCTACAGTGCTCCTCTCCCACAAATGTCAGAGCATCATGATGCTATTTTAGGGTGTTGCAGCACTTCTTTTCCACAAAATGTCTAGGCAGCACAATGCCATTTTAAGGTGTTGTGACGCCAATTTTTTTTAAAAGGAAAGAAAGGAAAATTTTTTGGTGTATAAATGCCAATTTGTAGGTCAAACGCCAACTAAAGTGGTTTTTTCTCGATGTTTGTTGTATAAACGCCATCAAAACTCCACTTTAGTTGGTGTTTATATAAATGCCAATAAAGTTGTTAACCTAATTTATTGGTGTTATAATAATTGGCGTTTTGGAAACACCAATAAAGACAGAAAATAAACACAAAGAAAGATCTTTTTTGGTGTAGTGCAAACATATGCTACATTACTTAAAAGGCACCTCTACCTATGGTTTACATATTCGACCATCCAGATATCTTGATCTTAAAGCTTATTCAGATGTTGACTAGCCCTCTTGCCTACATGATAGATGCTCAATTAGAGGTTATTTTGTCTTTCTTGGTGATTCTCTTGTATCTTGGTCTTCCAAAAAAGAAGAATGTAGTTGTAAGATCTAGTACAGAGTCTGAGTACGAATCTTTAACCAATACTATAGCTAAGTTACTATGGTTGGAATCTCTACTTAAAGAGCTATAGATGCCGTGTACCACTCAACCAGTTATATGGTGTGATATAGGGCTAATCATGGGTAGGGTTAGGACCAGATTAACCTTTACTTGATGTCTTGCTCAAAAAGTGGACCAAGCTAAGAATTTCAGTTCGTATCTTGACCTAACCCGAGTAGACCCGATGCCGAACAAACCAAGCTAGAACAGGATTGGATAAGTGTGGCCCGAGCTAAATGAAACTTATAAAAAAAAATTTTCCAACCCCAACAAATCATCTTAGTAGGCAAAAAGAAAAAGTAGAGATCAATTTTGAAGAATAAGAAAATAGGGGTCATGGAGATTGGAGATAATATAGCTAACAAGTTTTAAAGAAAGTGAGATAGCATACCAACAAATCAAGTTCTCTCTCAAATGTCTCAATGTCTTTCGTGTCTCTACTCTAATCCCTCAAATCTCTCAATCTCTCTCACACAGGCAAAGCCTAATGGCTAGATGAAGGAGTGAGGTTGAGGATGGATGATAGGGAGTTAGGAGAATGAGTGGGTGCTGCCAATGGATGATGATAGCCAAACCTGCTCTCTCATCGATGGATGAAGACACATGGATGATGACCGAATCTTCTCTCTCGCATGGATCTGGAGGTTTCAAGGGAGAATGATGGTGGATAAAGGGAGGATGTCGACTTTAAAACTCTCGAGCATATGGTGGACACTTAAACTAAGGTTGAACTCAAAGGGGATGAGGGGGAGAGACCAAGTGATGCCAACAAAGATGATTGGGTTGAGAGTTTAAGGTTTTAAAGTAGAAAGGAAAGGTTCTCTCTGTTTTTTTTTAGCCACATAATAGATAAATTTTCACTTCTCTCTCTTTGTTGCTATTTGATATATGCAGAAACTCAAAAAAATAAAACATATATAACACATATAACCAGGCTAGGACGGGACGAGCATATGCCTTGCCGGTATCCCGTCTCGACCCAATATGATCTTAGCGTAGTTTTTCTTGTGGTTTTGTTTTCTTCTTTTTTGGCCTAACCCGGGCTACTCGGGCCATCGGGCATGTTGTACAGCCCTAATGTGAAAACATAAGTACATCTATCTTTCACTCTTGGACCAAGCACATTGAAATTGATGCTCATTTTGTTTGTGATTTAGTTGTCTCTAAACAATTGTTCAGCAACTATGTTCCTTCAGATGATCAATTGGTTGATTGCTTAACTAAACCCTTATCACATTCTCGTTTCTTGGCTTTATGGGAAAAACTTGGGCTGGCTACATCACCCACTCGTTTGAGGGGGGATGTTGGAAATAAACAGCCCAATATGTCCAAGGACTTAAAGGCCCAATCAAGTGGCCCAATGTTATAATGTTTCTGATAAGGCTTTATAGATAGGTTCTTTATATTCTTTCTTTTTCATTTTATACAAATGTATTTTCTTTGTCATCATTATCAGCAATATGAGGTGGCCCTTCTGTATTGGACAGGATGTACACTCTAGTTAATATATACACAATTCTTTCCTCGTTATCTGAGCAACTAGTGACTTGGTACAATATTCAAACCCTAGTTGCTCATTTTAATTAGCTTACTTAATCTATTGTCCACTTATTTATTCAAGCTTTCTTCTTCTCCTATTTGGTTTACAACAACAATCCGTGATAATGATGGAGAGTTAGTGTCAGTTTCATCATCTTTGCAAATCTGGATATGGTCACAGATTATTTCTTGTCCTCTTTTTCATCTATCTTGGTCATTTTGATTTTGGGTTTCCTTGTGTGGATGTTTTCCATTTGCTAATTGGAAATTGTAATTGTAATCTTTATATGGTATTCAATAATAACACAAATGGGGGGTTTTGTGGTTTGAGTGTTGTTCATCAAATAATAGACATTTTAGTCAATTCACTCGGCTCTCCCTTCCTTGGAAGCATGTCTCTTGCCATTGACAGGATGCAACAACTCTCCCACATTCACTAGAAAAGGCTCTCCCATGCTCGTGACTGTTCATTCCTGTGTATGCCAACCGAATGCTTTAGGCTTCAGAAACAAAGTCTCTTTTCCACAACTCTCCCTCTTAGTTCAGCGAACCAGATGGGCCCTTGGTATTTAGGAATAAGGTAAAAAGCATTATATTTAGTATCAAAGAGAGTATATATATATATTTTTTAAATTTGCAATACTCCCTCTAATCCTAAATACAGGACATCTTCTAAAAGCAATATTTGGTTCAAAATATAGAATATTTTGCTGGGATTATCTGGTGCATTAATTATTTTTTTCTATTAATGCTACTGATTTACAATTAATAGATGAGAGGTAAATGCTATGAGAAATATGAGAAATAATATAATTAATAAGGATAAATTATAGAAAATATTTGAATTTCTTAATAAATTTAATATTCTAACTCATTTTGTTAAGACTGTGAGGTAGTTAAAAATGTTTATATTTAGGACCCCAAAAAGTATTATTAGGATTAAAGATAAAAATCAAAGAATTTTTAAGCCATTTTATTGATAAAACTAATTTTTCTTTGTTGGATTAAAATTAACTTATATTAAGTTCACTAAACTAAACTTGCAAGCACTGATCTATAGTTATTATTAATTACTACTATTTTATATTCATAATATAAAGTGTTTCTAACAATTTTATACATCTTAAAAGGGAGTTTTGTTACATCTTTAAATTTCTCAAAATAAAAAAAATATCTTTTTTACTTCTTTTTATTCTACTTTTTTTCAATTACTCAAATACAAATTATAAGACTAGTTATTAAATAAATGAGAGTTAAAAAAGGCAAACCAATTTATGACACCCTATATTATGAGGACAAAAAAAAAATCTCTGCAACACACTTTATAATATGAAAATATTATTATTTGAATCCCACTTATCAAAATTAACGAATTTCTTCATCAATAAAAAGAAAATTGACTAACTTTTTGACCAATGATCTGTCCATTGCCGAATTTACTAGACAACATGTTTTCGTGACATGTACCCATGCGATACATTTTGAACCTGAAAGCAAGCTTTGCCTCTTATGGGGCTTCTTGCGAATTGAAGAATTGAAAGCCCTAAGTGGTATATCTATCCTTTCCTCTATCTATGTACTTATGATCAGTGTTTTCAAACTCGAATCGGATCGGATGGTTGGACCAGTCAGACTGCCACCTAGAGACTACACCAACTCGTTTTGATTGTTTGAGCCGTTTTTATGGTTGAACCGGATCAAACTGGCGATTGAGCCGGAAACTGGCTTTGAGTCGGAAACTGAAATGGTTCCAAGTGAACCGGCCAGTTTTTTATATATGCTTTTTTAATTTTATAAATTAATTAAATATTATTATTTTACAATATTAAAAATGTTAAAAAAACCTTTTTAATTCTTATTAAATCCTATTAATACTCCTCATTTTTATTAATTAAAAATAATTTAAATTTTTAGACATTAAAAAAAATTTCTTTTTTATCCCTATTAAGCATTATTAATACTCCTCATTTTCATTGCTTAAAAAAATTCCTTTTAGACATTAAATTAATGAGAAACAAAAATGACAAATAAGATCATGTTACCTTATAATATGAAACAAAAAAATTCTACTAATTACCTTATAATATGAGATTGAAAGAGTATAAACTAATATAATACATTATGAACTTATGAAGTATTTGACAAATTTAATGTAATGTATAAGTTTATACATTATAATTCTTTTATATATCAAACTTTTGTATAATTTTAATCAATTGATGTGGTTATATAATAGAAAATGTGATTTTATTTATTATATATCTTTTTTATTATATATAATATGATTCTTTACATAATTATTACGTCACTGATTCGACCGCCAGTCCAACCGGTTAAACCATAAAAACCGTGCCCTAGTGACATTTCTGGTTTGATGTCTGGTCTAGTTTTTAAAACATTGCTTATGATACTTTATGTTATTGTTGTGTGGAATTTACTTGTTTGTCATGTCTTTTATACGCCTTGACATCCTTCAATCCATTCATAAATTTCTCTCTCATCTTGTCTAATCTAAGGCGCCTAGGAAGCAACTCGCCACCAAGGTATTCCTTTTATCTTTTTCTCACTTTTCTTCATAATACAATTATTTTATTAGCTTTTGTATCATGATATAATGTTTCAGTTTAGTCAGTCTTTTGTGATATTTCATTTTCATGACATTTAAATTATGTAAAATTCAAATATGGCAAGATTATATTATTTTATTCTCTTCAGATTTGGTAGTAATTTTGTATGAAACTATTTCAAAAATGGTTTCTTTTCTTTCTTTATTCATGTTTTGTTTGGTTGAGGCACTCGTTTAAGCTGAATTTCTTTAATCTTTTCTATATGATTAAGGGGGATGGATGTAAAATAGGCTTGCAGAATCATGTTTTAATTAGAGTTGATTGAACATACAACTATTCTGTTTGATATGGTGCTATTAGTCTTTAGTTCTTAGTAGTTTTCTTGAATCTAGTTGAGTCATAATTTGTATTTCCTTGCATGTCTCATCACTCGCCAGAACACCCTACCAAAACAAATATCCACCAATCACTCAAACTTTGTAATACTGGCAAAAAAAAGAAAAAACCAAACAGGCAAATTAGGTCACGGCACTGTGACCTTTACAGTACAGCTGTGGCCTGAGTGCTCTCAGGTTGAAATACTTTTGGGACAGAGGTGACTAGTGTCGTGGCTGAACTTGTGGTGCCACGGCACCCATATTAGTTTCCATATCAGCAAAATGTTAATTTTCTGGGTGAACTTTTGACGTACACAACTTCTTGCTTTGATCTCCGATTAACCTGATTCTAACTCCTATAAGTCAATCTTGTCCCAATCTATCCATAGACACTGGTTTCACCTCAATTAATCTTCATATGGAAATTTTAGACACTCAATACCATTTTGGCCACTTTTTACCAAAACTCACAACTTACCATCTCCATTTGGCACCAAAAGCAATTTGGCACCAAAAGAACTATTCACACATGTCTTATTTAGCTCAACCAACTTGTCCAAGAAGGTTTCACCTTGGGGAAACCACAACTTATCCAAGAAGGTTTCACCTTGGGGAAACCACTCCTTCGAGATTTCACCCCCTTGAACCCCAAAACTACACAATGGGCTATATGCCCCAAAACATCCATGCTAGGCCCAAAACCACATTGGGCTCCCATATACGACCATTCTAGCTCACAAACTCACATTCTAACAATAATAACCCATACCGAGGTCCAAATCATCATTACATGCTAAACGATACCCCAGGATGCTTATACAAGCAACTAGACAATAACAACCTACTTGACACAATATTACATAAACTAAATTATAGACTACCAATTATACTTGAGATTCCCAAATGCAAAGAAGCCTACGACTCCATGGGCTTCTCCAAACTAACACCAGAGTCTTTCCCTGAAATCTTAGTCATTAGAGGGGGTGTAAGACAATGTCCTAGTAACCGGGACAAACATACACATATAATAATATCATTAATATCACACATAGACACCATGATGTAGTGCAATGTCAAATGTCATGCAATTTATATCTCCCTCAAACACAGCTAGAACCATGAGCTGACATCATCATAGAACATTTCAAATAGGTGATTCCCTTCCAACAGTTAATAAAGACTAATTCTGGGACATCACCAAGCTCACCTCACACTAGTGTACCCGGCCAAAGATGACATTAGTAATTAGACCGTGGCTTTCCTTCCTTTGGACCACCGCAAATTGATGGTGATTTAGGGAAGGTGCAATCCACTGCCACCTAGCTCTTCTAGCCATAGGAAAGGATTAAGTGACAGGAATATTCCATCTTATCATCAAATCATATTATCATCATATCATATCATATCATAGTCCACTACCACCTAGCTCTCTTGGTTAGGAGAGACTTTAATGGCAGGGATCTTTCATCACATCGTCTTATCCACTGCCACTTGACTCTCCTAACTATAAGAGAGGATTTAGTGGCAATGATCTTTTATCACATCATCATATCGTATATCATCATATCTCATTTCATCACCACCTCTCAATCCACCATATTTCACTATGCTCATGGGTGGTGATGTACATGCCTTTAATAACATATATATATAATCATCATTACAGTCATCATCATGGTCATGCTAGTATGCAATCATGTGTGGATGCTACAATCGCATATGCACATATACTCTATCATACTCATCATCATCATATACAACACCTCGTTTAGCTGTTGCATACCACGATATATAGAAAAACTATACACATACATATAACGGTACTGTGGTATGAATGGAGAATGCATATATATATATATCAACATATAACATATATTACAAATATATGGTTACCTCAAGTTACCGACATCACGTACACAGCTCTCACAAGCTTCTGGATTGCCAACCATGACTTGAACTCCTCTGACTAACTAAATCACAAGCCACACATTTCCAATCAACTGATTATACACTACAATATCACAATATCCTCAATTAACATAACACAATATCAATTTATAACTCATAACTCAACCATCCAAACTTGACCTAATGTTTCAGTGGCATAAACACATACTAAAAAACTCTAAACAACCATCCATATCATAATCATCCTTATATCTCTTAGATTTCACATTCTATTTACAATTTCCAACCTAGGGTTCCACTCAAACTCATCACAATCCAATCAAAACTCATACCCAAAGCTCCCTAACACTGCATAACGTTAAGTTTGCCAGCTTCCCCAGAAGGGGTGAATTGGGAAGTTTAAAATTTTCTGCAAAATTGTAAAAGAGCAGCGAAAGTAAAAATTGTAGAAAACAAAGTGTAGAATATAAAAGGGCAGTTTGCAAAGTAGAGGAAGGGAGGACACAAAGATTTATCCTGGTTCAGCATACTCTTCTTGACCTACGTCCAGTTCTCAAGCCACCACTTGAAATTTTTCATTATCTTGCAAGAATTCAGTGGGCACCTTGCAATGCCATAGTACAACTTTGTGCTATGTTCTAAGAGCTTACAAATTTTCACTTTGCACCCTAGCAAAGTGTTTCCCAAATACCTTATGAAAACCCCTCACAAGAAAATCTTTCTTCCAGATGAAGAAAAGATTAGTTACAGAAAGAAAACTCTCTAATACAGAGTAAATGTGACAGTTGAAGTGCAATAAATAAAGTGTTAGTGAGTAGAAGGCTTTGTCTAATGATTTCAACAGAGTTTTAGTATATACAACATAAGATCATTACCTACAACTTCAAATGAAGTTCTATTTATATATTTATATCTTACCTATACGTTAAACAAAATATCTAGCCTTTAGGGACGTTACCCAATGGTTGCTCTGCAAAACTAGCTGTTCACCAACCACATTTAATGCATCTGACACTCTGAAATTTGAATTTTAGGGTGTCAACAGATAAATTTCGCAGAGACCATAAGCTAAAGACTTTAACGTTAAACTTCCAAAATTTATCTATTTAAAAGTAAAATTCGAATTTTGATTTCGACAAATATTTCCCATGTTAAGACATATGAATTTTCAAGTTTAAAGTGAATCTAATAAGTGAACAGTTGTCTCATATTGCTACAATGTACTTGAAGTTTGAATTTTGAGAATCCAAAATTCGTCTATTAGTGAGTAACTTAATATGGCACAAGAGTTCTATTTTTCAAAATTCAAATTTTTATTTTTCAAAATTCATCTGTCAGATAGACCTTTAATCAGACTTACACATTTTCATTCCAAAGTTTGAATTTTGAAAACCAAAGTTTGTCTGTCAGAGGGACTAACTTTGAACTCTTTTTGCACTCTTATTTCAGACAAACTTTGACATAGCTTTAGACAAATTTTCTATTTTTTGCAAATTATGCTTGACTTGAAATTCAAGTTTCAATTAACTGAAATTCATCTGTCAGAGGTAACTTCTCTGAGACTTCGAATTTCAGTAACCAAAGTTTGAATTTTCAACTATATATATGGAGTTTAGCAACTCAAAATTCGTCTGATAGTCAATGTTTTTCAAATTTAGCATGAGTTAACATAGGATAATTGAAAAACACATATTTAAAACCAATGGGAGTGAAATCAAAGCCTTTTACTCTGTGTTCACTGTGAGAAATCCTACAAACTAATTCTTTACTCATTTCTTCCTGAATTTCTTCACTTGAATGCTTTTATACTCCTTTGATAATTTCCTTCTAAGCTCCAGTTGTTTGAAATTATCAAAACACTTGATTTAACATTCTCCCCCTTTTTGATGATGACAAAATAACTTACAAACTGGATTAGTATTTAGGTTTGCTTCTAAGAGCTTCCCCTCAACATATGCATTAAAGTTTAAAGATAAGTACAACACATATAGCATAGCAGAAGGAAAATATGGATTCACATTATATTAATTCATTCAAAGTTCAGTACAATGATATGACATTGCAAGAATAGTATTTCAAAGCAAGATTGTTATTTCAATACAAGGGATATTGCAAACAAAAACAAGCAAGAACAAGTAAAAATAAGCAACCCTAAGATCTAATCACTTTTTCTTGGGTTTAGAATTTTTGCTGTAGGTCTTGCCAGAATGTCCTGCTCCAATTTGCTCAGTTTTCTTCTCTCCATTTTTGTCATCATCAGGGGCTGGAGCATGCATAGCAGGAGGAGGGATCTGAGACACTAGAATAGCATGAAGAGGAACAGGGATGAATGGCACAGAGGAAGGAATATGAGGAAGAGGTACTGATGATGGTGTTTCAGGGAGATCTTCCTCAACTTTGAGATTATCTCCTGAACTTCCCTCTAAGGTTTGTGAATTTGGCCCTCCGTGTTATAGAGGGACCAAGCTTGGGAGATGAAGATGGAGGTACAGGAGGAGAAAACATGTCTTCAAGCCTTTTCTTTTGAGGTTGCACAATTACATTATGTGCAATGGCAGCAACATCTACATAAGGAACAATGCTTCTTTCTTCATTCAGTGCAGCTTGAATAGTAGGAGTAGAGGTGATGGCTACAATGAGCTTTTCCATTTGCTCAGATTCTTGGAGTGACAAAATTGATTCCTGAGCATCTTCCATCATAAGCTCATGAGAATCTGCTTCCTGAGGGGCCTTTTCCTCCATGCCATAGTTTAAGGGTGGACTAGGGCTTGTCTCATTGCTAGAGGCCTGTGGGGTAGCAGTAGTGTCAGCAGCCCCAGTGGCAGCATCTGTTCTAGTAGGCTCAAGGGATCCTAGGTCAAAAGGACTAAGAGGTTCTGGAAATGGAGACTTGGTAGGCTCAGAGGATCTAGGCTGAGGTGGAGCTGATGTAGAAGAGATAGCATTTCCGATGTCTTCATAGGCATCAACAACCACTTTCATAATTTTAGCCAACTAAAAGATTTAATCCTGTAGATGAGAAAACTTGGCATTTTACTCATCTCTGATGCTTAGCATGAGTGTAGAAAGGTTATCATATAGCTCAGTGATTTCGGTTGACTTGGCCCAGGACAAAAGAGTAGATGGCTGAGGTGTTTGAGTTGGCTTTGCTGGAGGTAAGCTGGGATGTGATGATTGTAGTGGGGGAGAAATATGCTGGGCTAGCTATGGTAAAGGCTGAGTATATGGTATGGCTGCAGAGGTCCCCTCTTGTGATTAACTTTCTTCAAAGAATAGGTCCTCTGACTTTCCTACTCCTTTGCCAACCCACCTCCTTTCTTTTCTTTCAATCCCCATTCGTTGCAACTCTTCCTCCTTGAATACTTCAGTGGGCTTACCTTTGCCTTTCTTCAAGTGTTGTATTTTGGCATACTAAAGTATTTTAGTGATAATCAAGGCAAAAGGCAAGGTGGAATCTCTTCTTTGATCTCATGCCTTTATCATACACTGGAGGATGATATAGCCCATATTCAACAGCTTTCCACGCATTAGTGCAGTCATCACATGAGCTTTAACCCTTGTAATTAGTTTAAAGCATCCCCCTTATTTGAATATGATCCTGGATACAATATAGTCTAGGATCCTGACTTGAGCACTTAGATCATAGAGCTTCAGCAAACTCAGGGGAGGCCTATTCTCACACCTTCTGAACAGGGTATTCAGGACTGTGCTCTCCTTGTAATTCAAGAATGGATCACCTTACTCATATGATTTTTATCCTCATCCATGCATCTTGAGGTGATGATATCAATCTTAAGGCCGTCTTGCCCAGGGATTTCCAGAACTTCAATGAATGTCTCATCAGAGAGTCATAGAGTTCTGGACCTTAGATTAACCTACCATTTCTCTTTTCTGCTATTGTACAGCAGAGCAGCATACCACATTTTGATCACCTCATCATCATAGCTTTCTTTAATTTCCAACAAATTTTTATATCTCACTAACCATAACTCAACATCAACATTATTAGAAATAAGAAATTCCTCCAAATTTATACAATAAGGTTTGATTACCTTCTTGCTGATAAACTTGGTGGTATACTCTTCCAGGATATAAGCATTACTCCACAATGACTTCGTGGTTAACTGGAATTCCTCAAACTCAGTATTGGATGAGGCAGAGGTAGCAGTAGGAGACACATGTTTCTTTGAACTAGCCTTAGGAGTTGTTTTCTGACTTTTGGACAGAGTTCCCTTGCTGGATTTGTCTTTCCTTTTCTTAGTTTCACCTCCCTTAGAGGCATACTGAGACTTAACAGCCCTTTTTGGTCAGACTCTCCTTCACACATGTTAGGATTTTTAACCCTAGTCATTCTCGTGATAGATTGTTGCAGAAAGATGCAAGGAAGGGGTTTATAAGGTGTGAAAAGGAGTTTAAACGGTGGGAAATGAAGATTCATGAACAAAATTGATGAGAAATTTAGAGAGAAGTTGAATAGACTTGGGAGAGAGACGAATAGGGTTGCGTCTATTTAGAGTGAGACCCTTTGTTTTAGCTTTTGTAACCATTCAATAGACGAATTTTAAGGGTCCAAAATTTGAATTTCGAGCAGTTATGTGGCTAACCAAAAATAAAGGCTTTCTGACAGATGAATTTTCATCTTAAAGTTCGTTTGATAGAAGCTAAGTTCAAGGGACAAATTCCAACAAATGAACTTTGAACCATCAAAGTTCAAATTTCGAAAGATCAAACATTAAGCAAACAAAGAGTGAGAAATCCAACAGGTGAGTTTCATCCTTAAACTTCATCTAACAGAGACCAATCATGATTGCATGCTTCAATAGACGAATTTTGAGATTTTAAAATTTGAATTTTAAAGTTTTGTAAAGAGCTTTTAAAATGCGTATTTTGAGTTATTGAAATTCGCATAGAGCATTTTGAACAAAGTCAATATTCACATTGTCATTTAGAAATTTGAATTTTCACCAGACAACAGATGAATTTCAAGAGACATAAAGGTACTGTAACAACGTAAGAGCCACTGAAATTCGTCTAATCAGCACTTAAGTTCGAATTTTGATCATATAAATTCATTCAAGATCACAATTTAACATGGAAATTCATCTAATAACCTCTAAAATGAGAATTTGGAAATGCTAAACTTATAGATAGGGCTTGAAAGTTCAAATTTCCAGCTCTGCTTTAGCATCTTTTGACTATGCAGGTATGATAAACTCCATTAAATTGATTTACTATCATCTGAACTCATAAGAAGTACCTTCAAAGCATCTTAAACACACTCCAATGCTAAAGTTAGTATTAATTTAATGCCAAAAACTTAAATAGATTTAGTTAGAGGCTTGCTTATAATTCATTGGGATTTACCATTCTCGATTCTCTTTTAATTTTGCAATATCTATCCTCTGCAAGTGGTTTAGTTAGAATGTCTACAATCTAATCTTTAGTAGGGATGTTTTCCAATTTGATGTCTCCTTTCAAAATTGGTCCCTCATAAAGTGATGTCTTACTTCAATGTGCTTTGTCCTTAAATGCATGACTAGATTCTTTGTGATATTGATGACACTTTGATTATCACATTTTATTGGTATCTTCTTCATCTCAATCTCAATATCTTCAAGTTGCTACTTCATCCAAAGGACTGAACACAACAGTTGCCTGCTGCTACATATTCAGCTTCTGCTGTGGAGAGAGCCACACTGTTCTACTTCTTGCTGAACCATGAAACTAGGGATCCTCCTAGAAACTGACACGTTCTACTTGTACTTTTTTTATTAGTTTTGGATCCAACAAAGTCAATATCAATATATCCTATGAGCTCTTCTCCATTTCCTTTTGGATGCCAAAGTCCCATATGTGATATTCCAATTAAATATCTGAAAACTCTTTTCACAGTTGTTGCATGGGACTCTTTGGGACATGATTGGAACCTTGCATATATACAGACACTAAACATAATGTCAGGTCTACTTGCTGTTAGGTATAGCAAGGAACTAATTATTCTCCTATACTGACTTATATCGAATGGCTTTTGTCCCTCATCCATATCAAGTTTTGTTGCAGTAGCCATAGGAGTCCCTATTGATTTGGCATTTTCCATTCCAAACTTTTTCAGAAGCTCCTTCAGATGTTTTGATTGATTGAGGAAGATGTTATTATCACATTGTTTAATTTGTAGTCCAAAGGAGAAGTTGAGCTCACCCATCATTGGCATCTCAAATTCACTTTGCATTAACTTAGAGAAATTCTTGTAAAGAAATTCATTAGTAGCACCAAATATATATCATTAACATAAATTTGAACAATAAGTAAGTTTTTATTTTCCTTCTTAGTAAACAATGTTATATCTACTTTTCCTCTGTTAAATCCTTTTTCAGTTAGAAAATTACTTAACCTTTCATATCATGCTCTAAGTGCCTATTTTAAACCATAAAGAGCTTTCTTTAGTTTATAAACATGGTTTGGCTTTGTTTAGTCCTCAAAACTTGGAGGTTGATCAACATAAAACTCTTCCATGATATAACCATTCAGAAAAACAATCTTTACATCCATTTGATACAACATTATATCTTTTATGCACGCATAGACTAAGAGGATTCTTATTGCTTCCAATCTTACAACTGGAACAAAAGTTTCCTCATAATCTATGCATTTTTCCTAATTATATCCTTTGGTCACTAATCTAGCTTTGTTTCTGATAATTGTTCCAGATTTATCAAGTTTATTTCTGAATACCCATTTAGTTCCAATAATTGGGTGATTCTTGTTCCTGAGAACTAAATCCCAAACTTGATTTCTTTCAAATTGATTAAGCTCATCTTACATAGCTAATATCCAATATTCATCAGTTAAAGCTTCTTTAGTACTCTTAGGTTTAGTTTGAGAAATAAATGCACAATTATTTACTTGATCCCTAAGTTGTCTTCTGGTTTTAACATTCTCTTAAGCACCTCCAATCACTTGATCAACTAGATGACTCCTTTGATATCTCCAAGCTCTAGGAAGTTCTTGAGAAATTTCTTCATTGTTTTTACATTCAACATCTTCCTCTACATTAGCAGATTCAGATATTTTACGAGGTTCAATTTTATCATCTCCAAAAAAATTCAAATTCTTAAAGCTAGAGATTAGATCATCCTCATCTATAGCATGATTAGAAACAATTTCATTTTCAATGAAAACCACATGCACAGATTCTTCTATAGTTCTACTCTTTTTATTGAACACTCTATATGCTTTACTTCTACTAGAATAGCCAAGAAATATATCTTTATCTGATTTAGCATCAAACTTACCCAGATTCTCTTTTCCATTGTTATGGATGAAGCATTTGCATCCAAACATATGCAAGTGTGATAGATTTGGCTTCCTTCCTTTGTATAGCTTATAAGGCATCTTCCCTAGAATCAGTCTGATGTATGCTCTATTAATGATGTAGCTTGTTGTTTTTATTGCATCAGTCCAAAAATATTGAGGAAGCTCATTTTCATTCAGTATTGCTCTTATCATTTCTCCTAACGTTCTGTTCTTCCTCTCAACCACTATATTTTGCTAAGGAGTCCTTAGAGTTGAGAAGTTGTGATCAATTTCATTCTCTTTATAGTACTCCAAAAAGCTTAAATTTTTGAATTCTCCTCCATGATCAGACCTGATAGACATAATGGAAATACCTTTCTCATTTTGCACTTTCTTGGCTAAGGTTACAAATGCATCAAATGTCTCATCTTTGGAGAAAAGGAACAAAGTCCAAGTAAATTTAGAGTAATCATCTACAATTACAAGCTCATACAAGTTCTCATCAATACTTTTTACTCTAGATAGACCTGTTAGGTCCATGTGTAATAATTGCAGTTGTCTAGATGTAGTGACTACATTTTTAGGTTTAAAAGACGATTTAGTTTGTTTCCCTTTGAGGCATACATCACATTCTATATCCTTTTCAAAAGAGATTTTCGGTAAACCAGTAACTAGTTTATTCTTAATTAATTTGGTTAGTTGGTTCATATTAACATGAGCTAGTCTTCTACGCCACAACCAACTTTCATTATCTTTGCTAATTAAACATACAGAGTCTAAAGAAGGAAGTTCATCTAGATCAATGGTATAGCAGTTACCATTCCTTTGACTCTGAGGACAACTTTGCCATCACTTTTTTGATTGACCAGGAAGAATTTTGAGTCAAACAGTATCCAATTCCCTTTGTCACATGTCTGACTCACACTTAACAAGTTATGGTTGAAGCCAATCACAAACAGTACCTCTTCTATGGATGTTTCAGGATTTTTGCCTACGATGCCAATACTAACTATTCTGCCACATTGGTCACCTCCAAAGGTTGCTTTTCCTCCTTTCTTGTTTCTCAGAGTGATGAACTTTTCCTTGTCACTAGTCATGTATCTTGACCATGCACTATCCATATACCATTTATTGCTCTTGCTAACTTTAAGACAGACTTGCAAAACAAGGTTCAATTTTTCTTTTTAGGTACCTAAATCTATTTAGGTCCTTTTCTGCCAGTGGCATTCTCCCTAGATATAGATGTACCTTTGGGAACCCATTCTACCTTCTTGCTATGTGCATTTTTCTTTAACCAACATGAACTAGAGACATGTCCCTTCTTGTTACAAAAGTGGCAGGTGATAAAGGAACTGCTAGATTGTGATGCAGGAAGAAATCAATGCAGATAATATTTTTGTTTCACAAATCTGGGTTGGACATAAGATTCAATGGATTTAGAATTGTAACTTTTCTTCTCATGTCCATCTGCATGTACAAAGTATCTCATATATAAATTTTGATTTTTCTTTTCATTTTTTTCCTTTACTGCACAAGGATCATAGCCAATACCAGCTTTTCCTTGTGCAATTCTCTGACTTCCTAATAATGCAAATAACATGTATTTACCCTTGGTGAGTTTAGCCATGCTTTTCAAAAGATATTTATTGTTTTTTTTCAGTTCAATGCATGATGCACCACAAACAGATTCAACTTTATGTTGAGATGCAATTCTAGACATTCTGCAATATGATTCTAACTTGCTAATCTTCCTTTTAGCTAGTTTTAGTTCTTTTGTAGTTTTAATGAATTCATCATGTAGATCATGAAATGCATCAAGTAGTTCAGAATATGAGGGTTCAGAATCATTTACCTCATCTTCATGGTCATTGTCAAATGAATTTTGAGTTTCTTCTACTGCTTATGCCATCAAACATATGTTGGTAATCTCTTCTTCATCTTCATCCTCCTCATCAGAGCAGTTGTTTCATATTGAACAGATGTAGACCTTTTTCTTTTTTCCTTTGTCAGCAACTTTCTTTTCTTTCTCTTGCTTTTTCAGGAATTGTGGGCACTTCCATTTAATGTGCCTTTGCTTTTTGCATTCATAGCAGGTGATATGCTCTTTGCTCCCTTTCTTGCTATATACAGTTACTCCTTTGCTGAAGAACTTCTTATTTCTCTTTTTGCTGTAGAATCTTCCAAATTTTTTGACTAACATAGCTAGAGTTTCTTCATCCAGTTCATCATCATCATCAGAGTCTTCTTCTTTTTCTTCTGCAACTTTTAATATAAGACCCTTTTTCTTCCTGTCTTGTCTAGCATCCTTGAGCTCTTTCATCTTGCCCTCATATTCTTCAAGACTGTCGAAGAGAGCTGTAACAAAAGCCATTGACTCTCCTTTGACTTCTTCTATGGTTGTTACTTTTGGTTGCCATTTTAGAGGAAGAGCTCTAAGAATTTTTCTGACTTTCTTTGGCTGTGTGTACTTCTTACCGAGGCTCTTCAATTGATTCACAATAAGGGTGAATCTATTATGGAAATCTTTGATGCTTTTACCGTCTATCATTATGAAACTTTCATATTCACCAATGCAGGAATTTAGTTTGTTTTCCCTCACCCCAGTAGTTCCTTCGTGAGTAATTTCCAAAGTGTCCCACATTTCTTTGGCTGTAGTACATTAAGACACCCTATAAAATTCATCCTGATCAAGTGCACTGACCAAGCAGTGTTTTCTTTGTAGTTGAGTAAGAATCTTCTCTTGTCTTCATCGTTCCATTCCTCCTCTATCTTTTCTTTGTACTTGTCATGATCTTGCAGCTTCATTGAGACAAAATCGCCTTTCTAGATGACTGACCAGATATCTAAATTAATGGACTGGAGATAGATCTATATTCTTATCTTCCAGTATCCATAGTGATTTTCATTGAAGCCAGGAGGTTTGTTGGTGTTATTTCCTTTAGGAAGAATGTTTTTTCCAAAGCCAGCCATATATTCTCTTGGATTGTTAGATCCTTCAGTTGGGAGTTCGGGCTCTAATATCACTTGTTAGGTTTACTGGCTTTCCAAGAGGGGGGTGAATTAGGAAGCTTAAAATTTTCTGCAAAATTGTAAAAGAGTAGTGAAAGTAAAAGTTGCAGAAAACAGAATGGAGAATATAAAAAGGCAGTTTTCAAAGTAAAGGAAGGGAGGACACAAAGATTTATCTTGGTTCAGTCTACTCTTCTTGACCTACGTCCAGTTCTCAAGCCACCAATTGAAATTTTCTACTATCTTGCAACAATTCACTGGGCTCCTTGCAATGCCATAGTACAGCCTTGTGCTTTGTTCTAAGAGCTTACAAATTTTCACTCTGCACCCTAGCAAAATATTTTCCAAATCCCTTGTGAAAACCCCTCACAAGAAAATCATTCTTCTAGATGAAGAAAAGATTAGTTACAAAAAGAAAAACTCTTTAATACAAAGTAAATGTGACAGTTAAAGTGCAATAAATGAAGTGTGAGTGAGTAAAAGGCTTTATCTAATGACTTCAACAGAGTTTTAGTATATACAGCATAAAATCGTTATCCATAACTTTAAATAAAGTTCTATTTATTGATTTACATATTAACTATACGTTAAACACAAGATCTAGTCATTAGAGACGTTACCTAATAGTTACTCTGCAAAACTAGCCATTTACCAACTACATTTAATGCGTCTAACACTCTGAAATTTGAATTTTGGGGTGTTAACAGACGAATTTCATAAAGACCATAAACTAAAGACTTTAATGTTGAATTTCCAAAATTCGTTTGGTTAAAAGTGAAATTCAAATTTAATTTTGACAAATATTTCTCATGTTAAGACATACGAATTTTCAAGTTTAAAGTGCATCTGATGAGTGTGAATAGTTATTTCATATTGCTACAGTGCATTCGAAGTTCAAATTTTGGGGATCCAAAATTCGTCTGTCAATGAGTAACTTAATATGACACAAGAGTTCTACTTTTTGAAATTCAAATTTTGAACTTTCAAAATTTATCTATCAGATAGACCTCTTATCAGACTTACACATTTTTATTCCAAAGTTCAAATTTTGAAAACCAAAGATCGTTTGTCAGAGGGACTGACTTTGAACTCTTTTTGCACTCTTATTTCAGACGAACTTTTGCTTAGCTTCAGACGAATTTTCCATTTTTCACAAATTATACTTGACTTGAAATTCGAATTTCAATTAACTGAAATTTGTCAGTTAGAGGTAGCATATCTGAAACTTCAAATTTCAGTAACTAAAGTTCGAATTTTCAACTATATATATGGAGTTTAACAACTCAAAATTTTTCTGAGTCAATGTTTTTCAAATTTACCATGAGTTAATATAGGATAATTGAAAAACACATTTAAAACTAGTGGGAGTGAAATCAAAGCCTTTTACTCCGTGTTTATTATGAGAAATCCTACAAACTAATTCTTTACTCATTTCTTCTTGGATTTATTCACTTCAATGCTCTTATGCTCCTTTGATATTTTCCTTCCATGCTCCAGTTGTTTGGAATTATCAAAACACTTGATTCAACACATAACACATCTACAACACCAAACCAAACATTCTAATTGGTGGATTCATCTAAATTTTTGAAACCTAACATACTCCCACCGATTCCAAACCAAAAACTGAAGGGAAAAGAGAGGAAGGAAGGTTAGGAATCACTTACAAACCAAGATTGAAGCTCCTCAAGGCCAGAAATCATCCCAAAAGGTGAAGAAACAGAACCCTAGCAGAGCTCCTCCATTCTCCCTCTGATTCCTTCCTCCGCGTCGATTGAAATGGCTTTTAATTTATAGCAATTTGGGGTTTGACACTGCTGTGGGTGATAAGTTCGCCGCGGCGTGGAACCCTTCTGTCCAAAATATTTTTCCAAGTTCCAGCTCACTTGCCACGACGGCCCTATTTCTCACCGTGGCGTGAAACTTTTCTGTCTCCTCTTTGTTCTTCCTCCACCCTGTTTCCTCCAGTCCTGCACACTTCACCGAGTATACTTCCCATTTGTTCGAGACTAAGTCTAGGATAGTATAATTAGGGTTATTACTAGGATAGTATAATTAGGGTTGTTACATTCTCCCCTCCTTGAAAGAAATTTCATCCTCAAAATTTGGAAACACTACCTCAATTATAAACAAACATTCTACTTCCACATAATTTGTCCACCTCTGAATAATTATTCTCGATTTCTACTTGCTATAATGCTTCTTGTGAACGAGTTGCTCTCTCCTACTTCACCTCTGTCTTCACTAATTTATGCAAATTACATCAAAAAATAATCTTAGTGTCATATCTTCCTTACATTCCTAAACATAAAATGGATTGGATAACATTTCAACATGAATTACTTCACCCCAAAACAAACTCACCACACAAATATTTAGGTATGTCTTCTAGGGTACACAATCATTTTTCCTCAAGTTCTAACTTTCTCTCTCACTTATCCACCTAATCTCTTTGTCTACTTAATGACTAATCATTTTTAATCATTTCTCTTAAGATTCGGATTGCACAAACCACCACATTTACACTGATGAGGCTCCATTAACCAAACACCACCGATTTCCATAGCTTATCTCAATCATTTTATAACATCCAAAATTCACTTCTTATTACTACATTAAGGGAAAAACCTCATTTCCTTAAAGCTCCCTCATAATACCAACTACTTGTGTCTCACCGTAACATATAATCTCTCCCTATACAAACTCCTTATGCATCAGTTATATTTAGTAGTCATTAATTATCAAACCTTCTCATTGCTTCATCCATGTGTTCCTTTTTAGCCGACAACATTTTCCTTACATACTATTAATCTTGAGATTTCCTTAAGTAATGACCACCATCTTGACTCTAGGACTCATGTTCTTTACTCCAAATACAAACTCCTGCTAGTTAACTCATTCTCCACCATTGTTGTATCCAACTTGGTCCAAACCAACAGTTCTTCCACTACTTTGAAATATCTCAACATTCAAATTTCAGGATTCCATCGTCACTTCCATATTCAATCCTTATAATGCCTACTACTTTGTATTACTTGACAAGTTATCCTTGTCTCCTATAATTAAGGCTATTCCACTTCCCTTGCTAATTCCTCCTGTGAGTCACAGATAGGAAAAAGCACGAATCATTGAACTTCTCTTTTCCTCCTTAATCACATACATTTGTCGGAATAAAACATGGATCTTCATACACCAATCCTCCAAGGATGTGCACTCCATAGCCCATAACTACTCTTTGATTTTCAGGCTAGCTTCCATAACCTCACCACTTAGTAAGACACTCCTTCACCATCATTTACTCTTCCTTTCCAACTTTGAACACTATCAATTGCCCCTCTTGTTCGGAGATGCAATTCATAACACCGAATATGGTCTCCAATTAGTTCACCATTCTTCAGCCATCGCAGGATCCATTTTACCTTCAAAAGCTCGTGAATTAAACTTTCGAAAGTCTTTCAACTGAAAGAAGATACCTCATCTTCCAACCCTTGGGGCCTTCTCTAGCTCTATCATTCAAATCTACATACACTCCAACTTCCTCATTTGTATTACCTTGTCCTTGTTGACTTAACCACTCTTGTATTCTATTCAATGTTCCTTCCCTGAGTGATAAATCGGTTATTCAACACAACCAACATCTCATGCATCTCACTCAGGAGATCACCATCGCTTTACTTACCCCTGCAAGACACATGTTTCTCCTATACACTAGTAGTAACATATTCAATTATATGACTCTGGACTAGTATTGCAATGGGAATATACAGGTTTATGTAATTCATATTGTGCCAAGTGCTACAATAAGCAGAAACAATGGCTTACCTTTGCTCTGATACCAAAATGTAACACCCCATGAAAACAAACATCCACCAATCACTTAAACTTTGAAATACTTGCTAAACAAAAGCAAACAGGTAAATCAGGTCACGACACTGTGGCCTCTACAGTATAGCATGACTTGAGTTTTCTCGGGTTGAAATATTTTTTGGATAGAGGTGACTGGCACCAAGGCCAAACTTGTGGCGCCGCGGTGCCCATATAAGTTTAAATATCAGTAAAATGCTAATTTTTTGGGCGAACTGCTGATGCACACAACTTCCTGCTCCGACCCTCGATTGACCTAATTCCAACTCCTACAAGTCAATCTTGTCTCAATCTATCTATAGACATTGGTTTCACCTCAATCCATCTATGTATGAAGATTTTACACACCCAAGATCGTTTTGCCACTTTTTGACCAAAACTTACAACTTACCACCTCTATTTGCCACCAAAAGCAATTTGGCACCCAAGGACCATTCACATAGGTCCTATTTAGCTCAACTAACTTATCTAAGAAAATTTCACCTTAGGGAAACCACTTCTTTGAGATTTCATCCCCTTGAACCCTAAAATCACACAAATGGACTATATACCCCAACACATCCATGCTAGGTCCAAAACCTCATTGGGCTCCCATATACGACCATTCTAGCTCACAAAACTTATGCTCCAACAATAATGACCCATACTAGGGTCCAAATCATCATCACATGCTAAATATTGCCCCAAGATGCTTATACAGGCAACCAGACAATAACAACCTAGTTGGTAAAATATTACATAAACTAAATTATAGACCATCAATTATACTTGAGATTTCGAAATGTGGAGAGGCATACGACTCCATGGTCTTCTTCGAACTAGCATTAAAGTCTTCACCTGAAATGTTAGTCATGGGAGGGGGTGTGAGACAATGTCTCAGTAACTGGGACAAACACACACATATAATAATATCCTCAATATCACACATATATGCCATGATGTAGTGTAATGTCAAATATCGTGCAATGCATATCTCCCTCAAACACAGTTAGAACCATGAGCTGGCGTCATCACATGACATTTCGAATATGAGATTCCCTTCCAATAGCCAGCGAAGATTAATTCCAGCACATCACCAAGCTCACCTTACACTAGTGTACCTGACCAAAGGTCATACTAGTGATTGGACCATAGATCTCATTCCCTTGGACCACCGTGAATTAATGGTGATTTAGGGAAGGTGCAATCCACTGCCATCTAGCTCTCCTGGCCATAAGAGAGGATTTAGTGGTTGGGATATTCTATCCTATCATCAAATCATATCATCATCATGTCATATCACATTCCACTGCCACCTAGCTCTCTTGGTCAGGAGAGGATTTAATGGCAGAGATCTTTCATCATATCGTCTTATCCACTGTTACATGGCTCTCCTAACTATAGGAGAGGATTTAGTGGTAGAGACTTTTCATCACATCATCATATCTCATCTCATCACCATCTCCTAACCCATCATATCTTACTATGCTCATGGGTGGTGGTATACATGCCATGCTAACATACCTCTAACAATATATATAATCATCATTACAGTCATTATCATGGTCATTCTAACATACAATCATGTGTGAATGCTACAATCACATATGATCATATATACTAGCATACTCATCATCATCATATACAGCACCTCGTCTAGCTGTGTCCATACCATGATATATAGAAAAATCATACACATACACATAATGATATCGTGGTATGAACAAAGACATGTATATATTTATATTAACGTAAAACACGTATTATAAATACCCGGTTACCTCAAGTTACCAACATCACGTGCATAACTCTCACAAGCTTTTGGATTGCCAACCACAACTTGAACTTCTCTGACAAACCAAATCACGAGCCACACATTTTCAATTGACCGATTATACACTACAATATCACAATATCCTCAATTAAGATAATACAATATCAATTTATAACTCATAACTCCTAACTCAACCATCCAAACTTGACTCAATGTTCCAGTGGCATAAACACATACTGATAAACTCTAAACAACCATCCATATCATAATAATCATTATATCTCTTAGACACTTACTTCACAATTTCCAGCCTAGGGTTCATTTCAAACTCATCACAATCCAACCAAAACGCATACCCAAAGCTCTCTAATACTACATAACACTTCTACAACCCCAAATGAAGTATTTTTAATTGGTGGATTCATCCAAAATTTTGAAACCTAACATACTTCCACCGATTCCAAACCAAAAATCGAAGAGAAAAGAGAGGAGAGAAGGTTAGGGATCACTGACCAACTAAGATCGGAACTGCTCAAGGCCAAAAATCATTCCTAAAGGCTGAAGAAACGGAACCCTAGTGGAGCTCCTCCATTCTCCCTCCAATTCCTTCCTCCGCATCCACTAAAATGGCTTCTGATTTATAGCAATTTGGAGTTTAGTGCCGCGGCAGATGATACGTAAACCGTGATGTGGAACCCTTTTGTCCAAAATATTTTTCTAAGTTCCAGCATGCTCACCACGATGGCCCTGCCTCTTGCCACAGCGTGGAGCTCTTCTGTCTCCTCTTTGTTCTTCCTCTATCCCATTTCCTCCGATCCTGCATACTTCATTGAGTATACTTCCCGTTAGTTTGAAACTAAGTCTAGGATAGTATAATGAGGATTGTTACACTTGTTGTTGAAGGAATACGAAGTCTTTATACCATCTGTTAAATAGTTAATTAACATTATACAATTATTGCAAACTTGCAAGTGATTTAAGGCATAATAATTCTAGTAATATGCATGTCCATGTGTTTCCTAAATCTTAGTACGAGATCTTATATTTGATTTTGTCTTTTGGATATGAAGGCTACAAGAAAGTCTGCTCCTACAACAGGTGAAGTGAAGAAGCCCCATAGATACCGCCTTGGAACTGTGGCACTTCGATATAATTATTTTTGCTTTAGCTTTGATATTCTCAATCTGTTCTGAAGTTTAATCAAATCCTATTTTTATTTTTTTCCTTTAATCTTTTGATCAGTGAAATTTGGAAGTATCAGAAAAGTACATAACTCCTGATTAGGAAGCTGCCCTTCCAACATCTTGTGCGAGAAATTGCCCAACACTTTAAGGTAATGATTTCTATACTTCTTATTTGTTTTCAGTCATTGATTTCACTAACATTGGAGTTGATTGAAGGGACAAATTTTAATTATATATTTCCTTTTTTGGGTGATGTAGAGGGATTTGAGGTTCCAGAGCTATGCTATTCTTGCTCTTCAGGAAGCTGCAGAAGCCAATCTTGTTGGTTTATTTGAGGACACTAATCTATGTGCTATCCATGCTAAGCGGGTAACAATAATGCCCAAGGACATCTAGCTTGCTAGACGTATTCGTGGTGAAAGGGCTTGACCTTTCTGTGTCCTATCAATTAGGTTGCATGTAATGCATTGGTAATCTTTCATCTCATTCGCACCTGAACTGTTATATAAAATTGGCATTGACCACACTATGGAAATTTGGCATTCTGCTATTGTCCTTTATGACCCGTCCTTTCAAGATATGTTCATAGTTCCATGATATTTCTTCCTTTACTTTTTTTTTTCTTTTATTGTTTTATACATTTTATATAAGCTTGGCTACAATGAATCCTTCTCTAAAGTGATCTCAATTTGAGTTGTGTTTTCTTATCCTGATTTTTATTTCATTGATGGTCTTTACTTATCTGTTTGCATGCTATCTTTTTGGTGTGTTTGTTTTGTCTGATATCTTATGGCTTTTGAACACGTGGGGGAGAATTTTTGCTATGTTTGCTGATATTTTGTTTAGCTTGGAAGCTGTGAGATTAATATTTATTAAGGACTGGTGATTATCCTTCTCTAATGTGAGCCTTTTTGGTTTATGCTTTGGGGTATTTAAGGCTACATTAGAAGTGGTTCATTTTTGGTTGACATTTGGAATGAATTGGAGGCATTTGGAACACTGTTTTTTCATATTCTATAGTTATCTTGGACATCATGGTATATGAATAGGATACCTAAATATAATTGTCATGCAGAAGGAGCAAAAACTGTTGTTGTTGCAGTAATGATTAGTTTAGTTGAATATGCTTTGTTCGGATGACTACTATAGTCCTTTAGAAGTAAAAAAACGTTGATTCAACAATTCTGGTAATTAATTGTAGTCTGACTTGTGCGTTTGGATTTACTTATCTGGTTCTAGTGTCTTACCTTTTATTGCTTTTTCGATCTTGCTCTCATGCGTTTCGTGATTTAAATGAGCTTTAAAGATGGACATCTATATGTAATTCGCAAAAAAAAAATTTGGTATGATAGTTGGCAAAAAAATTAGAGAGCAAGACATGAAGATCATAGGCTGCATGTGGTTATGGATGTTGTTTTATGGTTTTTGAACTTTTTTCCACGGGTCGACTATTGTTCGCACCGAAACTTGCAATCTCGATTCGATAGGTTGGTCTTGGGCCTCTGGTGCCCATAGGCCTTACTCCAAGTTGAAGTGGGGCCAGCTTGCATTAGATTGGATATTTAAAGAGAAAATGGCATTTTGTAACGGATTTTAAAAAATCAAAGTTCTTATGAAAAGTTGTAATTTGATCTTCCAGATGTTGTAAAATTATTTTAAATTTATAATTTAAGAAATACAAATGATAATTTTGGAAAGTAATAATAGTAATTTTGGAAGCACTAGTTCTTTCACAAAAATTTTGATTTTTAAGAGCTTTAGATGTCATAATATTTTATGAGTCTATAAATGTCATTGTTCTAAATTTAAGCTTGGCAAAATTCCTATTCATAAGGGAAAATTCCTTTCTTTTGAAGATCCTAAATATAAGAGAAAAATAGTTAATGGAGCATTAAATTTTTTTAATAAAAAAATTACCTTTCATTAATTATGTAAGAGAAAGATTAAATACATTAGTAATTCAAATTAGTATTAAATTAAGTAGGAGTAATTTTAGAAAAAACTTAAAATATGAGACAAATTAATTAGTCTTAACTAGCTAAAATTACTTTTTTCAATATTTATGAAGTGGTTTTTTCCTTATAAATGAGATTGGAGGGGCAATATATAACCAGAGTTAGAAAAATCATATTAGACTAACCGATTTGGCCGGTCGAATTAGGAACTGGTCCCAAGTCCGGTTTTGTCACATATCTCGACCACCTATTTTTAGAATCGGTAGAAAACCAATCAAACCTATCACAAATTGGTCCAATTTATTTTTTTTAATTTTTTATTTTTTTAGTTTTTAAGATAAAATAGCATTATTTTGATATAAACTTTTTTCTATATTATAATATTGTATAAGCATTATTACGATATATAATTATTAATAATGATAAATTTATTTAACAAATAATATGAAAATAAAATATTAATTGATCATTTTGAATTAAAATATAATTATAGATGAATATTAACTTATTTAAATTTTAATATTAGGTTGTGAAACGTATTAATAATATTTTTAATTTTCTATATAACATATAAAATTAAAAAATTATTAAATTTATTATCACCGATTTAATTTCAGTTGAACCATAGTTAAATTATTAAATCTTGAATCAATGACTTGATCGGTTTAATATCTAGTCTAATTTTTTGAACCTTGTATCTAATGCTTGATGACCGAAAACAGAAATGGTCGGACATGTGGGAAAGTGGAGACATGAAGGCTATATCCTAAGGAGAGCCAAAGCACTAATAATCAAAGAAACGTTACTCCCTCCGATCCTAAATATAGGGCCTTTTGCCCTAATTCTAATATACGATTCTTTACAGTATACAACGTCATATTTGTTATGCATTTTCAAAAAATATCCTTATTTAATAATTCAGTTAAAAGAATTTTATATTAAGAATAAGAAGAAGTAATTTTTATAATTCTTTAATGGTAATAGTGATAAACTAAATATGATGCCAGGGACATGCTAGGAAAGTTTACAGAGCTTCATCAATATCATCATCACATTTGTGGAGGGATGTAAGCAGCCACTCAGAACCAAAGTTATAGAGGGAAAGTTTGTATGGAATTTTGAAAATAGATGGAGAAACCTTTTCTATTCTAGCTAAATTAATGAAAAATCTGTCATTTATTTTTTATTAGTCAGAAAAATTTATTCTAAGAATATCAATAATTTGTAGGAAATTTCAAGAGAAATTTGTAGACATACTTAAAAAATGAAATCACTGCTCATGAAAATAAGTCATTAGTCAACTCTGTAGTGCATGTTTGGTTCCCATTCTTCTAAACTCAACTGTACTTTTTAACCATTATTTTCTCCTTTTTTATCCAAACAGCTTTTTAGTAAACTTCTCTACTTTTATCCAAACTTCATTTTTGTAAACTGTGGTTATTCTAAAAGTACTTTTACAAAAAGACAAACCAAACAGACACGTAAAAGCTAAAACAATTGTAAAGTAAGGCTTGACAGGAAAGTGAGATAAGTGGGTGCTAGCTAGTTTGCAGTGCCTCTATAAAGGTTATCAACTTTATAACTCATGATAACTTCAATGATTTTCTATACCAAAAATGCTGTTAATGAGATAAAGGAGTTTATCATGAAAAACTGGACCAGCACAATTGAGTACTCCCTCCGATCTTTAATGTAAGTCACTTCTAATTAACTCATTAAAATCAAGAAAAGTTTATTACATCATTAAAATTATCTTAAAATTAATGTGTTTCCCATATTTACCCTATAATAAATACAACAAATTCAAACAATTAATATTTTCTCTCATGATTAAATAGGGGTATTTTAAAAATAAAGTAATTAATACTCCAAAAACTCATAGAAGGTGACTTATATTTATGACCATAAAAAACTTCTAAAACATGACTAATAAAAAGAAATGGAGAAAATATATGTTTAAAAAAGCTAATAAATGTGCTAGTGCTATCTGGTTAGCACACCAAGCACATGGCATCGAGAGGAGATCAGTTCTCTAAACCAACCACTTTGTGTAATTTCCTAAGTTCTTTCCCTTGCTTTTTTTCCAAAAATAAAAAAAAAGTAGTGAGATAAGCAGGTGAACCTGAATTTGGTATGGTCTAATTAAGATGGAGGTAGGTAGGTACGAAGGAGACATCTATGCAGATACTAACTATATGCTCCCTCCAGTCCTAATTATATAGGATATTTTTTAAAAATAATGTTCAATCCAAAATATAAGAATGACTATTTGGTGCATTTCTAATTTATAATTAATCTATGAAAGATAAATATTATAAGAAGTATGAGAAATAATGTAATTAATAAAAAAAATTATGAAAAATATTTAAATTTTTGATAAATTTAATGATCTAACTTCTTTTCTTAAAATGTATGAAGTAGTTGAAATATTTTATATTTAGAACCAAAGGGAGTAAGATATATTTTTTGAAAAAACACATACACACATAAATGTATTTAAATTTGTGTGGTTTCTTAATGTATGCTTATGCAAAGTTTTTTCTTGAATGGAATATGAAAAATTAATCTTTTAGTTCCCATGGTTTACACTCATTTTTAAATACGTCTCTATACTTCAAATTTTTAAAATAGATCCTTTTAATTTTAGTGGTTGGTAGAATTAGTCCCTATACTATCATAAGTTAGCAATATGATCTCTCAAAGTGCACTTGTGGCCTTAACACTGAAAAAAGTCTTGTGTGGCACGTAACAATATACATGGATGTGATGTGGATCATAACTATTGCTGGCTCAGCTGTTAACTTATTTTAATGTTTAATTTTAAATTTGAATCGCCATTTTCGAACAGCTAGTAGTGTGCCTCCAAAAGTCCAGAACTCACGAAACTTGAAAAAAATGGGACACGCACGACACACAGAGTTGATAGCATTGCTTGCAGACCCTGATAAAGCTAACATGTAAAATAAATTTCATGATCTTATTGAGTAGATAGCACTGCTAGTGCCTCCAGATGCGCGCGCATACACACATGTAGCACTAGATGATATCTCAATCATTGCTGCAAAACGGAAATTAATCACCGTAGACGATGCAAGAAAGGTGACAAGACTAGAGCAAATAAAAAATTACACACCTCAGTAATTCAAAAATGAAAATTGAACCAGCAATGGAAAAGTAAATAGTGGTCGTTAGTCTTAAACTCTTGATTAGAGACAAGCAATTTTCATGTTAAAATCTATGTAGAAGAAGCACAAAAGATGAAAGGCAACAATAGAAAAAATATTTATAGTTATGGCAAAATCAAGCTTCATTTGAAAACTTACTTATATTAAGTATAATTGATTGACTCTGTTCTTCTCTGTTTTCCCTTTCAAAAACATAGCATTTTTCTAACAATTGATTGCTCATAATTTTTAGAGAAATTATATAAAAGGGTTTTCTATAATTGAAAATTTGGATCATTAAAAAAAGGGTCCTCTCTCTCACTCTCAAAAGGAGTGAACAAGCATGCAATAACTTATCATTTTTAAAATTCAAAAACTGGCCATTTTTATCAAAATCCTTCGTCATTTAACATGTTAGCTTTAACTTGTTTTAACGAAAGCAATCTCAGTAATCCTCCTTTACATATATGTTTAGATGTTTTTCCTTGCTAGGTGATCGATTTGATAGGAACAGTAACAAAGTAATAAATATATAGCAGAAATAAATCTCTCATACTTATAAGAATTTATAAAGATTAATCAAATAAATATATAGTAGAAATCAAACACCACAAGCACATTAAAAGATACCAAGATTTTTAATATAGAAAACCCCTTAAGACAATGGTAAAAACCACGGGTCATCCAGACTAGTGAAAATAGCTCAACTATAATCAAAATAGGAGTACAATAGAGTCACAATTAAGTGCACAAATTAGTGCCAACAACCGTCTCAACAACCAAAATAAAAAGCTTACAATAAAAAATTAAAAAGATGAAAAATTTCAAAAATATAAATTTAGTATGAATTAAATATCTCTCACACCATATCATAAAATGACGATCCAACCATTGAAAATTTAGAGCAAGATGTCTTGAACCTGTTGACAAACTTTCAACTCGATCCAATGATTAACAGACTTGAGAATGAACTTTTACCCTGTCTATTTTGTTGATATGCGAAAATAACTTTTTTTCTTCTCCTCTCTCAAAGATGTTTGTTCTAACTTAAATATGATCTCACTCTTATATCCTAATATAACCCCTCTTCACTTAAATAAATGAGACACATAATGGGCTTTTAGGTTTGCGCCTTTCTCCACATAGGAAGAGAATTCACACCCAACATATCTCTCATTCACGACTATGTGGAGATTACCACCAATCCGGCGATCTCACAACAAATTTCAAACTTCCATCTTGGAAGTATCCTAGTCATCATATCAGCACAATTAACATCAATATAAATTTTTACAAACTCCAACATCTTAGCATCCAAAACATCACGTATCCAATGATACTTCATATCAATATGTTTGGACTTTGAATGGAAAGTTAGATACTTGCCAAGATTAATAGCACTTTAACTATAACAAAATAACGAATATTTGTCTTGAGTAAAACCAAGCTCCTGCAAGAATTTCTTCAACCATAGCAACTCCTTGCATACTTTAGTAATAGCAATGAAATCTACCTCTATTGTAGACAAAGCTACACATTTCTACAACTTAGATTGCCAAGCCACAACTCCCCGTGTAAATTTAATTAAATAGCTCGAAATGGACTTTCTAGAATTAATATCTCCAACCGTATTTGAGTCTGTGTACCTCTTAAGAGTAGGCTTACCACCTCCAAAATAAAGCCTCACACCAACAATACCACAAAAATACCTCAAAATCTATTTCACAGCATTTCAATACTCTCTACTTAGGTTTGATAAAAATCTATTGGCTGTACCGATAGCATATGTTATATCTAGCCCTGTGCACATGATTGCATACATCAAACTACCCACAATAGATACATGTGGTACCCTTTTCATATATAATTTCTCAGCTTCACTTAAAGGACTTTGTTTAGCACTTAATTTAAAATGAGTAGTAAGAAGAGTACTTACTGCCTTAGCATTTTTCATTTAAAATCTCTGAAGTAGTTTTTCAATGTAGTGTTCCTGAGATAGCCAAAGCTTCTTTTCCTTTCTGTCATATATTCTTATTCCAAGAATCTGATTAACAACTCCCATATCTTTCATGACAAATGACTCACCCAATTGCTTCTTCAACCTATCAATCCTGAAAATATTTTTTCCAACAATAAGCATGTCATCAACATACAATAATAGAATAATGAAATCATCACTAGAAAAATTTTTAACAAAGACATAGTGATTAGAAGTAGTTTTCTTGTAGCTTTGCTTACACATAATAAACTCAAACTTCTTATACCACTGCCTTGTAGCCTGCTTCAAACCATGTTGGCTCTTTCTCAATCTACACACAAAATCTTCTTTACCTACAACATGAAAACAATATGGTTACTTTATGTAAATCTCTTCCTCCAAATCGCCATGGAGAAAGGAGTCTTCACATCCATCTGCTCCACCTCTAAATCAAGAGTAGCATCCAAACAGAACACAGTTCTAATGGACAACATCTTCACCACAGGAGAGAAAATGTCATTAAAATCAACTCCTTTTTTTTTTAGTAAAACCTTTAACCACTAATCTAGCTTTATACCTCGGATATGTAGAATTGCTTTCATGCTTCACCCTATAAATCCACTTATTGTCCAAGGCCCTTTTGCCTTTAGGCAACTTTACCAAATCAAATGTATGATTGTCATGTAAAGATTTCATTTCATCTTGCATTGTATGCAGCCACTTTTGTTTTTCTTCACTCTCCATAACCCCTTTAAAACACTCAGATTCTCCCCTATTAGTCAATGTCACATACTCATCAGAAGGATGCCTTTTAAATGGTTATCTTTGCCTGTTAGACCTCCTAAGTTGGACTTGAGGTGGTTCAAGTGCATTTTCTAGAGTCCCATCTTGTGACTTATGTTGCTCTTCAACATCATTTGTTGGAACATCTAACCTATTTCCAAGCTGACCATCATTAGGATAGTTATGCTGCACTCCCTGTTGAACATTACCATTATTAGAATCTAGATGGTGAATAGGCGATTGCATTGGATTAACATCATACAAATTGTAATCTTTCACAGGAACTGTCTTCTCCACCTTATTAATGTGATCAATGGTTATATCTTTCATGAACTTCACATCATGGCTTCTAACAAGCTTCTTCTCAACAAGATCATACAACTTATAGCCAAATTCATCCTAATCATAACCACTATCTTGTTTTTTCATCCAACTTGAATCTTTCATCCTTTAGAACATGCACAAATGTCTTGATCATAATTAACATTCTTGCCAAACCAAATTTTGTCTAGCACCTCTCCATTCAAAGCAATAGCAGGACTAAGATTGATAATATACACTACTGTATACAGTGCCTCACCCCAAAAATGTTTGGACAATTTCGCTTCAGAAAGCATACATCTAACTCTCTCATTCAATGTCCGATTCATCCTCTCTACTAAGCCACTAAGTTAATGAGTCTTAGGAGGTGTTTTTTCATGTCTAATACCATGTTGCTTACAAAAAGCATCAAAAGATCCACAATACTCACCACAATTGTCAGTACGAATGCATTTCAACTTCTTAATTACCTGATTGCCTTTTAACCAAAACTTGAAATTGTTTAAACTTCTCCAACACTTGTTCTTTTGTCTTCAAAGCATAGACCCACAACTTTTTGGAACAATCATCAATAAAGCTAAGAAAGTAAAGTGTACCACTAAAGGATTTTACTATCAATGGACCACAAATGTAAGAGTGCACTAATTCAAGCAACTCTGATTTCTTTGAGGGAGGATGCTTCTTAAAAGATACTCTAGTCTGCCCACTAGCCATGCAGTAAGACCACTTCTCCAATTGAGCACTCTTCAATCTCGGAAGCACATCTTTTTTTGATAAGCAATTCAACCATTTTTCACTGATATGACTAAGCTTTTCGTGCCACAAATTTGAAACCTCCATATCCATGGCATTCATACTATCTCTAACAACTAAAGCTTTTATCTGATACAATTTAAATATTTTTTTCCCTTTGGCAATAACCAAGTTACCTTTTGTGAGTCTCCACTTTCCAAAACCAAAATAGTTATCAAAACCATCATCATCAAGCTTCTGAACAGAGATCAAATTAAAGTGAACATCCAGAACATGTTTAACTCCTCTAAGCCATAACTTCATTCTAGTGTTGGTATGTAAACAAACATCACCAATGCCAATCACCTTAGCCTTACATCATTACCCATCTTTAATACTCCAAGGTTACCAGGTGTATAAGATGTGAAGAACTCCTTTATCAGTGTAACATGTTGTGCAGCACCACTGTTTATTGCCTATATGCTCTCATCTGAAACAAGATTAACTGATTCATACTCATAAAGAATAAAAAGATCTTCACTAGTAGCAGTATTAAAATAATCATCATCTTTTATTCCCATACTCTTAGTTGATGCAAGATTAATTGATTCATAATGATGAAGAATAAGAAGATCATCCTTGATAGCAATAGTAACACGATCATCATCGACTTGACCATTCTCTTTTTGCTTACTATTCTTGCTCTTGTTGTCTTTTTTCAAGAGACAACAATGCTTCTTAATGTGTCCATTTTCATGACAATAATGACACTCTAAATTCTTATATCTGAACTTGGACTTGCTCTTACTCTTCTATCTACCACCTTTGGGATATCTTTTCTGATTTCTCCCCCCATTTTCAGTAATAAGCACTTCTGAATGAGATGAAGAATCATGTGTCTTCCTTCTCATTTCTTCATTAAGAGCACCACTCTTTTCCGTTTACAAGGAAATAACACCATTAGGGGCTGAGTTTGTAATTAAAACCCAAAATGTCTCATAAGACTCAGGAAGAATGTTCAAAAGCCATAGTCTTGAAACTCCATCATCAAATTTGGTACCCATTCCTGACAGTTGATCTAAGAGTCTTTAAAATTTATTCAAGTGATCTAAAATGGAGGTTCCTTCATTGTACCTCAAATTCATTAAACAATTTAGCTAATATAATTCATTATTTCCTGACTTAGAGGCATACAAGGACTCAATCATCTCCTATAAAGTTCTCGCATTTGTCTCATTAGCAATGTGATTGTATACATTATCTTCTACATATTGTTGAATAAAACCACACACCTGCTGATGTTCAAAATCTCACTTCTCATTAGACTTGGAATCTGGCTTCTGAGTAGCAAACACAGGAAGATACATATTTTTCAGAAACAGTAAATCCTTCTTCTTGCCCTTCCATAAATGATAATTAGTTCCATTTAAACAAATCAGCCTATTTGTATTTACCTCCATCATTCAAGCAAATTAAACAATCTCAAAACCAAGGCTTTGATGTCATTCTGAGAGGAACAATAATAGAGTAACAAATACGTAGCAGAAATAAATCTCTCCTACTTGCAAGAATTTATGAGGACTAATCATACAAATATATAATAGAAATTAAACACCACAAATATATCAAAAGACACTAAGATTTTTAATGTGGAAAACCCCTCAAGATTAAGGTAAAAACCATGGGTCATCTAGACCAATGAAAATAGCTCTACTATGATCAAAATAGGAATACAATAAAATCTCAATCAAATGCACAAATCAGTGTCAATAACTCTCTCAACAACTAAAGCAAAAAGCTTATAGTAGAGAATCAAGAAGATGAAAAATCTCAAAAATACAGATTTAGTACGAATTAAATATCTCTCACACCAGACCATGAAATGATGATCTAATTGTTGAAAATGAAGAACTAGATGTGTCAAACCTACTAACAAAATTTCAATCCAATGAAACGGTTAATGAACTCACAATGAATTATTCTTGTGACTACTCTGTTGATGTGCAAAAACAACGTTTTTCTCATCTCCTCTCTCAAAGGCGACTATTTTAACTTAAATATGACCTCACTCTCATACCCTAATATAACTCATCTCCACTTAAATAGGTGAGACATACAGTGGATTTTTAGATTTAGGCATTTTTCCACATAGGAAGGGAGCCCACACCCAACACAATTATGATAATAAAGATAAGAGAGAAAGAGTATGCAAGAGATGAAAATAATTTTCTTCAAAATCACTATTGTTTTTTGTGCAATAGTCTCTCATGTCCATGTTTTTTCCTTTATTTTATTTATTTCTGGCACAATCTCACATCTCTACCTTTATGTGTATGTGTGTGTATGCAAGAGATAAGAATAAGTTTAATTTTCCTTTACTCTTTCTCATTCTTCGTTATATTTGGTTCACCTTCATTCCAAGTAGCATCCCATATAGAGCATGAAAATAATCAAGCATTTTGGCAAAAAGCTTCTCTTTGATCTTCTTAAATGTGCCCTTCTTCTCCTTGGTTTCCCCCTCCCTCCCTTCTCACTACCGTTTGCTTCGTGCGTCTCTACCAAGATTTTATTGAAGCCCTGTGAGTCTGGTGGAAACTACAAGCTTTTTGAAAAATGACACTTCAAAATTAAATATAGAAACTAAAATAAAATAAAACTAATTAGTGAGCCATAATTATGATCCACATGGCAGACATGTGTACCATTATATGCCAAATTAGACATTTTTATCGGTGTTAAAGCCACATATGAACTTTGAGGGATCATATTGCTAACTTTTGATAGAATAGGGACTAACTTTACTAACATCAAAATTATAAGGAGCTTTTTTGAAAAAATCAAAGTATAGGGACCAGTTTAAAAATGAGTGTAAACTACCTGGATTAAAAGATTAATTTTCCCAATGTAATATTATTTGAACTTGTTGCGGTTCCTCATTAATTAATTAATTCCCAAGGGATCATTCATCAATCTTTTTCGTACGGCTTTGACATGCTTTAGCCACTATATATATATTGGATGGACCACATGGTCCAGGAGCTTACATACATAGATATATACATATATATATTGGTTTCACCCTTAAGAAAAAAGAGTATATTATATATACTTTGCGATGCGAGACTTGTATAGACGTACACTTTCCTTTACCTCAATAATCTTTGGCACTAATCTAATATAGCCACTAGCTAATAGGCCTCTCACAATAGCACTTCTTCATTCTAACATTCCCTAGCTTCTATTTTTACAAACCCTATTCGAGCTCTTTTTTTTACTTTTGGTGGGGGTGGGGGTGGGGGTGGGGCCCGGGGGGGGGGCAGGAAGAGTTATTTGACTAAGAACAATAAATGATTGTTTGGTTCGTTTGCTGAGCAGATTAGATAAAGTAATGAGGTTTCTCATTATGGCCATTTGGTTGGTCAAAACTCAAGGCATCCAAACTACATAATGGATCAAAATTACCTCCATAAAGGTAATGTTGATGCCTCTTATTTTACTATGTAATCTCTATTATCGTTATGTAATCAATGGTAAAAAGTCTAAACTACCCGTCACAAAAAAATGACAATCCCAGATCTAGACTTCAACCTTCTTCCTCGACCTCGCCCCGCCCCTCTTCCTCCACCTTCACCTACACTCTTCAACCTCCTCCTTCAACCCTTCTTCAGCCCTCCCTTTGGCGACCGCCTCCTTCGTCCTTCCCATGGGTCCTTCATTCTCGGTGACCACAGACTGAGCAAGAAGTGAAGATCCATCTCAGACAATCTTCAAATATCAGACCCATTGCCAAACTAAGCAAGCCTCACCTTCTCTTCACCATCATTGAACTTGGTGTCACTCATCATTGATCTTCATTCTCGATGACTACCAACCATGGAAGTTGTTCTTTACCTTTGATCTCGCAAATCTTAAATCCATCTCAAACAATCTTCGAACATCTAATCCATCTAGCAAATCTAGCAACCTTCTTTCAAACTCACGAGCTACTATTTACAATTCTGGTTCTCATTGCCATGGTTTATGATTTTAGATTGCCGACATTCGTACCAAATCTCCACTGCACTTCCAAATCAATAGACGAACCTCGAAGAAGGGCTTCTCTGAACCACTGTTAAAATTAGTTGATGGGCCTCATGGTTTATGATTTCTAAAACAATATTTTTGTAATTTGTTTATTAAATTTGCTTCATTAAGGGCATGTTGGTTGATTCACTTTTAATTTTATTAAATGTAAAAATAAATTTATCTCCCTCATTTCTAATATCATAGTAAAAAAACTTGCATATGATCATTATTTTATTACATTCTCTAACTACCTGATAATTGAACCAAATTGGCCATAATTTTGTATTCCTCACATATAACCAAAAATATGCAAGTCATCCTAAATTTTAAGTTTCGTTTTTACATAACGAAAATCAAATCTTATTTATGGTCATTTTTTTTTCTATTTCCTTTAGTTTGAATTAGTTCAATTTAATTCAATAAATTTTATTTGATTTTAAACAATTTTAATGTGTAGCAACTAGAGATGAATCTCAATCATGCATTACACAAAATTTGAGGTACGCTATTAATGACCAATAGATAGTGCAACTTTTTATTAGTTTATAGATAATTAAATAAATAAATATATATATATAGTGCCTCCATTCCATACCTTTTTTTTGTTATTGTGAATATCGTATTTTGTTAGAATATTTTAAATAAATTAAAAAATAGAAAAACAAAAGAAATAAAAATTATCTTTTATTTAAGTAAATTAGTAATTATTATGAAGTTTTAGAATAAATGCAAATTTTCTAAAATCCAAAAATCTCTCTTAAATTCAATTTCAAAAAAAAAAAAAGAAGAGAAAGGAAAAAGGGGTTTCCTTTTAATAAAACATATAATGATAAAATCTAAAAAAATTATAATAAAAATAAAAATAGAGATTTGGACTGAGTACTGATGGCCAATCCTCTAACTTGAAGCCAAAAATGATAAATAAATAAATAAAAATGTAATAATAAAAAAAATAATATTTTTGGCTAAAACACTGAAAAATTCAGCATTCCAGCCAAGTATCCACGAGCCCATTTTAAGTGGCTCATGGACGAAGATCAGAGGGAGGGTGGTTCGAACCCAGGAGCAAACCAAAGAGGACAAGACGAGGGAATAGAGAGGGAGCTAGGGTTCGAAGCAGAGAGAGTGAAGGCATGAAAATGACCAGCAAAGCTCCTCCACTACTTCACACCAAGTACAGTAGAGTAGTGGAGTTGAGGGAGTGGCAAACGCACAAAATTGGACGGGAAGCCGAGTGAGGAACAGACGAAATTGCCTGAAGAAACGAGGGAGAGCAAGGCGTGAAGGAAGGGATTTGGTCATCACGGTCTATTCTCCTACTTAAGGAGACATTGGTGAAGTATAGAGATAAAAGAAAAGTGTTGCTGAAAAATCCTAGAGAAGGAAAACAGAAAAGGAGAGATTAAGAGATTGAAGAAAACTTAGAAATTGGGCATAAGAGGCTGAGCAAAGGAGAGGGAGCTACGGAGAACCCTGAATGAGTGAAGCAGATCACAAATTGCACAAAAGTTTGAAAGGAAGGCAAAGCAGAATGAAGGAGATGAAGAAGGTGTTGGTCCTAGTAAAGGCACGAAAAGAGGGAGGACATGAGTTAAAGAACGAGGGGAGAAAGCTCGAAGGGTAAATACCAAAGTTGTTTGAGTGATATTTTTTGTTTTTCTGGCTTCTATTTCTAATTAAAATTTTAATGAATGATTGGTTTGGCTCTCCATTCTCCATTTGAATCATACATCTTTTTCTTTTCTTGGTACTCTATCTCTATTGCTGACTGTGTGAACTCAGAGCTGTGTTGTTGTGATTTCTGTCTTCTTAGTCCATTATATGCGTTTTGGTGAATCTGAAAGAAGTTGCTTATGCCTCATATGCTTTGTGAAGTTATCGAATTTCTTTCCTGTCAGAAAATGTGTTATGTTCCATGTCTTCGGAATTTGTTTGTCTGCCATTGTTAAAAGGCTCTAACCATGGAAGAGATTAAAACGAGATGAATATTATTTGCTTTAAAAATCTCACCAATAATTTTGTCTCAAGTTTGCTCCGTGCTTCTGTCGTGATCATTTGATTCTCAGGGAAATTGAATTCTGAATAGGAGCCATCAAATAGTTCCTCTGTTCAATAAGTATATTGGTGATGGTCTGTATTGCTTGTTTTATGTTAAGTAGCTAATAAAAGGCAGTATTTATACCTTTGAAAACATCCCTTGTTCCGTAGACCATTTCTGGGATAGATCCAATTCTAGGAATATCATGGCATGTGTTTTTCTTTTATTTTTATTGCTTACGAAATTATTAGAGACTATTCGTGTTAGGCTCTTGTGGCATTTAATATTTTTGAACTCATAACTTATGAGGAAGGGAGGTTTTAGGCTAATATTTTGTGTAGGATTTTGTTGTTACTGTAAATAACTATGTGTGAGCTATGCATCTCCTTTAGATACTCTGATTTAATTGAATCCTTCTCTAATTTATTTTTATAAACCTCTCATTTGAAATTAAATTAATAAAAGATGCTTAAAAGATCCAACGGCCTATTTATTAAAAATTTCATTTTATTTTTAAAATAATAATAATAATAATAATAATAATAATAATAATAATAAAGATTTTAAGCTAATCATGCCATGTAAGGTTTTCAAAACCCACACAAATATCCTAATTAACTATTTTGTCATTTGAGATTGTGAGTCCACGTAGGTATATAAGTTAGGTCGAATAACTTGTGTTTAATTATTAAAATAAATTTCTTTTTTCAAGAAATAAATAAATATATATGTATTTCGAAATATTTTAAATAATAACAATATTTATGATTTTGTTTGAAAGTAAATAATAATAATAATATTATTAAACAATAAAATTGTGAAAACAATTGGAAAAATAATTATACCATGTGAGATATTTGAACCTATGCAAATATTCGGGTTAATCGCTTTGTTGCGTTAGACAGTAAGTCCACATAGGCATTTGAGTTAAAGCCGAATAACTTAGATTTATTAAAATAAATAACAATTATTTATAAATTTCTTTAAATATATATATACTCATATTTCAAAAGATTTCAAATAAATATAATAATGAAATTTTCTAGTTCTTTGAAAATTATAATATCAAATGATAAAACTTTTATATCATAGAAAAATAATTGGTTGAGTAATCATACCCAAGAGGTTTTGGAACTTTCGCAAAGATTTTAGTTGACTGTATTGTCGCGTGAGATTGTGAGTCCACGTATACGCATTTGTCAAGTTATGCGCAGTTCATTAAAAATGTAATAATTTTTGGTAAGATGATTTTCTTTTAAGAAAACAATGATATTTCATAAAAAATTTAATAAGAATATTTTCAAAATTATTTTAAAAATATATAATAAAACCTTTATACCATGGAGGTTTTCTTGGAACTTCCATAGGTACTTAAATAATCGGTCTATTTGGTATGACAACAAGTCTGCTGCAGGTAAATCGATTTTATTTTTATAAAATAAATATGCAGTTTCCAAAATACAAAAAAGAAATATATTTTCAAAGGCCAAAAAAATAAAAATATCTTCAAAAATTAAAGAAAAAAATAATAAGTAAAAATATTTTCTAAATAAATAAAAATAAGAGTAAGTAAATAAAATTAAATTATCATTTGTAAATTAAAACACACTAATCCAAACTTCAAAAAATTGTTTTTTTGGAAAATGATAAATTATTTTCAATTAGATTTCTCTTATCACAAAAATTATAATAAAAAAATATCAATCCAGTGACACGCTTTTATATCTCGAACTACGTAAAATTTGATCTCTACTGTACGGTACGTAGACTCTAGATTCTCATCCTACATCAAGTCCACCCTCTTTCAAATAAATAAATATTTTCCAATTTTATCTCCTTATCTTCTAAATTTTCTTAATTTCTTTTTGTATCTTGTTTTCTTAATCATTTTAATTATTTCCTTAATTTCTTTCTTGTCTAACTTTATTTACACATGTGAACGATTAAAGAATAACCAAAATACTTTTAAAGCTATATTAATTTGCACAATCAACTTAATGTAATCATTCTTAGGAATAGGTATTATGGGTGGCTAACACTTTTTACATTCACAATCATATTCCCAAACCCAACTCTATTTCGCAGACCATCCTTTTCCTTTTTCATTTGGTTTTTCAAAGTTTCTCTTAAAATTTTTATGGCGAATCCTCCAAAATCTGCTTTCTCGTGGAAGCTGATTTTCCCTCTTTTTCTTTGTTTTCACGCCTTCTGCGTCGTATTTTTGGGTGTTACAGTTTGACTAGTCTATTATGTTGAATCAAGTGTTTTGATGATTTCAAACCAACCTTCAAGAGCTTGGAATAAAGATGTCAAAGGTGCACAAAAGGTTCAAGTGAAGAAATCCTAGAGAAATCAGTGCAAAGATTCATGGAGGATGTTTAGAAATATTTTGATTTGAGTAAAAGACTTTGATTTGGTGAAAAGATGTTTTAAAACCTTGATTCTATGTTAAATCATGGAATATTTGAAAAACACCCACCAACAGACGAAGTTTGAAAGGTAAATACTGATCTGTCATCTTGGAAATTCGAACTTTGGCTTTGGAAATTCGAATTTCGTAATGAAACAGAACAAGTCTGAAGAGAAGTCTCTCTGACAGATGAATTTTTGCTTGAGAAAATTCAAATTTTGATAAGTGTCTAAAAGGAGCTTTTAGTAACAGATGAACTTTGGGTTGTGAAAATTCGAATTTCAGACAAAATGTAACTTATGAAAACTAAAGAAATTCATCTGAAATTATGTCAAAGTTCATCTGAAACCAAGTTCGAATTGGATTTCAAAATTGCTCACTGACAGACGAACTTTGAATATGAAAATTCGAATTTTAGAAACTAAGCTTATGAGTCTGTTACAATGATATGTTGACATACGAATGATAGTATTTATAAATTTGGATTTTGAAGTAAGTCTGAAAAGAGGTCTCTCTGACAGACGAACTTTGCCCTTTGAAAATTCAAATTTTGAATCATATGAACTACTGTGCCTTATAAACCAGCTACGGACAGACGAATTTTGGGGTTCCAAAATTCAAATTTTGAAGGCACTGTAGCAAATTGAAAATACTGTTCACACTTAGCAGAAAAACTTTCTACTTAAAAATTTGTATGTCACAACGAAGAAACATTTTCCAAATATCAAAATTTGAATTTCACTTCATGACAGACGAACTTCGGGCTTTCAATGTTGAAGCTTTTAACCTTCGATTTCTATGAAATTCGTCTATTGACCAACTGAAATTTGAATTTCAGTATGTTAGAAGTATTAAATGCGGTTGGTTAATGGATAGTTTTTCAAAGTAATCGTTGGATAACTTCTCCAACGGATAGATTCTGTCTCTAACGAATAGTTGAGACCTAAATCTATAAATATAATATCATTTGAAGTTGTGGCTAACGATTTTAACATTGTATATACTGAAACTTTGCCAAATCATATACTCAAAGTTTCTTACTCTCTTACTTCAATATTTGTACTCAAACTTTCATATTCACTCTGTTTAAGAGAGTTTAATCTTTGTAAACAATCTTATCTTCATCTGGAAGAAAGATTTTCTTGTGAGGGGATATCACAAGGGATTGGGAAGCACTTTGTAAGAGTGCATAGAGTGTATGAGTGAGCTCTAGGAACAGAGCATCATCTTTGTACTGAGGCATTTGCAAGAAGCCCACTGAATTCTTGCAGAATAATGGAAAATCTCAAGTGGTGACTTGGGGACTGGACGTAGGTCAAGTGGAGAGACCGAACCAGGATAAATATATGAGTTTTCTTCTCTTTACTGCAACTTTTAAAGTTTATTCTCCTATACTCTGTTTTACCTTCTACACTTTGCTTTCTTCACCTTCCTGATATTTTGCAGAAAATTTTCAAGCTTCCCAATTCACCCCCCCTCTTGGGAAGCCAGCTAATCTAACATATTGAGGATTGTTTGAGAGTCAAGCCTATATATGTTGATTGTGCTTAATAATATGGCTTTATCTTTGTTTTTGTTTTCCTCTCTAAATGTTATTTGCTTCACATGGTTAAGGTAGACAACATGATTTATATTTTGTTCATTCATATGCTTCTTTACATGTTTCTCTACTTATTTGTTGTTTGAATAACATGTCTTAGGGTAGATAACATGCGTATTTGAACTTAAGGGTAGATGACTTTATTTGCTTTGCTTCTTTTATGCAATTGTGATTTGTTTGATAGATGTGGGGTTGGGTAGTACCTAGGAATAGGTTTATAGATACGAATGCTCTCCTCACACACTGTGCATAAACACATCTCTCCTCACACACATTCTGGGCCCTATATCCAGGTCTGTGAGTACCCTAAACTAGTAGAAGTTTGTAATGGTTCCTACATGGGTTTTTTGAGCTCATGAAAGTTACTGTGAAGACTCACTCAAGTTGTTACGTATTCAGCAAGTTTGGTTCCTAAGGAACTTTTGAGTCTTTGGAGAATTAGATGTGCTGTATGGGATCTTCACCATATGGTGAGGACAACTAGATGACCTTTATAGGATGATAGAACAACCCTGAAACCTTACACATTACTAAACTAAATTTAGCTGCCAACCTGATTAGTTAGTGCTTGGCTTGTTTTTGGTAAGATACCTCAGCCTCAGAATCTCCTCAAAATAAGACACCGGAGAGCATATTCATCTCATAGCATACATCATGATATATCATTATCACAACTTGTCTTAGGAGATGGTGACAAACCATTGTCATCACCAAAGTGAGTATCAAGTGTTATAACAAATTGATATGATGCAATGACAGCGATTGCATTAGAAGCTTAATCCTTGTTTGTGGGTCTTTATTCCTAACAGATCATGAACTTATTGCATACATCATGCTGTAAATAAATAAATAAAATGATCATCTTGACAAAAAAAAAAGGCAAAATAACATTGCATTTCTGGAACAAATGCATTTATCCCATCCCAACCCGCCTATTGAGTCTGAGTTTGCTATCCAAAAGCAAGACCATATTGGCTAATAAAATTGCACACATGCATTCAAATATTTAATAAATAAGAAATTTATAGAATGTAGGATTATTGGTCCTTTGCAAGGAGGTCAAACCAACTTTTGAAAAAAATCAGGGACATCCAACGAAAGAAGTTAAAGCAAGAAAAAGGATCAAGATGAAAAAAAGAGGTTATGATATTCTTGCTTCCACCCCTTCACTTTTCATGCCACCATACCCTTTATATTCATATTGCTTGCCCATTATCATGTTCTCTTTCATGCAAAGCTCATAAACATTTATCAAACATGACTTTGTACCCTGTCTTGCATAGTTTTGAAGAGGGTCATAACATTTGGTTTAAGTGCTTGGTATCCTTGGATAGGGTGAGAAGGAAATAGAGGGAACGATGAACTCAAACTTAATCATCATGCTCACCCATGTGAAACATTTTCCACTGAGGAATAATTTCATAGAACTTGGTTTCTAACATGTCATATCTTCATATGATAATGCTTGCCTAGTCAAGATCTATTACTGAAATTTTCTTTCTTCAACTTTGTCAATGTTAAAGTCATGCATGTCCATTTACCTTTGTTAGTTCCTTCATCACCTTCATCATTTGAATATCCTTCACATATCTCTCCCGATATTTCCCAAGAAAAAAATGCATTATTCCTCATGAGAGTACTTCAATTGATGTGAGTAAAGGATAAAGTTTGAACCAAATTATGTTGCCCAGTTTGTAACAAAGAAGAAAAAAAAGGAAAAGAAAAAGAGAGAAGAAATAATAATAATAATAATAATAATAATAATAATAAACCTACAATTGCATGCCCACAAACAAGTTAAGTCAAGGATATGAGACATTCTTTCTTTTTCCATTATGAAGAAGTTACCCTAGTCACCCTCATTGAGCTTGAAATAATAGTATTCATTTAATTAACCCAAAATCCATTAATACTAGGGGTGAGTAGTTTTAACATGTTTTTATGCTGAAAATTTAAATATCAAGAGTGGATCAAATTTTTCTTCTAACTCCCTAAACTTGGTCTAAACCTTCGTCCATCCTCAACTTGTGAAAATTCTTCCTATCCCTCAACATTGATTAAAGTCAAGAAGCAATGAGAATCGACACAAGAGAGTGGTCTCGAATTTGAAAGAAAAAGCAGCAAAATAAATACACAGAAGAAGAAAAAAACCAAAAAAAGAAAAGTCAACAGCATAGAGTCCTCAAGGGAAAGCTAACAAGGGAAAATGAATGAGACAAATCCTCAAAAAAGGAGGCCCTTGATATGGGGAGAATCAATAAAAAATTATGCTCAAAAGGATTGAATTCTCTAAGCAAAGGCATTAAGAGACCACAAGATTTTCCAAGTTAGCATGACTACCAACTCAACTTTCTCATTGCGAATCTCACTAGAATGTTTGGACCATCATACCTATTCCTTCTTAATCACTATTTCTACCCTTCGTGTCCACACAATAATTATTAGAGAAATACTTCTCAATTGAATGTGTGGACATTTTAATCCATTCCTTCTTAACCCATCATTGTGCTCTTCTACTAGACCCATAATATTGCCCTTCATGACCACATTATGACACCGAATATCATCTCTTCATAGGTGAATTTCAATATAAAATCATGTTAAAGAAGCAATAGAGGAAGATAGATGAAAGAAATAATAAGGGCATGGTATTTTTGGGCCTCATATCCTTTCATTTCATGAACCCATTCACTTGAGCTACATTACAAACCCCAAAAGTCCTCATAGAGGTTTGACTTATTTGGAAATAATTGGGGCATTTATCTTGTCAAAGAGAATTTTGAGATCAAGATAGCTCAAATTGAGGCAAAAAAAAAAAAGAGAAGAGAAAAGAATAACTCTAAATGAAATCCCTTTCTCACATCAATTTTGCTACTTTCAAAAGGAACATGCCAAGCCAAGAAGGGGACTCCTTTTCCATTCTTATCTTTATCTCTTAGCAAATCATTATTGATGACATTTCCAACGTAAAATTTGTGCATTCTCCAATTTTTGTGCTTTATCACTTCCCACTTCTTCTCTCATAAATTTCTATCATTACACCACCCCACATCCATTCTTCAAGTATTTCTTGCATTTAAATACTTTCCTGCTTTAGCAATTCTAACATTCCATTAATATTGGTGCTCCATTTCTCTTCCAAACCCAGCTTTGTGTCCATACTATTTGATTGCATTGACATTATTAAATAAAGTAATTGTAAGTTTTACTCATTGGCTAGTCAAGCATTAAAAATGAATACAGATAAAGAAAAAAAGGGAAGACAACCATACTCCACGAGCCAATAAAGATCCCAAAAGATTCCTATATAATGCTAAGCCAAAAAATGGGTCTTGGACGTCTAAAAACGTGCCTAAATCCTCTTGGAATACATTCATGTAATCTTTGAGTGAAGTTTCTCCTTGGGGAAAACGAAGACTTCTTACTTGCAAAGGACCAAGAGAATCCTATATTTTATAAATTTTGGGCATTTTCATATGTTGATTTATTGCATCAAACATTACAAACACATCTTTTTCAAGTGCATTAGGCAATTAAAAGCAAATTTTGCATCCATCACATCAACATAGGCTTATGACAAAAAAAAAAATTGATCATAAAAAATTGTAAAAAAGAAAAAGAAACAAATCTTGCATTGATATGCATCATTCAGTACATGCATTGCATCAAAATGAACTTCCAATAAGATTTGGGCAAATGAAAAATAAGTTTTCAAATAAAATGAAATGGAAACAAAAATCTTACACACATTATATCAAGATTCACTCATGTTAGGGCAAAACATAAAATCAAACTTGTGATACTCATGCATCATTTATCACATGCATTGCATCAAATAAACTCTTGCTCGGATTGGGGTAACCACAGTAAGCTCCCTTCCCCCAACTCAAGTTGGGGCAAATGCTGGATCAAATGTTCAAATCAAAAGCTTGTTCTACTCATTCATCATCCATTGCATACATTGCATCACATATACTCATACTTGAATTAGGGCAAACATGAATTCAAGTTTTCAAAACAAAAAAGATAAGAAGAACTTGCAATATACATTCATCATTCATCATATACATTGCATTTACATAGGTTTCTATTAGCTTTGGGCAAGTGAATAGATAAGCTCAAAAAAAAAACAAAAAAAAGGGAGAAGCAACTTTTGCACTCTAGATTTATCATGCAAAATCCATAACATCGAATTAGTTTCCATCCATAATAGGGAAACTAAGAAACCAAATTCAAAAACCAAAAACAAAAAATAGAATTGGCATTATAAAGCATTTCATGAGCATCATACTTGAGCAGGCATTGCATAATCTCATATCATATGAACTGTCTGCCTTAGAAATCAATTGCTCACACTTTAAATTTTCTCTCAAAGCCCTAGCTAGCATTAGGCACCTTTTAATTTCTGTTATCCTTTATATTTCTGTCAAAACCCTGGTTGGCGTTAGGCGCTCTTTACATTTTTGGCCAAGCCTTGACTAGCGTCAGGCATTGTTTACATTTCTATCCAAGCCTTAGCTAAAGTCAGGTGCCCTTTAAATTTTCTATCAAAGCCAGGCTGGTGTCAGGCACCCTTTTAAATTTTGACACCCTTTAAATTTTTGTCCAAGTCCTGGCTAATATTAGACACCCTTTAAATTTATGTTAAAGCCCTGACAAGCGTTAGGTACCCTTTAAATTTAGGGAGAAAGACATTTAAGGACCTCCATACAAAAATATTGATAAATGAACAGTACAAGCGCTGAATTCAGTTGATTCGAGTTAGGAATTCAGTTTATGGGAGTACTGAATTTTTAATCTGGGTCCTTGGAAGGAAATATCTTCATATGGGGGTCCTTAAATGTCTTTCTCCCTTAAATTTATGTCAAAGCCCTGGCTAGCATCATCTATCCTTAAAGTTTCTGTTAAAGATCTGATCTGTGTCATGCACCCTTTACATTTTTATTAAAGCCTTGGTTTGTGTCAAATACCCTATACATTTTTGTCCCCCTTTAAATTTCCGTCAAAGCTCTGACTGGCGTCAAGCACACTTTAAATTTCCATCAAAGCCTTAGCTAGCTTCAGCCACCCTTTAAATTTCTGTCGAAGCCTTGGTTGGTGTTAGGCACCCTTTATATTTCTGTTAAAGCCCTAGCTAGCTTCAAGCGCCTATTATTTTATGTTAAGGCCCTAGCTGGCGTCAAGCACCTTTTACATTTTTGTTAAAGTCCTAGCTGACATCAAGTACCCTTTATATTTTTGTCAAAGCCTTAGCTAGCATCAAGCACCTTTTATATTTCCGTTCAAATCCTGGCTAATGACAAGCCCCCTTTAAGTTTCTATTAAAGCCCTAGCTGACATCAGACACTCTTTACATTTCTGTGAAAGCCCTGGCTGGTATCAAGCATCTATTTAAATTTTTGTCAAAGACATGGCTGGCATTAGGCACCCTTTACATTTGTATCAAAGCCCTGGCTAACATTAGACACCCTTTACATTTCTGTCAAAGCCCTGGCTAACATTAGACACCCTTTACATTTCTGTCAAAGCCCTGGCTAACATCATCCACCCTTTACATTTTTGTCAAAGCTTTGCTTGGCGTCAGGCACTCTTTACATTTTTGTCAAAGTTTTGGCTGGCTTCAGACTCCCTTTACATTTCTGTCAAAGCCTTGGCTGGTATTAGGCACCCTTTTAATTTTTTCCAAAGTCCTAGCTGGCGTCAGGCTCCCATTTAAATTTCTAGTAAAGCCTTGGCTCACGTCAGGCACCCTTTCAATTTTTGTCAAAGCCCTGGTTGGTGTCAAGCACCCTTGTAGTCTTTGTCAAAGCCCTGACTAGCATCAAGCACCCTTTAAATTTCTATCACAGCCTTGGCCAGCGTTAAGCTCTCAATTCATCATTCCCACATGACCCTAAATTATGCAAGTCCCCATATATCTAGATGTTTAGTTTTGTTGTTCATCTTGCCCCCAAACAAAACACATGTTTCCTTCTTCATTTGTTTCTAAAGTGCAAATATCATTCCATGATCTTCTCCCTTAGAAAACAAATGCACAGGGGCAGTTCATTAGCATAATATTTTGTTTGGATCTTGCCATTACATCTCTTTTAATTACAATCACGTCATTGCATACTACAATTGTTCTAGTATAGTCAACTTAGTTTGTTCATTTCATGTCACATCATGACATATTGCACTAGCTTAGCTCTAATTGGGGTAGATTGTTCATTTGTGCATATATTAGAGTCTAGCTCAATTTATTTAGTCGAGTCTCAGGTCACATTTGCATTGTATGAAAAATATCCATTCACCATAATTTTCAATTTTATTATTAATGGTCCAAGTAAAGTCCTATGTACTCTATATTCATGTCATTGCATCTCGTTGTGTCACGGGCAAGTGAGTTTTTGTGAGTTGCTTGCACGAACAAAATACATATTTTTGGATCTTTACTTATTCCTTATGTGAGAACTTAAAAAAAAACTACATGTTTTTCTCATTCTCATATAAGAAAAAAGTAAAGAGGGGTAGTTGTGAACACTATATTTTTTTAGGGCATTTTAAATAAATTAAAAAATAGAAAAACAAAAGAAATAAAAATTACCTTTTATTTAAGTAAATTTGTAATTATCATGAAGTTTCAGGATAAATGCAAATCATCTAAAATCCAAAAATATCTCTTGAAATTCAATTTCAAAAAAAAAAAGAAGAGAAAGAGCAAAAACGGATTTCCTTTTAATAAAACATATAAAGATAAAATCTAAAATAAATAATAAATAATAATAAAAATAAAAATAGAGATTTGGGCTAAGTACTGATGACCCAATACTCCAACTTCAATCCAAAAATAATAAAACATAAATAAACGTAATAATAAAAAATATAATATTTTTGGCTAAAACGTTGAATTTTTCAGCGTTTCAGCCAAGTATCCATGAGCCCCTTTTGAGCGGCTCGTGGACAAAGAATAGAGGGATGGTGGTCCGAACCTAGGAACAAACCATCGAGGATGAGATGAGGGAATAGAGAGGGAGCGAAGGTTCAAAGCAGAGAGAGTGGAGGCACAAAAATAACATGAGATGACCCAATACTCCAACTCCACTACTCCATACCAGGTACAACAGAGTAGTGGAGGTGAGGGAGTGGCAAACGCATGACATTGGATAGGGATCTGAGTGAGGAATAGACGAAAAGGGATGAAGAAGCGAGGGAAAGCAACGCACGAAGGAAGGGATTTGGTCATCACAGTCTATTCTCCTATTAAGGAGATATTGGTGAAGTATAGAGATAGAGGAGAAGTGTGCCGTAAAACCCTAGAGAAGAGAAACAAAAAAAATAGAGAAGAAAAGATTGAAGAAAACCTAGAAATTGGGCATAAGAGGCTAAGTTGAGGAGAGGGAGCTATGGAGAACCATGATCGAGTGAAGTAGAGGGTGAATTGCACAAAAGTTTGAAAGGAAGGCAAAGCAGAATAAAGAAGACAAAGAAGGTGTTAGAGCAAGTAGAGGCATGAAATAGAGGGAGGACACAAGTTCAAGAATGAGGGGAGAAAGTTCGAAGGGTAAATACCAAAGTTTTTTGAGTTAGTTTATTATTATTTTTATTTCTGTTTCTCATTAAATTTTTAATGAATGTTTGGTTTGGCCCTCCATTCCCCATTTGAATCATTGGTCTTTTCCTTTTCTTGGTACTCTATCTCTATTGCTAACTGTGTGAACTTAAAGCTGTGTTGTTATGATTTCTATCTTCTTAGTCCATTATATGCGTTTTGGTGAATATGAAAGAAGTAGCTCATGCCTCATATGCTTTGTGAAGCTATCAAATTTCTTTCCTGTCAGAAAATATGTCGTGTTCCATGTCTTTGGAATTTGTTGTCTGCCATTGTTAAAAGGCTTTAACCATGGAAGAGATTAAAAGGAGCTTTAAAAATCTCACCAATATTTTTGTCTCAAGTTTGCTTTGTGCTTCTGTCGTGACCATTTGATTGTAAGGGAAATTAAATACAGAATTAGAGCCATCAAATAGTTCCTCTGTTCAATAAGTATATTGGTGATGCTCTGTATTGCTTGTTTTATGTTAAGTAGCTAATATAAGGAAATATTTATACCTTTGAAAACCTCCCTTGTTCCGTAGACCATTTTTGGGATAGATCCAATTCTAGGAATATCATGGCATTTTTTTTTTAATTTATTTTTATTGCTCATGAAATTATTAGAGACTATTCGTGTTAGGCTCTTGTGGCATTTAGGGGCTGCTTAGTTTTCAGTTAGTTAAAGATGAGTTTTGAAAGAATTGGTTTTGCAATGTAGTTATGATAAAAATTGGTTTTGTACTAACGTAATTATATTTGGATGATTTATTTGAAAATTGGTTTTGACAAAACTCATAATTTTCTTCTAAATTGAGCTTAAACTCTATCTCATGATTAATTTAATTTCCATGAACTAAAATTTAATCTGCATCTATTTAATTAGGAATATAGTATATCTGATATAACATTTTCTTATAGGTCATGATTTATGGAAATTAAAATTTTGATATATTTTTTTAGTCAATAGATAGGAGAAATTTTATGAAAATTTTATTTTCTTAATTTTTCCATTTTTTTCTCATTTTTATTGATATATTTTTATCTGACTTTAAAATAAATGCAGATGGAAATAAAGAAGCATAAAGAAAAAGCATGTTCTTACCAGCTTATACTGAAACTCCATTTTCAGCTGAAAATGATTCTTCAACAGAATTGAAAAATTGAGCCAAACACAACTTATTTTCATCAACCTAAGTTTGATGCTCCAAACTTGGTTACAATAGTGTTGCCAAAGAGGCCATTAATCCTTTTGAAATTATAACTTATGAGGAAGGGAGGTTTTAGGCTAATATTTTCTATAGGATTTTGTTGTTACTGTAAATAACTGTGTGGGAGCTATGCATCTCCTCTAGATACTCTGATTTAATTGAATCCTTGTCTCACTACACCAAATTTGGGAATAGTTGGTGTTTGTTTTTCACCTTTAGTGGCGTTTTAAAAACGTCATCTAATAATGCGCTGATGAAAGTCGTTAAATACAATGGCGTTTGAAAAACGCTAACGTTTCTTCAGTATTTAGTTGGCGTTTATCATTAAACGCCAACTAAAGTGAGACTTTAGCTGGCGTTTTTGTTCAAAACGCCAACTAAGTTTTGACTTTAGTTGGCGTTTATCTTTAGTTGGCGTTTAATGGTAAATGCCGACGTTTTTTCAGGCTTTAGTTGGCATTTGTCATTAAACGCCAACATATTTTATGATCTTAGTTGGCGTTTACGATTAAACGCCAACGTTTTTTATCATTACTTTTTTTTATATTTTACTATTACGTTGCGCAACCTACAGTTAAGAACAATGATTCATTATCAACTAGATCCAGTGAACCCAGAAATTGATAGAATCTAGCAATAAAACTTAACAAAACATAACAAGATGGAGTAATATATATTATTATATTTATAGTACCGGCCAGTGGAAATTTCAGTGATCAATTAAGAAGCAAACTAATTAAAAAAAGAAAAAAGAAAGCCATGAATAAATTTCAGTTATTGACAACAGAATGTGTAGGAAGAAGCCAAGAATACAAGCAAAGGTGTTAGTATCTTTAGGATTAAATGTCACTTGCATCACATAATGAGAGTGCCCCTGAAATATCTGAGCACAAACCCAGCCTTTCTCCCAATCCCAAAGCTTTATGAGCATATCATCAGATGATGACAGCACGTAAGGAAGGGTAATCTTTAACTTTATCCATTGTGTTGTAATTATATACAGGAATGAACATATCATCCGCTCCCGCAACCACCTACTGTTTGCGTGCAACAAATTTGGCCGACCTAACTGCAAAATCATGCTGTACTTGAGCTCCATTGTGGTATTTTGAGTTATAATAATAGTGAGAAAAGATACACTTTCAAACAATTGCAAGGACAGGTAAAAATTTGTTTGCTAAAAAAAAAAAAGGATCATGTACCTGGTAACTCAGTAACCTCAAAAGACTTGGCCATGTGTAGCATGCGTGGTGAATGATCATTAAGAGACCAAGATGCAATGATAAGTCAACCCATAGTTTGAATAGTTATGAATTTCACAATTCTAATCTATCAGTTTGAATAGAAGAATGCAAAAGGCACACAAGAAAATTTATTCCACTGCATATGATTAGAAGTTTAAGAAGTTTGACAAAGCCCATTTTTCATTAGAATCAAAGCATAAGATTTAACCCATAGTTTAAATAAGTGATCAACCTTACAGCAAAATATTTTGGTAGAGCACTCACTTTGAAACCTTGTGGCAATATATATCCACCATAATTATTACAACCCTCCATTGGCTAAAACGCACTAACAAGTTATAACAATACATAGGATCTCAATTAAAAAATTTTCAGGTACCTGAGATTGGGAGTTCCAAATACAGACAGTTCCTGAGTATAAACTTGCCAGAATCCTGTGGTAGCCATGGCAAAATCACACACTTCAGCAAAATAGCCAACGATAAACTATTTACCAATCCTATGTCATCAGTAACCCTGTTGACAAATTCCATGACTAATATTGATATAATTCTCACAGATGCCACACAGTAGAAATAATCAAATTAAGAAAGCAATTATAGAATTTTAAATTGCAGCATGGTTAAATTTACCTCTCTATTCATAGGCACTTATCAAGGACGAAGTTACACCACTCTTCGATGAGTTCCTCTATTTGCGTATTAGAGTACTCGGAATAAGAGGTGTCAGGGAAGTACTGTAAATTAAAAATTATAAATAACCGATAATGGCAAAATTTTATAAGCCTTAATGTAAATATAAAATTACATACCGTGTCTGGGATTATGCTATGACCATGTGTGATGATATCCTTCATGAATAACATCACATAATATCCACAGTCAATATCATTTGGTTGTTTTGGACACTAAAGAGGAAAATTATATTAATTATACAATACAGAAATATTAATCTCAACAATTGTTGATTAAATATAAATTTATACATACCCGTATCTTCTGCCACTTATATAACGAGGAAGCTAAGGGTTTTACCATTTTGCCCTTATGATTATCTCTACAACCCCGGCCCGCTCGAAATATTGACATAACATTGTTTAACCATAAAATATAAAAAATGTTAGAATGAGCAAAACCTAATTTGAATTATTACATATAAGTGTGAATCATTAAATACATGAAAAATAAATCTAGGATCCTTACTTATTAATTATCCCCATCATTTGTTCGCGAAGTTCCGGATCATAATTCAAAGGATCCAAAAAATAGATAGTTGGCTCCAATGAATTGATTGCAATTAACATCCAGTGTCCACTATGAAAAAATAACCAGTGTCATTAGGAAATTATAATTCAGCAGATGAAGTCAAATACATTAAATCCTGAGAATTTACTTACACATTATGATACGGAACCAAGAATAAGACATTTTTGTCAGCCCTTGCAGTGAATGCATCCGCAATTAACTACTGCTATTCAGTAATCTTACTGTCCGGCAATTTTGAAGCATAAGCAGCAACCTCTTCAGGATGGATGAATATAAATTTGTTTGTAAGATTGCAAGGCTCCAAAAATGTCTCGTAGAGGTATCTAAAGTTTAGAAACAAAATAAAAAGCAACATAGGTTAATATGAAGGCCTAAATTGAAAAAAATTAAAATAAATAGATTAATATCAAGTACCTTATGTACAAGTTAACATTCGCAACCCCAATCCACTTCCGATGGATGATGTAATCAACAATTTCAGTGTTGATACTTTCAAATACTACCTTATTATAAATGTTCTTGGCAAATTTCACACGTTTTTCGACTTTGCCCTTAAGCGAATGTGGTAGAAACTTGACAATCATCCTTCGAAAGGTGTCTGGAACTGGATGCCTGGGCGGCTGCATGAGTGGTGGAGCTACTGATTCCTTCGAATGTCCTGACTCTCCGACCTTACTCTTCCCCTTCAACTAAGCAATAAAGTGGGAAATTTTGAGATTAACCACCTTAATATACACATAACAATAGTATATGTCTATAGGTCCTCTAATCTGAACCTTTGAATGTAGTAGCTCATTCAAGACATTTAGTATCAAGTTAGTATACTGTCAAGTAACATACCTTTACTAATGGAGCAGCAGTGATGAGGTGTGCGGGCCATGCTACGAAGCTGCCTAATGCCATTCCTATTGTTTCCATATCCCCCGCAGGAATAAGCAACCTGGTACCCTCCTCCCTAACTACCTCAATCGACACTTTTAGATGATTTGCAAGTACGGGTGCATTGTGAAGCATCTCTTCAGGGCTATTATGCACATGCCCCTCCACAACCACACGTCGATTAGGTGTTTCTAACCATAACTGGCAATATGATTGACCCTGTTCCAATCAATGCATTAGAAATCAACCATTTATTAAGGGTAAAAAAAAGTTATCTTTTAACTTGTTCATGATAGCAATTACCTGAGGGAGATCGTGAGGGGTAACAGTGCAACTATCTTTGGCACTAGCCGACACTGGTGGTGTCCCTTGCATTCCCTGTAGTTGAAGCACCATGTTCATCAATTCAGCTAATCGGAGCTGCATCTAAGATTGAGTCTGATGTTGTTCCTGAACAATAGCCTCAAATCGGGCAACCTTTGCAGCATCTAATGATGATCGAGGCCCAAAAAAGGCTTTGTGTGCCACACCAAACCCTATAACCCTAACACGACCAGGATACTCAGGGACCCCCAGTGCCTTACCAAGTATGTCCTGCCCAACGCTCTCCTGCTCACTAGCTTGAGGCACGGAATTAGAAAGTTCATTCTGTGGAAGAAAGAGAAACAAAATATAAATTTTGCAACTAAATAATAAGTATTTGAAAATATATATGTAAATAAAATATATAAAACAATAATACTAACTATTGACTCGGCAACTTTCCGAACGTTGTCATTGTCAATTATCCCATCCTTGTTCTTGCGAGATTCTATCCATAGCTCATGGCGTTCGATTTCCCTCCCTTCTGAACCCTCCTTTGATTGCTATGTTTGATCACAAATAAGCAAATGTGTCAGTATTTGAACATAAGTGTCATTCATAGAAAAATCAACTATCAAACCACGTACCATCTTAACCTCTATACCATGGTATCCTTGACGACCCCCTCTATATGGGTATTGCTGCTTCTTGGCTCTGTCACTATTGGCTTGGCTTAATTTCTGAAAAGTAATGCAGAATATTAGTTTTAGTGTAACAAAAACTAAGATAAGGTACATATGATTGGGTTTATGTCCACCAAAAAAGTCGCAATAAGAATATAATGAAATGACATACTATGTTAATAATGCACACAACAAAGCAGACTTTTATTCAATGACTAAATATATGTACTATAATTAATTTAAGACCAACAATGAGAGAAATGGTTTACCTGAAAAGATTCTTCACGACGCCTAGCAACAAAAGCATCTCAGTGTTCCTGTGTAATGTACAACTCAAACAACCGAGGCGGATGAACAGCAAAGTTGCCAGCTGCATCTCTCAAGAAGAATCTAGTGAGAATGGATCAAAAATTTCGGAGTGCGACACCAGCCTTCATATATATGTGTCTCCTGTGACTATTATTGATGTCAAAAGCAGACTGCAACATGCATTATCGAAAAGAATTATTATCTGTATATATGTACACACATTATAATCAAATGACATACTATATTATTACCTCTATATCTTCGAAAATACTATTCTTCACAGGATCAGGGACTTTCCTCCAATCCCTGTGAGGATGGGAGATTGGAACCTTCAACTTCGCAGCGACCCCAATATAACTGCTCAATTTTTGTCCACCCTTTTGTATTGGATTGCCTTTGCGATTCCATTCGACATGAATCTTTTGGCCAGTATGTCGGGCGTGTATCACCTCTTTCAACACAGTCAAGCCACGCCGGTGCTGTTTGATATATTTCTGTAGCTCTTCTTGACCATCATCACCACCACGATCATGATCATGAGCAGAAGGGGATGCCATTTACCTACAATAAAATTCCAACAAATGTGTAAATATCAAAGAAGGAAAAAAATTTAAAGCAAATACAACACATAAAAAAAATAATAAAACATCACAAAATTATACATGTCGAAGGAAATAAAATTCAAACTAAGGCAAACAATAAAAAATATTCGATAATTCAAACCTTTTCCTCTTTCTTTTCAGATGTTCACTAATCCGTCCCCTCTTCTAAATCCAAGTACCTTGTTGATGGTCATCTCTCACATAAAGGGTATCATCTCCACCAGGATCAATATCAAGTGATGTCCCATGGAAAGGATCATCCTCAATGGACGCACCTTGATAGTCTTGACCATCATCTAAGGTGTCAATTATTTTGTTCGTTAGCATAACAATTGACCACTTCTTATTAGCAGGATCAGTGACAAAAAACACTTGTTGGGCTTGGGATGCTAAAATAAAAGGTTCATCTTTATACCCCACCCTATTAAGATCCACTTGAATGAACCTTGAATCATCAACTCGGAGGCTGTTGTTGTTGTCAACCCATTTACAACTGAAGACAGGTACCCGGAATGAGATGTAGTCCAATTCCTATATGTGCTCAATTACCCCAAAGTATGACATGGGTGCAAAAATGGGATTTTTGTCTTTAACACTAGATATATGCATTGATTGAGCTATAAGAGTTATCCCACTATTTTGCATTATACTCTTATCATCTTGCTCTTTTGTATAGAACGTGTACCCATTGATAAGATAACCAGTTTAAGATCGTACATACATGCTTGGACCCATAGCTAACTGTTTCAACCTGTTTGAAACTGAACTAGAAGTCCTCTCCAACTCTGTGAGGATGTGATCATGCAACCAATGTATAAAAAGTCGATTATGTTCTTTCGATATCCAACTCTCATTCTTATTAGGGTTCAAGGTTCTAATTCTCTCCTTGTGTATTTCCACATATTCATCAACCTCATCTGAGTTGTGCAAGACATACAGGTGAGCTTGCTCCCACTGTATCCTAGAGATACTAACTATTTCACTTCCCCGAATCCCTTCACCACTTATTCTACCCAAGTGACGAGACCTTGGAAGCCCAATGTTATCAACACTCAATAAGTATTCAGTACAAAATTCAACAGCTTCTTCAGCTATGTACCTTTCAACAATACATACCTCTGGTCTACTTCGATTTTTCACATACCCTTTCAATATCTTCATGTAACGCTCAATCGGGTACATCCATCTCATATATGCTGGGCCACACATTTGTGTTTCCCTAACTAGGTGTACTGTTAAGGGAACCATCATGTCAAAGAATGAAGGCAGGAAATACATCTCAAGCTCACACAAAGTGACAACAATTTGTCTTTGCAATGTGGGCAACTTCCTAGGGTCAATGACTTTGCTGCCAATAGCCTTGAAAAAGAAACATAGTTTCGTGATTGTCCCTCGCACCTTTTTCAGTAAAATGGATCGTATACCCACCGACATCATATGCTCCATCAAAACATGACAATCATGAGACTTTAGACCCTTCAACTTCAAGTCTTTCATAGATACAAGGTTCTTGATATTTGATGAGTACCCCTTCGGAACTTTAACTCCATCAAGGAATTCACAAAGAGCAATTTTTTCTTTTCTAGATAAAGTATAAGCAGCTGGTGGAAGATAAGTACGCCGTTTGTCCTTGATCGGTGCCAATTCTCCTCTAATTCCCATAGCAACCAAATCCAGTCTCGCCTTCTTACCATCTTTGGTCTTTCCCTTCACATTGAGTAACGTACTAATAATGCTATCACATACATTTTTTTCTTTGTGCATCACATCAAGGAAGTGCCTCACATACAAGGACTTCCAATATGGCAAATCAAAGAAAATTGACCTTTTCTTCCACCCACTTGTCCCAAGGTGTTTGGCAAAAGGTTTCCCAAAGTTGTTAGTCAAATGTTGTACCTTTCCAAACAGGTCCTCACCGCTTAACGGAACAGGTTCTCTTTCGTCTTCTATATTCCCATCAAATGCTTTTCTCCACCCTCTATAACGATGTCCCTGATGCAAAAATCTCCGATGCCCGAGAAAGACAAATTTCCCACCATGCTCCAACTGAATCGATTGTGTGCCTTCTTCACATATAGGGCAACCAAATTCTCCTTTGATACTATATCCAGACAAATTCCCATACGCTGGAAAATCGTTAATTGTACCAAACAGCATAGCTCTTAAATTGAATGGTTCCTTCCTATACCCATCATACACCTCTACACCACTCTCCCATAATAGCTTCAAGTCATCAATTAGTGGAGCCAAGTATACATCTATATCATTTCCGGGTTGTTTAGGTCCAAAAATTAACAAAGACAACATCATGAATTTTCGCTTCATGCATAGCCATGCAGGCAAGTTATAAATCACCAAAATCACGGGCCATGTACTGTGTGTACTACTTTGCATACCATGCGGGTTCATTCCATCAGTAGATAATGCAAGACGTAGGTTTCTATCTTCTGCCCCGAAATCTTCATAGTCACGATCAATTAATTTCCATTGCGGAGAATCTGCAGGATGTCTAAGCTTCCCATCTTTAATTCTATCATCTGCATGCCATGTCAAGAGCTTCGCATTCTCCACACTATTGAACATGCGTCTAAATCTAGGTATGATGGGAAAATACCAAACTACCTTCACTGGACTCGATTCTTTCTTCGTATAACTTTGGGCATTGCATTTAGGACACTTGTATAATGATACAAATTCCTTTCGAAATAATATGCAATCGTTAGGACAAGCATGTATCCTCTCATAGCTCATCCCTATAGAGCTTAACATTCGTTTAGCCTCATATGTTCGGCTAGGAAGCTCATTATCCTCTGGCAGCATATCCTTCAAAAGTGCAAGCAATTCTGTGAAGCTCTTATCACTCCATCCATTGCATGCTTTCAAGTTGTATAGCTTCAACACAGCTGACAATATCGTGAACTTAATGCATCCAGAGTACAATGGTTTTTCTGCATCCCTCTTCAACCTATCAAACATCCCCGGACAATCCTTAAGTTCATCCTCAATCACATTGGTCATCTCTTCAAGACGATCGGCCTCAAGTGTGCTTGTGTCGAAATCATTCGATCTACAGCTACCACTATACCTATTACTGCTATAATCATTATTCGTCTCACCATGCCTTGTCCATCGTGTGTAACTTCGATCAATTCCATTACAAATTAAATGTGATTCCAAGTCAGTTGCACTAACTAGCCTCCCATAGCAACACTTCAAGCAAGGGCATATAATTTTTTTAGGGTTATCAGCATGCTCAACTGCAAACCTAACAAACTCTTTCACTCCATCCCAATATTCCTGAGTCAAACGATTCACAGACATCCATTTCCGATCCATACTTTTATTAAGTTGTGTAACCTTTTATAACTTCTGTATAAATTTTGGCAGTGTTCTTCCCAAGTTGAGCCTCCCAATAATTCTACAATATAACACTAACTTACAGGCCACGTTATTTCATATGGATTAAATACCATAACCCCATGATTAATACATTAATATTCTTGCTACATAAAAAAAACTAGATTCATTAATTGTACTACAATTATTTGTTTTTCCTAGCTTTACTTTCTGATTTATTAAAGCATATGTTACTTTTCAAGTCCTTAACTAGCAAAAATATTCAGCAACATAGACAAAAAAAGAGTTCCAATTATATGTTGCCAACCATCCAAATCAACTATCCATAGCTTTTCATTTACTAAATTATAACTTTGAAAGACAAACCGGCAGCATAACAACTAAAGAACCATAGCATTAACCACTTAGCAAAAATCATCTGACTTAGCTAACTAATACAAAACTTTTACATAAACATAATGAGGAAGCATACCTCAGACAAAGTAGATATCTGATGGGCTAGCACTACAAATTCTGTCAATATGAAACAAGTGCACCAATGACACCTTCATACAAGTGAAGCAACAAGTTAAATGAAGGTCAACCACAAAGTAGTTTGGTGGTGCGTCCACATATGCATGTATGAGTAAGGAAATATATATATATATATATAGTAAAATAACACTATTATTATAGAAAAAAATTAAAATAAAAACTATAAATCTAAAACATCTAAATTAAAATTAAACGGTCCAAATTCACCCAGAATGATGAGTATTGGGTACTCATACATAATCAAATTACCACTCATGGAAATGCTCTCGGTGGTTCAATTTCTTTTAGCCCAATTAGGAATAGTTTGATACAGAATAGACATAATGGTCAACAAACAAAATCAAGATATATGGATTGTATTAAAAAAAAATCAAGATAATATGGTGGTTGATTGTATAGTATATTTGGGGATCCAGGTTTTGACATTTCTTCAATGAACTAATGAAGTCTTTGCCATCAAGCATTGAAAAGGAAAACAAATTACAATATGGGCAATGACTCATATATGAATTTGACAGAAACAGCCACGAATATGAGAGCGTCAGTGAGACAATATGGGGTTACCTCAAAGCTGGCCGCCATTCGCTGTTGGGTCTGGGAGGGATTTCGAGTTCCTCTAAGAGAATGGAACTGGGCCTCTTTCACTCCATTCACCGTGACCGTTGACAGGGAGAGACGCTACGAGATCAAGCGATTTCAGGTTGAAGGGGATTTCGGAGGAACAATGCCGTGGCGGAGGAGGAAAGTGTGTAAACTTTCTACGCGTGGTGGCCAAAGAGCTGTGCCAGAACAGAGCTATGGCAGAGGAACAGATTTAGAGCACGGTGGGAATGAAGACGGCACAATTCTGAGAACATGCGATTTAGGGTTCTGAGAAGAGATTTTAAATAAATTAGTTAGCGTTTAACTATTAAACGCTAACTAAATATAATATAGATGGCGTTTATTATGTAAACGCCATCTAATATTTATAACTTAGATGGCGTTTAAATATTAAACGCCAACTAAAAGTTTAAAAATAAATTAAAAAACAAATTTCGGTGGACCTTAGTTGGCGTTTATTTAATAAACGCCATCTAATAGTTTATATTATTTTATTAATTTAGATAGCGTTTTTCTTATAAACGCCATATAAAGTCTGAACGTAGTTAGCGTTTACCATAAAACGCCAACTTTAGTTTTACATTATGACTTTAGATGGCTTTAATTTTTAAACGTCATCTAAAGTTCCAAATTTAGATGGCGTTTATTTTATACACGCCATCTAAAACTGGACTTTAGTTGGCATTTATTTTGTAAACACGAACTAATACGCTTGGTTTGATTTTTATTGGCGTTTTTATGAATAAACGCCAACTATTCAGCGCCAATAAATCCTAAATCTGGTGTAGTGTCTAATATGTTGTTATAAACCCCTCCTTTGAAATTAAATTAGTAAAAGGTGCTTAAAAGATCCAATGGCCTATTTTTTAAAAATTTCCTTTTATTTTTTTAAAAAATGAAAGAATAATAATAATAATAATAAGATTTTAAGCTAACCATGCCACTTGAGATTTTCAAAACCCATGCAAGTATTTAGCGTAACCACTTTGTCGCATGATAGTGTGAGTCTTCGTAGGCATATAAGTTAGGTCTTATGTTTATTCAAATAAATAACTTTCTTATATAAATTCCCTTTTTCAAAAAATAAATATATATATATATATATTTTGAAACATTTTAAATAATAACAATATTCAGTGATTTTTGTTTAAGAGTAAATAATAATATTATTAAACAATAAAATCGTAAAAATAATTGGCTAAATAATTATACCATGTGAGGTTTTTGAACCTAAGCAGGTATTTGGGTTAATCTCTTTGTCGCGTGATATAGTAAGTCCATGTTGGCATTTGAGTTAAAGTCAAATAACTTAGACTTAACAAAATAAATAACAATTATTTATAAATTTCATTAAAATATAAATATATACATAATTCAAAAGATTTTAAATAAATATAATAATGATATTTCTTGTTCTTTGAAAATTATAATATCAAATGATAAAACTTTTATATTGTAGAAAAACAATTGACTAAGTAACCATACCCCGGAGATTCTAAAACTTTTACAAGGATTTTATTTAATCATATTGTCGTGTGAAATTGTGAGTCCATGTAGACGTATTGGTCAGATTATGTGCAATTCATTAAAATGTAATAATTATTGGTAAGATGATTTTCTTTTAAGAAAATAATGATATTTCATAAAAAAATTTGATAAGTATATTTTCTAAATTATTTTAAAAATATATAAAAAAACCTTTATACTAAGGAGTATTTTTAGAACTTTCATTGATACTTAAGGAATCGATTTATTGGACATGACAATGAGTTTACAGTAAGTAAATTGATTTTATTTTATAAAATAAATAAACACTTTCCAAAATACAAAAAAAATATATTTTCAAAAGCCAAAAAAAATCAAAAGCATCTTCAGAAATTAAAGAAAACAAGAATAAGTAAAAATATTTTCAAAATCAATAAAAATGAGAGTAAGTAAATGAAATTAAATTATCATTTACAAATTAAAACATAGCATTCCAAACTTCAAAAAATTTTTATTTACAAAATGATAAATTATTTTTAATTAGTTTTCTCTTATTACAAAAAATTATAATAAAAAAATATCAACCAAGTGACACACTTTTATATCCCAAACTATGTGAACTTTGATTCCTACTGCAGGATACATAGACTATAGGTTTTCATCCTAGATCAAGTCCGCCCTTATAAATAAATAAATATTTTCCAATTTTGTATCCTAATCTTCTAAATTTTCTTAATTTCTTTTCTTATCTTGTTTTCTTAATCCTTTTAATTATTTCCTTAATTCCTTTCCTTTTTACCACTATTTACCCATGTGAATGATTAAAGGATAACTAAAATATTTCTAAAATTATTAATTTACACAATCAATTTAAGGTAATTGTTCTTAGAACGAGTGTTATGGGGTGCCTAACACATTCTTCACTCACAATCATACTCCCGAACCCAACTCTATTTCGTAAACCTTCCTTTTCCTTTTTTATTTGATTTTCCAAAATTTTTCTTAAAATTTTAGTTGTGACTCCTCCAAAATCGACTTTCATCATGGAAGCATATTTTTCCACTTTTTCTTTGTTTTCACGCCATCCACGTTGTATTTTCGGGTATGACAGTTGTCTAACTAGCAATACACCTATACGATGCACAAAATGCTCTAATAAATATTTAATCTTAATCATAAGAAATATTTGATGAAAATATATTTAATAAAACTATTTACATGCATAAAAAATGTCTCACCTTATAGTTATGTCCATATCCCATGTATGAGATTCCATTTACGTCCATTAATGTATGTTTAGAGACTTAATTGTATAAAATAACTTAAATCAATTTTTTTCAAATCGGGTACTATTTATTTGGCTTAATCCAGTTTACCCAGTAAACTTTGATAATTTATAACTAACTATAAAAAAATCTTCTTGAAGTGATTCAGTCTCTAAAAATAGTTCAAAAGATTTTCTACATGAAAAAAATAAGCAACTTGATATTTACTTGGTCAATTCATACAGTTTACTAGTTTAATTTTCTAAAAATCACTGTAGCAATGGCCAATTTTTGAGAACCCTATTTCTAACCATAACTTTGAAAAGTCCTCATAAATCATACACAACTTCAAATTGAGTGATATTGATGTCTATGGAAAACCCTTCATGTCTAATTTACAGCCATATAAAATACTCATACATTAAACTCCAAAAGTTCTAAATAGCACACATATTTCTTCCAAGTAGTCACAATGGCCATTTACATTATATAACTTGACAAAATACACCTTAATATATGCATATATGGCCATTTCTTGTCCACTTTGCACATTACATCATATTAAGTCTAGATAAACATAATTACATTCAAGTAAAGTCCTAAAATCATACACATCATTTTTGCAAAATATTCCCAGTAAAACACTAGTGTAAACAAATTTATTTTAACTAATAGCTTGCTTTTCCTTCCCTTTTTCTTCTTGGCAACCTTGCCATGACTTGGATCTATAAAGTGAGACATTTAGAAAGAGAATGAGATTCAAAGAATATCAATAGTTATAACAAATATGTACTCATTTTGCCATACAATTCATAGAAACATCATTGGAAAACATATGATCAATTTTTACCATACAATTTCATAAAAATTTTGGTATGATAACACATTAAAATTTGGACACCCAAAAGTCATAAAACTCTCATTCAAACAGCCAACACATCAAATACATCATAAAACATCAACATCATAGCATGACATGTTTAAAACATCATTGTAAATAACTTTAACAACTTTGACATAATCGGTAAAACAACTACCTTTATACTTTCCAAGTTCCAACAAACTTTGTATACATTTTTCTTAATCTTCTATTGCCTCTTGGAACCCTATAGCATCATCAAAACAAGTCTAAATCCAAGAATTATATGACTTGCTTTACAAAGTAACAAATCTGACTTAAAATTTTACTTTGTGATCCTTAAGGAAGTTTTTGTACAATATACCTATTCCTGCCTATTTTGACCAATTGTAACACCCCTCATGATATCTTCCTTAGCATTGTGTGCAGCACCCAAGGAAACAGAATGGAGAAAGGTTCAAGTGGAGTTTGAAAGAGCTCTACACCGGGCTTGAAGCAGAGTCGCCGCGGCGAGAGCGAGTCCAATGTCATAGTTTCGGTTGAACTTGGTGGCGCCATGGCAAGATGTCTTGGAGCCATGGTGAGATTCAGGATTTTCATTTAAATCTGGATCATTTCGGACGATTGGGAAAGAAAGAAACAAAGGAGAACCAAGGGACTTCTGCTAGGGTTCGAGTTTTTTGGCACCTAGGAGTGATTTTCGGACCTTGGAAGCTTGGATTCACATTGGTAACTGTTCTCTACTCCTCCCTCTCCATTTTCTTCGGTTGAAATTTGGGGTTTTTTGGTTGTATGTCGGGATTTCTGGTTTGGAATGAAATCCACCGATTGAAATAGATGAAATGGGGTTAATGAAGTGTGTTGTGGTGTTCTTGTTGCTTGGGTGTGAGTTTTAAAGGGATTATATGTGTTTAGAGCTTAACCCTAGGTTGTTCTTGGTTGAGAGTATGAGGAATCTGAGTTGTATGGAATTGTGTGATGTTTGAATGGTTCCTAGGAGCTTAATGATGCATGAAAGGGATGTTGGAACCTTGGGTTAGGCTAAAGTGGTTGAATTGTGGAATTTGGATGTTTGGTATATGTGGTTAATTGAGGTATTATGGTATTGTTAAGGTTGTTTGGCTACTCGGAGAAGGCTAGTCGTGGGATTGGCATTCAAGAAAGCTTGTGGAACACGTGTGAGCTTGATATTACAACCAGAGGTAACCGGGTGTTTGTTTGTATTGTATTGTATGATAGTATGTATATTTGTGTATATATGCATGTTTCTTTCATACCACAACATTGATGTGTTTGTGTGTACGATTTTCTATATATATATCGTGGTCTGCACACAGCTAGATGATTATGATTATGACTATGATAATGATATTGATATGGTATGACATGATGCATAGCATGACATTGAGATCATGATGATGATGATGATTATATGATGATACATGAGTATCACCACATGACATTGTAAGATTGCGATATATGGTAGATTAGGTGGTGATGACGATACGATATGATATATGATGATATGAGACATGATTAAGGAGGATAAGGATGGGATCCTTGTCGTTAAATCCTTCCCTATGCCCAAGGGAGCCAGGGGAAGGAGAGCCACAGTCCGAGCGCTAGTGCAACCTTTAGCCGGGTTGCATTAGTGTTAGGTGAGCTTAGTGATGTCCCAGAATCAGTCTTCACCGACTGTTAGAAGGGAGTTACCTATATGAAATATCTTGTTATGACGATAGCCCGTGGTTCTAGCTGTGTGCAAGGGAAACATGCATTCCATTCATTCCACATTGCATTCATGAGTTGTATAAGATGTGTGTGTGTGTGTGTGTGTGGTTGTCCCCAGTTACTGAGACATTGTCTCACAGCCCTCTCCCATGAACTAACCTTTCAGGTGACGGTTCTGGCACTAGTCCAGAGAAGACGCGGGAGTAGCTACGTACGTGGTAATAGTCTATGTAGTATTTGTAATTGGATAATGTATCTTGTGCCAAGTAAGATAGAAGGTTTTGTAATGGATGTATGACAATGATAAGGATTATTATGGATTGATGTATGTATAGTTATATATGTTGCGTGTATGTGTTATGTATGTTGAAAGTTGGAATTGGGCTTGATTGATGTGTTTTGGGGCCTGTAGCCCGTTTGTCAAGTAGGGGTTCTAATGGGTCAAATCTCATAGGAGTGTTTCCTTTGGAGTTAAACCTCTTTGGACAAGTTGGTTTAGAGGTTTTAGATCTGTATGAATGGTCTTTGAGTGACCATTTCCCTTCGGTGGCAATTGAAGGAGGTTAGTGGTGAGTTTTGGTCAAAAAGTGGACAAAACAGTGTCAATAGTCCAAAATCTCCATACGAAATTGGATTAAGGTGAAAGTGGTGTCTATGGCTAGATTGGGATTAGATTGACTTATAAGAGTTAGAATCAAGTCAATCAGAGGTTGGAGCATAAAGTTATGCGCGTCGGAAGTCCGCCCCATGTGTTGAGTTTTTACTGATATAAAAACCAGCATAGGTCGCCGCAGCTCTAGAGTCTAGGCAGCAGTGCTACTGGAGGCCAAAGTGAGTGTAAAATAAGGTAGGCCAGAGTCGTAGTGGTATTGTAGCGGATATTGGCTCCAGCCCAGTTTTTGGTATTTTTGGGGTTTGTTTCCGCTATTTTGAAGTTTTAGAGAGTTGTTTTGAGATGTCAAGGTTGTATTTGGTTGAATTTTGAAGTGTTTGGTCAAGTCTAGAGGTGTCAGGAGATAGGGTATTACATTTTAGTATTAAAGCAATAGTTTTAGGCCATTGTTTCTGCTTGAAGTACTACTTGGCACAATTTTAAATACATAGACTATATTCCCACTGCAATGCTAGTCCAGAACCATATAATTGAATTTGTTGTTACTTGTGTGTAGGAAGAATATGTTAAAGAAGAAGACCGGGTAACAGTGATCTCATGAGGCAGATGCATGAGATGCTGGTTGGCCTCAATAATCAGGTGAATACTCAGGGGGAGACATTGAACAGGTTGCAAGAGCGAATGGATAGGCAAGAGCAGGATGAAGTAAATGAAGAGGCTGGTATGTTTGTGGATCTGAATACAGGAAAGGATGAAAATGTGGTGGAGCCTGAGAGAGCCCCAAGGGTAGGAAGGAGGGGTATCTCTTTGTAATTGAGGGGCTTTCGGAAGTTCAATCGCCTGGCTTTCTAAGGTACCATGGATGTTTCACAGGCTGAAGATTAGATAGAACAATTGGAGAACATCTTCAGTGTGATGGATTGCACCTCAGAGTAAATGGTGCAATTGGCGGTGTTTAAGCTTGAAAAGAAGCCTAAGAGATGGTGGAGGAGTGTTCTCCTAAGTGTTGAAGCGATGAATCCTCCTATGAACTGAGAATAGTTTAAGCAACAGTTCTTTGCACACTATGCCCCTTCAGCCCTAATGATGCAAAAGGAGGCCAAGTTCCTAACTTTTCAATAAGGGAATGTGTCGGTGGATGACTACATTGATCAATTTCTGGACTTAGCCAAGTATTCCACTTATCTGAATAATTACCCTGATAATAGATGGATGGCTCAAAGGTTGTTCGAGGAAGCCCATCCAAACATTAAGGAGCAGCTATCTGTGGCAGAGTTTGTGTCCTTTGATGACTTGTGTGCGAAGATTCGTGCCCTATACAGACGGATGAAGGAGGCTGAGAAGCATAGAAGGAATTCCATGATTTAGGCTTTTTCTCACCTAGAACCTATAGGAGGAATTAGTAAAGGAAGTGGTTCAAGTAGTGGTAGCAGCGGTGGCAGTACAAGTTCTAGTGGAGGAAGAGGTCGCCATAATAGAGGCCGTCATAGTATAGGAAGAGGCAGGTTTGGTCGGGATCAGTCCAACAGAGGTCGGTTTGGCAGAGGACCCTTTTATTAAGGAGGCTTTGACCAGGGGAGTTCCAGTTAGAGTGAGTATGCAGGAAGGGACTCCACTCCATCTCAATACAATTCAGGTAGTGCATCAAATCCATGCACAAAATGTGGGTTTAGCCATGGTGATCGTCCGTGTTCAGTTTGTTTTAATTGTGGGAGACCTAGACATATTGCAAAAAGTTGTCATGAGCTAAGGCGTGATGATGTGATGAGGAGGCTCACGATGCCCGGGTGAGTTTTTGCCATTACCCAACAAGAAGCGGATGCAGCGCCTAATCTGATTAGAGGTCAACTTAAACTCAATAGTTACTCTATTCATGCATTATTTGACTCAGGTGCATCGCATTCCTTCATTTCTTTTGATTGTGCTTGGAGATTGGTTATTGTGGTAATGGGGTTGCATGAGATATATGTGTGTGTGTGTGTGGTTATCCCCAGTTACTGAGACATTATCTCACACCCCTCTCCCATGAACTAACTTTTCAGGTGACGATTCTGGCACTAATCCGGAGAAGACGCGGGAGTAGCTACGTACGTAGGAATAGTCTATGTAGTATTTGTAATTGGATAATGTATCTTGTGCCAAGTAGGATAGAAGGTTTTGTAATGGATGTATGACATTGATAATGATTGTTATGGATTGATATATGTATGGTTATGTATGTTGCATGTATGTGTTATGTATGTTGAAAGTTGGAATTGGGCCTGATTTGTGTGTTTTGGGGCCTGTAACCCGTTTATCAAGTAGGGGTGCCAAGGGATCAAATCTCAGAGAAGTGATTCCTTTGGAGTAAAACCTCTTTGGACAAGTTGGTTTGAGGGTTTTAGACCTGTATGAATAGTCTTTGAGTGACCATTTGTCTTCGATGGCAATTGGAGGAGGGTAATTGTGAGTTTTGGTCAATAAGTGGACAAAATGGTGTCAAGGTCCAAAATCTCTATACGAAGTTGGATTAAGGTGAAAGTGGTGTCTATGGCTAGATTGGGACTAGATTGACTTATAGGAGTTGAAATCAAGTCAATCGGAAGTGGGAGCATAAAGTTATGCGCGTCGGAAGTCCTCCCCAGGTGTTGAGTTTTTGCTGATATGGAAACCAGCATGGGGCGCTGCGGCTGTAGAGTCTAGGCCGCGGCGCTAGTGGAGGGCGAAGCTAGTGTAAAATAGGGGAGGCCGGAGCTACGACGGTACTGTAGCGGCTGCGGCCTCAGCCCAATTTTTGGAGTTTTTGGGGTTCGTTTCTGCTATTTTGAAGTTTTTGGTCAAGTTTGGAGGTGTCAGAAGGTAGGGACACCAATGGAATTCATTTTTGAGGTCAAAATTTTGAAATTCCCTTTTCTTTTCGAAACCTTAAATAGGTAGAAAATTAACAAAATTGTAGAAAAATATTAACCCATCAAACTTTGAATCCAATAACGTATTCGTACTCCTTGAAGCCTATACATCCTTTTTCATAGATTGATTTCTATTTGGTACAACTTTTTCTCTCTAATCTCTCTCTAGGTTGAAAATTTCAGTGAGAAAAATGAGAGAGAATAACCCACTAAACTCTTTAAAAGCTCAAGAGATATTACAAGAAATCACCTTAAGTTTTTTACACCAAACTTGTGATTTTTCCTTCTCCTTTTTGCGCTCTAAATGTCATGCCACTTTGCTCTCTTCTGCCTTTGTTACATACATAATGAAGTGAAGAAGATGAATTGTTACGACTTAAAATGATATTTAAGTAATAAAGTTATTTAATTAAATCTTATTTTTAACTTTTAGATGCTTTATCTCTTAAAAGCTTTTCACAAATTTTCATTTGTGTCCATAAGCTATAACAAATGTGGCTTACTTCATTTCTTGGCCAAAAATCACTTCAATAATTTTTATGGATCAAAATACCCTTTACTGATTAAATATTTTTATCAAAGTTGCATTAAATTGGTATATAATTATCCAAAAATAACTGTTGAACTAAAATCATTATCTTAGTTCTAAATATATTTTATCAAAATCCGTTCAATATCCTTGAATTAGTACTACATTTTTTTACAGCCTAAACTGACTTTTATCAGATAAAATATTAATATTAAATCTTAATTATTCAATAAATATTATTTTAACTTTAATAAATTTCATATTATATTTTATTAGACTAGGTTTATTGAAAGCTTCATTTTGACTATAATTTTATATTTATAAAAATACCCTTAACACGATATAAATTAAAATTTTTAAAATATAAAGTCATAATAATTTATACTTTTCAGGGATCACTTTTAAAAAAAAATTTTTGTATAAAACTATAATTTTTTCTTTTCAGTTCTAATCTGAAAAATTGTTCTTTTTGTCATTTTCTACTCATTTCTATGTCTTTCTATTTTTTAAAATTTTATACACATTTTTAGATATCATTATTTTTATTATTCTACACTATTCAAAATTCAGCAAAATTCAAGATATTACAAAAAATAATAAATAAGTTAATCTATGTTTTAATCAATGTGAAAATCTTATGGGAAAGTTTTTATGGGAAAATCTTACAAGTATGATTGGGGATCACCACAAATGTTCTAAAACTTATAAGAATTATATAATAAACGGCTCACCAAAAAAAAATTACATAATTAACAAACTGTTTTATTTTTCTATTAATTTCTACTGAATTGGTTTATAGTTGTCTCATACAAAACTTTAAAAAATGTTTATTTTTTATTTAAATATTAAATAATAAATTAAATAACGAATAAGTAATTTGTTATGTTTTTTATCAAATAATAAACTGAAATTAACTTTTTTACATAATAAATTGACATATTTAACTCGTGATTGGTGATGGATTTCCTTATGATAAGTTAACTTCTTTAACTAGTGACCCATAATAGGTTGACTTTTCTAACTAATTCAATCGGTAATTTATAACAAATTACTCATTAAGCCTGTAATTTGAAACGGGTTGCAACCTATTAACCTATTACGCAATTCTACTATTAGTATTTTAGCATATTCAAAACATGATTAATACTTTTGTACCTTTCATCACCAATCCACCTCACTGGTTTTTTTTTTTTGAATTCAGAGTATCCCCACAATCGGAAGCCATGAAATTAATTCCTCGAGGAATCTAAACGCCATTTATCGGATTGTACTCTCCCAAGTGATACTCTCCATACACACCTCCACGATTCAAACTCTAAAATAATGCATAAGGGGCTGGAATCACTACCATATGTACCACATCCACTTGGTCTAATCCACCGCACTTTTTAAAAGGGAGTAAATGATGAGATGCTACAAACAATGGTTTTTGTTTCCTCTGTGTACCTTTTGACTTCTGTTCATTAATGCAATGTTTCATTCATTCCGAAAAGAAAACACTTTTTTTTTTCTTTGGGCTAGATGCCACAAACAATTTTTAATGATCCACTTTCATACGTTCAAATAAAATGCGTGTACTTGTTAACGCAATCCGATCCGTGGGTGGTGATCCACTTTCATATGTTCACATAAAACGTTTCATTCATTCAAGCATGTCAAACCGGTAATCGTTGATCCAGTTTGATCCACTTTCATATATGTTCACATAGCAGTATTAGATGGAACCGTTTAATGCTTGACCAATTTTTTTTTTTTTAAAAAGATGGAACCGTTTAATATGAAAAAAAACATATTTAAAGAAAGCTTGATATTTAATTACTTTATAAATATAATATACTACAATTTTATGCAAATTCAATTAAAAAAAATGGTAACGTTAAAATTGAATTCGTAAAAGAAATGAAAAGATGAGTTATTATTTAATTGAATTAATTATTTTTATTAATTATGAAATTCAAAAACAATTGAACAATTCATATGAACATATATAAATTATTTAATTAATTTTATAATTCAAAAATTAATGTCTTTTAATTAAAGACTTAAAATTTGAATGAAATAATTATTATACCCTTAGACTGCTCCAACGTCTTTTAGATTTGATGAAGAGAAATAGGGGAAGGGTAGGGTGCAGAGATAGGAAAAAGTAGGAGAAAAGGTAGAAAAATATGAGAGAGAGTATAGAAGAATTTTCAGAAGAGAGAAATATTAAAAAAATATCAAATTCAATAATAAAAAACCTGAATAAAATTTATTCTTATTTATAGAGTTCAAATCATAATCCTATTAAAATAATAAGATAAGATGATTATCTTAAATCCAAACAAAATCATAAATAAAAGATAAACTAAATCCTATTAATAAATAAAAGATAAAATCTAAGTCCTAATAAATTAAAAAATGAACAAACTTAAATTTAAATATCTTAATAAAATAATTATTTAAGATAAAAATAAATAATTTTAATTATCTTGATATTATCCACCCTCTATAATCAATTATAAAACAATCAAAACAAAATAAGTCGATATTATTCATAAGTTTGGTTAATCCGGCTCATTTTTGGACTGCGTACCCTATTCAATGCTTTCTTCCAAAACCCATATACTTCATTTTCAATTTTTTTTCTCCTCGTGCCAAAGTTTTAAAGTTTTAATGCTGTCTCTTTTCCTAGTCCAATTAAACAGAAGGATTTAAATTTGGATTTTCCATTGGCGCAATTTAATTCATTTGTCTCTCTGCAGAGATTCAAATTCTGATTTCAATTTATTTCGACCGTCTTTCCATGGTCCACCCCTTTGGCAGATGCCCCATTTCTTCCCACACACTTCGACTATTTATACCAGACAAACAAAATTGAATATCTCATTTGCTCTACAATCGCTCAGTGCTTGTCTGTATATTCTACTTCTCTTGCTGTTATGTTATTATTTGATTCTTGCTTGCTGATGATATGTTGCCTTCTTCTTTTTTTTTCCTTTTTATTGTCTTCGATTTTCTTTTACAGATTTTTCTAGAAGCCCTAAGCATTTGCAGGTGATAGAGACAAAAAGTGTAACTGCAAGTATACAGGTCATATCAAGTAATAAAGAGTGAGTAAGAGTATTATTCCCATGGAGATTTGGTACCAGCAACTCAATTGAGCGTTAACATCATACCTTTGCTTAATCCAAGCAACACACAAAATGGAACGGAGATAAAGCAAAAATGAAAGTTACAGTTAAAACTAGCAGTGATTCTGGAACTCAAGCAGTGATATAGATTATTATAAACTTTGACTACTTCTTAATGTCCAACTTCCCCCATTAATTACCATTAAAGTTATATTTGTTAGTCTAGATCACTCAATTACCTAATAGTATTTTTTGAATTACTAAAAGCTGTTCCAATTATATTGATATCTAATACCTTATATAATTAATTAATTAGATTTAATTAAGCACAAGCCTAATATGACTAGGTAAGACTGGTAGGTATATTTCTATCTTATAAGCAAATCAAGTTATTTGGTATTAGAATACTCGATCCTACACGATTCAATTGACGGTCTATCCTGAATACCCTATTCCTAACTTCATTAGGAAATCCAAAATAAGTCTCAATTAGATTCCTCATGTTTCGTGACAATTAAGCTCACAATTGAATCAACAAGCATAACATTAATGCAACCAAAGGAGTAAATTATCATCTATTAATCCATAATCAAAGAAATAATAACCCAAAGCAAATGTCTAGCTACACATCATGAGTATTTTCATATATAAAACATATAGCAAACCAACTGCAAAGAAAAATATATCAGAAAGAAGAGAAAGAGAAGAGGAAACTAGTAATCGGTGCCGAATTTTTGTCCATGCCATCGATCATTCACATCCCAAAGCCTCAATCCCCTTTCCTCTGAGCCCTCAAACCACTTCCAAGTTCTAGAATGGTGAAAAATGAAGAAACACTTGAAATATATGTAAAAAATTTATCCTAACTCATGTTCAATGATGCTGTGTGTTTTTTGGTAGTATGCAATGCTGTAGCATGCATTAAGCATACCATGTTGCAAAGCAGAAGAATATGACTTGGGAAAACAATTATAGCATCCATTTAGCCACTACTACAGTAATAATGAGTGTTTTTAAGCAAAGAAACACCGCTACAACATCAATTAAGTAATGCTGTAGTACAAAATAAATATTTCCTCATTCTTCTTCACAAGTTCAAGAACGTTGTAGTGTTCATGAACTTAATGCTGCAGCATAGAAGCTTTACTCAACCTACTTCAAAACTCGACCTTTTTTTCTTTTGATATTCCCTTGCTCCAAAAGCATAACATTTCCTACATAATCCCAAAAACATAAGTGAAAGGCTTATCTATCTCAACTAAACGATTTTTAACTTATTTTTCATAGTTTTCCCAACAAGTTCCATTTAAAGTAATTATTCCAATTTCTTCCAAATAAGTGGAAACATAATATTTAAAATATATTGATGACTCCCCAAACACATCCAAAATTATGCCAAATATTCCTAGATATGAGGATGCATCAGCAGGCTTGCTCTTTTGAAGGATTTTGTGACGTGGGTTTGTGTTGAATAATTAAGGATTCACACATCATCTGTGAGGTGTTCTTTTGAGTTCTTGGGGTATGGCATTTATGTTTCATCTTTTCATGTTGCTCGATCTGATTCTTCCCCCATTCTTTGTCAATTTTTTCTTGCGTGTATCATTTTTCTAGATTCTTTGATTCCCCCCTCCTTCCACTCTGATGGCACCTTCCTAATGAGCGAATCACAAGGCCTCGTAATTCTCTCTGCTCAAGGACTTTATTTTTTCGTGCATCTCTACCCATTTTTCCTTTTTTTTTTCCCCAAATCAATTGTTTGTGTCTGGGCATGTAGTACGACTGCAGCTGAGGGCTCGTGACAAGAGAGTCGTGGCTGAGAGGACGTTTGAGGGATCTACGGGTTATTTTTCTTACGGGCTTCTTTCACTTTCAGCTTTTGATATGATTTTATTAATTTTATTAATTCTCTCTACTCAAGAAATTGACTTCTTGAGATTTATTGTGTTCAGAACTGCTCCATCTACACCAAGTGCAGTTATTAATTTTCTTCTTCTCCTCGACTTTAATACCCCTTGGTTGTTTGGAAGAAGGTACCCATCTTGTGACTAAGTTTTATTGGGAAATTGGAAAGTGGAAAATATTCATATTCTTCAAGTCGTGTCTGATTTTGAGATCAACATAGAATGCCAAAAACGTTATTATTGCAATCATGATCAAATTTCTTATTCCCCTTCATGTTGGTGCGTATATTCATGCCCTCTCTTTATATATATATATATATATATTCATTCACGCCTCTATTTATCTGATTTATATGTGGGTACATCTCTATCTGATACAAACATTTTTCAGGTCCCTTCATTCACATATTTAGCATTATCATGCACCCTGTTTGTTTGTGCAAAATCTATACCTTTGAATGAAAAGGTCACAGGGATACATGAATCCAACTTCAGAAAGTATAATATAATGTTGCTAATGCTTCTCATTTATATACTTGTCTTTCATACATTGAAATGACAATTGTTTATGAACTCCATTGGACAAAAGAATCTTGGCTGATGTAAACATTTTTTAGGTCTATTCATTCTCATATTTTGCTGTATCTTGCAACCTAATCGATTTGCAGACTGCCTATTGAGAGAGTGGTCTTGCTATTTCTGCCATTAGATGCATCCCTATGCTTCTAAGATGTTTGTTTGTGCAAAATCTATACTTTTGAATGAAAAGGAGTCATAGGGATACATGAACCCAATTTCAGAAAGTATAAGGTAATGTTGCTAATGCATCTCATTTATATACTTCTCTTTCATACATCGAAATGACAACTGTTTATGAACTCCATCTGGCAAAAGAATCTTGGCATATATGAACATTTTTCAGGTTTGTTTATTCTCATATTTTTCAACATCTTGCAACCTGATTGATTTACAGATGGCAAATTGGGAGAGCGGTCTTGCTATTTCAACCATTATATGTATCCCCATGCTTCTGAGATGTTCATTGGTTTTTTCTTTTTTTTTTTCAAGATAATGATCTGAACATTTTTTTTCCATTAGTCCTGTTTCATGTGGGAAATCATTTTGATGTTTGGTCTTACTAAAAACTATTATAAATATTTTGACGTTTTCATCTAACACAATTGCTGTATAATAAATTCAAGCAGGGAAAGTATTTAGATATTTGCATTGGCACTGGAATATACCATAACTGTTTGGTCTTACTTTAGCAAAGTAAATAACTAAATATGAACTAAACTAAGGTCTCATGATCACTAACTTTGACCATAATACGCACTGTGAAAAAAAATATTAAAACACCTTTATGGATCATAATAACCTTTAAATAAATAAAACCATCAAAATATCTATTAAAGGAAGGCTTATTAACATAAGGTCATGAATAATGTCCTTAATGTTTACACCAGTACAAACTATAAAGATATTTGATAATTATTCAAGGGGCACTAATGGTTTTACTGCTGTTATCTGCCCAGACATTTAATCACTTAGGTAAAATATCATATAGTTGGTAACTTAGTCTGATGTAGTTGCAATACGAGATATATAGTATCATTTTGCATCTTTTTGGGCTCATTCCTCACAGTTTGAAGCAGGATAACCGTGTATTTTTTTTTGAAATGCAATTTTAGAAATTCAGATGCTTTATTTATTGCATGCAGGAGTATAGAAAAGTTCCCATATCCGTAGAGACTAAAGGTTCAAATTTACTTAATACCCTAGAAAGTTAGTCATGTAACATGATTGGCTATTTAAGGCAGCTGTTTGATCATGTGTTTATTTTATACCTACAAAATACCTATATTTTTTTATTTATTTTCATCTCAAAATATTGTAATTTAATACTTTTTGGTATGATTTTGCATAACTTGGAATATATTTGCATCACAAGAATTTTTATGAAGATTTTAAGTTGCATGAAGCCAAAAAGTGGAGTAAAACATACAAGAGAGAGTTCACCCGTTCTCAACTAATTCCCTCACCCGGCCATCAGTGAGGAGGTAATGAGGAATGAAGTTATGGAAGGACTCGACACCGGCTTGGAGAAAAGAAAAGAAGTTTGACCCGGCATCAGGTGGGCTCGTTTCTTGGAAAGGAAGACGCATTCCTGACTTATCTCTAAATGTGTTTTTGTGATATTTTGAGATTTTATATGCTTATAGACTTTTTTTATAAAAAGAGACACGGCAGAAAAAGTCAGGGAGGATTCAATCAAGCATCTAGAGGCTAGAGAACACGATTCTGAAGCTTTTTGAGCAACTAGAAGAGATTAGAAGGCAAAGAGAGTAAGAGATTAAGGGAGTTCTGGAGTAACCTTTGAGTTTTTTTCTTTTCTACCTTTCTCTTGTGTTGTTTTTATTTTATGATTTGGGATTTTATCTTTCTTGAGATGATTAAGTTTATGTATTGCTAAATTTCCAGTCATAAGTAGGGATGTAGCCTGATTAGGATTAACTGAGTTTTATAAATTTGATTATGACTCTGGAATTTGAGCTTTATTTTATTTATATGTTTGATTTTTATAATTATATTTTTCATCCTTGTTTTAAAATTGATTTTGTGACTAGTCACTATAAAATCTAATCTGTGGGTGAGCTTCAAGAACCAAAAGGAGAAGAGTGAATCTAGACATAGGAAGAGAAACGTATATAACTAGACTAAAGATAGATCTAGGAATTTATGGTGACTTAGGTTGTAGCTTCATGGTTTGATTAGATGGGTGGGTTGCGCGAGAGTGAATTCAACTCTATTTAAACACATACTAATATGCTGAGAGCTGATTATAACATATTAGAAACAATTGTTATTATAATTGCATAGAGTCTAATCAAGAAAGTGATTTGAGTTATTCTGATAGGTGAACCTCGATCCTTGACACTTCTAGTGACTGAATTAAACTTATCAATTGAATTGTTTGCTTCCCTTTTTTATTTTCAATTTCCAATTGAATTGTTAATTGCTTTTGAATTAAAAATTGTAGGCTGATAGATTTCATAACCTCCATTGGGTTCTAATTCAGAATACTATGGACTTTTTATTACTACGATCGACCCTATATAGTTGCAAGATCCTGATCAAGTTTTTGGCGCCGTTGCCAGGGAGGTCAATGGATTTATTAGTCCTTTATTTAAAAAAATCTTTCTTTATATCTTTGCTACATGTTTTTAAGATATAAAAGTCTTCATAGTACTTCTAAGTTGATTGCCATTAATCCTGAAATTGAACGTGCTTGTAGGAAGAATAGAGCTAGAAGGAGGCATGAGATGGCTGATGAAATAGTACCTGCTGGGGCCCAACTTAATCTACTCTCAAGAGATGCTAACAAACCAGCAATTTTTGGTAACCCATCATGTATCAGGCTAAGTTTGAATGCCAGAAACAATTCATTTGAACTCTTTTCCCTAATTCCATGAGTTGGGAAATGAAGATGCAATTGGATTTCTCGAGGATTTTTAAAATGTTGCGGATCAACTTCCTCTTAACTACATAACTGAAGGGGAACTCAAAATGAGGTGTTTCAATTTATGTGTAACACCCTACCAAAACAACCTTGACTAATCAGAGTACAGTGTCGTGGCCATTACAGTATCACCACGGTCAGAGTGCTCTTAGGTTGAACAATTTTGAAAACAAAGGGCACTAGCTCTGGAGCCGAACTTGTGGCGCCATGGTGCCTGTATCAGTTTCTATATAAGCAATTTGCTGATTTTCCTAGCAAATTTCCAATGCTCACAACTTCTTGCTTCAACTTTCAATTGACTTGATTCCAACTTCTACAGGTCACTCTCATCCCGATCTATTAATAGACACCAATTTCTCTTGAATCCAACTTCATATGGAGATTTTGGATACGCCACACTACGTTGGCTACTTTTTGGCCAAAACTCAAACCTTAAGGGCTCCATTTGCCACCAAAAGCAATTTGGCCACTATAGACTATCCACACAAGTCCTGGTTAGCTCAACTAACTTATCTAAGAAGGTTTCATCTCAGAGAAACTACTTCTATGAGATTTGATCCTCTTGAGCTCCAATATCATACAATGGGCTACATGCCCAAAACATCCATACATAGCCCAAAACCCCTTTGGGCTCTTACATATGGCCATTCTAACTCCCAAACACGTACTCCAATATCAATGACCCATACGAGGGTCCTTATCATCATCACACACATATATATACACCATACCTAGCACATATCCACCCCTAACACATATCATTCCCCATCATTAATATCATCACATCATCTATATCATCCAAACATCTTTGTCACAATCATGCTATCGTCACATAGTGTACAAACAATACTCTTAGTATACTCATATAGACATCAAACTACAACAACTTACTTCGCACAATGTTAGGTAAACTAAATTACAAACTACTAGTTACACCTGAAAATCGCGAAGGCGGAGAGGCCTACTATTTCTTGGTCTACTCTAGACTAGTACCAGAGCCTTCACCTGAAATGTTAGTCATGTAGGGGGTGTGAGATAGAGTCTCAGTAACTAGGACAAACACACACATATAATAATATCATCCATACCACACATATGTGCAAATGATGCAGTGCAATGCCAAATGTCATGAAATATATGTCTCCCTCCATACAGCTAAAACCACGAGCTAGTGTCATCGCAGGACATTTTGAATAGGTGACTCCCTTTCAACAGTCGATGAAAACTGATTCTAGGACATTACTAAGCTCACCTCACACTAGTGTACCCGACCAAAGGTAACACTAATGCTTGGATCGTGGTTCTCCTTCCCCTGGACCACCGTGAATAGGTGGTGATTTGGGGAAGGTGTAGTCTATAGTCGCCTTGCTCTCTGGACCATAGGAAAGGTTTTAGTGATAGGGATCCCTTCTTTATTTCACCATATCATATACATAACAATATCATGGTATGAATGGAGACATGCATATATATATCAACATATAACACATAGATTGATATATATAATCATATCTCATCATCACCACCCAATCCACCATTTCTCACAATGTACATATGGTGATGATGTTCGTGCCATGTCACTATACAATCATCATTATCATAGTTCTCAATATCATGCTAGCATGCTATGAAATCACATAATGTCACGTCATCGTATGTATATCACTATGTAATCATCATCATAATATATTATCTCATCTAGCTGTGTGCATACCACGATATATAGAAAAACTATACACATACACCTAACAATATCGTGGTATGAACGAAGACATGCATATATATATATATATCAACATATAACACATATTACAAACACCCGATTACCTCATATTACCGACACCACTCACATAAGGGCTTAGGCAAGCCTCTGGAGCACCCATCACGAACTATGCACCTCCAATTAGCCAATCAACCACTATAACATCATAATACCTTTAATTAACATAAAACATATAATGATCTATAATTCATAATTTCATCATTCAAACTTAGCCTATAGTTTCAACAACATAATTACACACTAATGGGCTCTAATTAATCATCCTTATACATCTCAGATTACCAATTTCCACAACTAAAATCAACCTGGGGTTTACTCAAACTCATCACAATCCAACCAAAACTCATATCCAAGCTTCAATAACACTAAATCACACTCTAATAATCCCTCTATAGATATTTCAATTGATGGGAGTAAACCAAAAAAGGACTCCCATGCATACCATGAAAATTAACTGAAAATCGAAGAGAAAAAGGAAGAAGAAGGGTATAGATCCACATACCAACCGAGCATCAAGCTTCTAAGGTCCCAAAACTCCTTACCAAGGTTAAAGATCCATTACCCTAGTAGAGAATCCTTCGTCTCCCTCTATTTTTCTTTCTTTTGTCTGACTGGTTTTCATCTGATTTAAAGAAATTTCGTGACTCTCACCGTAACGCCAGTAAGTTCGGCTTGCCGCGAGTGCTATCGACCTAAAAAAATTCTGAAATATCCCAAGTATCTTACCATGGGAACCCTGTATCTCAATGTGGCATGACCTTTCTTTGTCTTTATTTTTAGATTTGTTTCATTTAGACTCTTTCTCTAGTTCTGGTTCCTTCGGTCCTACACAAAATACAAGGCAACTTTTTATTAGCTTGTGACTAAGTTCAGGGTAGCATAATGAGGATTGTTTCATTATGCATAAAGGATAAGGCAAAACAGTGACTTCTCAACCTTCTAAAAGCTCTTTAACTATATGTAGAGAAATTTATGATATTTTTATTGCAAAATTCTATTCTCCACAAAGGACTCTTGGATTGTGAGATAAAATTTTTAACTTTGTTGAGCTAGATAGTAAACCTTATTATGAGACTTGGGATCACTACAAGTTGCTTCTGAATCAATGTCCATATCACAGGTTTAGCGATATGATTTTTTATAATGCGTTATCCTGAGCTGCTAAACTTTTGGTGGATATAGCTATTGGTGAAGGCGCTATTATTGTAGTAGATATGATGAATAAATATGAGAGAGTGGCAATTTAAACTAGATAGAAGGGTATGAGAGGTAGAAAGTTTCAAGTGCATGAAGTCAATGATTGCCCTGATGTGACTTCTCAACTTGAGAAAATAAATTAGCACATTGATCTCCTGTTTCAGCAAACTAGTACTCAGACTCCTAGAGAGTTATGTGCTGCATGTGGTGGTCCTGATCATACCATTGATGTGTGTTTATGCAGTTTAGGGAGAAGTCAATTACATGGGTTCCAATGCTAAGCATTCACAGATTCTACAAAGGAAAAATGATCCCTTTTCCAATACCTATAATCCAGGATGGAGAAATCATCCGAACTTTTCTTGGAAAAATCAAGGTGAATGGAGGCCTAATCTTCCACCTAGATTCCAGTAGAAAGCATTACCAGCCAATGTCCAATCAAGGCCCATTGAGGAGAAGAAGTCTAACTTAGAAGACTTAGTCACTAAGCTTACAACCGGTCAGCTAGCTAGCAATAAAAATATTGAGCAAATTAGTAAAACTTTGGAGCAGTTTATGGTTAGCTAGGCTATTACCAATAATGCTACGCAAGTTGCCATTCATAACTTAGAGACACAGCTTTGCAAACTTGGTGACTGAAAAGGTTCAAGAAAAATTCCCTAGCAACACTGAAGTTAATCCAAAAGAATAAGTTATGGCAATTACTCTCAGAAGTGGCAAAGAATTGAAGGAACAGGTAAAGAAAAATAAAAATAAAGCTAAGAGTGGTGAGGAAGGTAAGGATGAGGAGAATAAGGAGACCCCAAAAGCTAATTGTGACACTTAAGGGCAATCTCCTTCCACTAATGTGAAGCCATATGTGCCCCCTATTCCTTTCCCTCAAAGATTTCAAATGAAAGGGCAAGATGCTAATTTTCAAAGGTTTCTAGATATATTCAAGAAAATCTAGATTAATATTCCTGTCACTGAGGTTTTAACAAAAGTGCCATCTTATGTCAAATTCCTCAAGGAGATTGTATCCAACAAAAAGAGGCTTGAGGAGTATGCTATTGTGCAGCTAAATGAGGAATGCAGTATGATATTGCAGAATAAGCTTCCACCTAAGCACAAAGATCCAAGGAGTTTCTCTATACCTTGTGATATTAGTTCTAAAACTATTAAAGATTGTTTATATGATTTAGGTACTGGTATTAATTTGATGCCTTATTTTCTTTACAGGATGCTTGGCATAATAGATATGAAGCTCTCAAATATGACTCACATCTTTGCTTATAGATCAGTTAAGTACCCAAGAGGAGTAGTTGAAGATGTGCTTGTTAAAGTAGGTAAATTAATTATTCCTGCTAATTTTGTGATACTTGATCTAGAAGGTGATATTAATGTATCTCTCCTTCTTGGGAGACTATTCTTGTTGACTGATGGTGCTTTAATTGATGTTTCTACTGGGAAACTAATTTTTAGAGTAGGTAATGAAAAGGAGGAATTCCAATTTGCTAAAGCTATCAATTTTCCTGTGTTTAAAGAGTCTTGTCTTAGTGTTGATGTCATTAATACACTTACTTAGGAATATTTTGATAAGTACTTTTATGAGGATCCCTTAGAAGCATGCATTATATTTTTAAATGAAATGGAAGTAGAGGTAAATTTAGTTGATACTGTTATGAGACTTGAATGTATGGGTTATGTGCCACGTATTAAACAATTTGAAAATTTAGGACAAACTACTCCATTACCTCCCTCTTCTAAAAAGTCACCACCTAAATTGAAACTTAAACAACTTTCTTCCCATTTGAAATATGCTTTCTTGGGTGATTCTAATACTTTTTCTATCATAATTTCTGTTGAATTGAATTCTGAACAAGAAGAAAAATTGTTAAGAATCTTGAGAAAACATAAACCTGCCATTGGGTGGTTTATTTCTACCATAAAGGATATTAGTCCCTCTATTTGTGTGCATAGGATGTTGATGGAAGAAAATCACATTCCAAAGGTGCAAAGTCAATGGAGGCTCAATCTGCACATGAAGGAAGTTGTGAGAGTTGAAGTGTTGAAATTTATTGATGCAAGTATTGTTTATCCTATTTTCGATAGTTCCTGGGTAAGTCCCGTGCAAGTAGTTCCAAAGAAGGAAGGTATGACTGTGGTGTCTAATGAAAAGAATGAGTTGAATCCAACAAGGATAGTCATAGGGTGGCATGTGTGCATTGATTATAGAAAGTTGAATGAAACAACGCGTAAGGATCACTTTTCCCTTCCCTTTGTGGATACTATGTTAAAAAGGATAACTGGCCATGAATATTATTGTTTCCTTGATGGCTATTCAGGATATTTCTAAATCCCTATTGCACCTATAAACCAGAAAAAGAAAACTTTCACATGCCCATATGGTACTTTTGCTTATCATAGAATGCCTTTTAGGTTATGTAATACGCCTACCACTTTTCAAGAATGCATGATGGCAATATTTTCTGATATGGTGGAAGATGTCATTGAGATCTTTATGGATGATTTTTTTTTTGTGATTCTTATGATACTTGTCTATCTAATCTTGCTCAAGTTTTGTAGAGATGTGAAGAGACTAATCCGGTGCTTAATTGGGAAAAGTGCCACTTTATGGTAATTGAGGGGATTGTTTTAGGACATAAAGTTTTAGTTAAAGGGATTGAGGTTGACTGAGCAAAAATTGAAGTAATTGAAAATTTACCTCCTCCTAATTTTGTTAAGGCTATAAGAAGTTTTGTGTGTCATGCAGAATTTTATAGAAGGTTCATTTAGGATTTTGCTAAGATTGCTAAACCTTTAACTAATTTGCTTGCCTAGGATGTCCCTTTCAATCTTGATGATGATTGTATGAATGCCTTTAATCATTCGAAAAAAAGCTTTGATTTTTGCCCCCATTGTTGTTCCCCCTGATTGGAGTTTACCCTTTGAACTTATGTGTGATGCAAGTGATTTTACAATTGGTGCTGTTTTGGGACAAAGAATAGGTTACAATTTGCATGTCATTTATTATACTAGCAGGGTCTTGGATAACATGTTGATTTATTATACGACCACTGAAAAGGAATTTCTATCTGTGATTCATACTTTAGGCAAATTCAAGTCCTACCTTTCTATGTCTAAAGTCATTGTGTGCACTGAGCATGCAACTTTGAAATATCCCATGAGTAAGAAGGATGCCAAGCCAAAGTTGATAAGATGGGTTCTCTTATTACAAGACTTTGATGTTGAAATTTGAGATAAAAGAGGCACTAAAAATCGAGTTGCTGATCACTTGTCCCGACTTGAGCACTTGCCCAAAAATAATGAATTTCCTATTATTGAAGATTTTCCGGATGAACGGTTGATGGCTGTGTCTACTTCATTTATTCCTTGGTTTGTTGACTATGCAAATTTTCTAGTTGCAGGTATTATTCCTAAGGATCTCAATTCCCAATAAAGGAAGAGATTTCTAGCTGAAGTAAAGCATTATATGTGGGATGACCCATTGCTCTTCAGGAAGTATGCTGACAGTATAGTCCGCAGAGATGTGCCACAAGAAGAGATGGTTTCTATTCTTGGCCACTGTCACTTTTCTACTTATGGTGGACACCATGGTCTTGACAAGACTGCTTCAAAATTTCTACAAAAGCGGCTTTTATTAGCCCACATTATTCAAGGATGCAAGAACCTTTGTGACTTACTATGATAGATGCCAACACATGGGTTCCATCAGTAAAAGACAAGAGATGTCTCAACAAGGTATATTAGAAGTCGAGCCCTTTGTTGTTTGGGGACTAGACTTTATGAGCCCTTTCCCTCCCTCATATGGTAACTCATATTTTCTTGTTGCTGTTGATTATGTTACTAAATGGGTTGAGGCTTCTATGTTACCTAACAACACTGCTACTAGTGTAGTTAATTGTGACAAATTGGTTGTTCAATTTGAGGTCTCAAGGGAAATTATCTATGATAATGGGGTGCATTTTAGAAATCATCAATTTAAAGCTCTGTTGCATAAATATAGATGTCATCTTAGAGCTAGCACCACATACCACCCACAAACTAGTGGACAAGTTGAGGTCTCTAATAGGGAATTGAAAGGAATTTTGGAAAAGACTATTAGTGCATTTAGAAAGGATTAGTCTACTAAGCTAGATGATGCATTATGGGTATATAGGATTGCATATAAAACACCATTAGGCATGTCTCCATATCAACTTGTTTATGGTAAATCTTGTCATATCCTTGTTGAACTTGAAGATCATACATATTGGGTTGTGCATGCTTTGAATTATGATTTGACAGATGCAGGTGCAAAATGCATACTTCAAATAAATGAGATGGATAAGATAAGAAAGGAGTCTTTTGAGAATGCCCACATTTATAGAGAACGAACCAAGGCTTGGCATGATAAAAGGATTCTAAATAGGGAATTTAAGGTTGGATGGAAGGTGTTATTATTTAACTCACTCCTTAAATTTTTCCCTGAGAAGTTGAAGTCCAGGTGGTCTAGACCATTTGAAGTCACTAATGTGTGGCCCCATGGAGCCATCAAAATCAAGGGGCATGATGGAAGCACTTTTGTAGTGAATGGATAACAATTAAAGCTGTACCATGATGGGGACTTTATGGAGAAGGCTCATCCTATCTCATTACAGGAAGTTTGAAGACACCACTCTCTGTCTGGTTATCGACGTTAAATTTAGCGCTTATTAGGAGGCAACCCAACATTATTTTTCTTCTTTTATTATCTGTTTTTGTTTTTCATTTTTGTTTTCCTGCTCTCTTTACTCTAAACTCTCTTCCTCAAGGTTATTTGCAACATTAATTTGATTATGGTGAAGATAAGCTTGGAACAAACACAAAGGACTCCAAAGAGCATTTCAAGTATCACCTACAAATCAAAGGAGTCTCAGTTCTTTTATCTTTTATTTTATTCCAGCAATATTAAGGATAATGTTGGATCTAAGTGTTAGGGGTGAGTTTATTAGTTGCTCTCATTTGACTTGTTCTCAATAATTTTGTTGATGTGCTGAAATTAGAAAATATAAATTTTTTTGTGAATTTATGTACTTCATTGATTTTATTTAGATTTATTTTACTTATTTTTCTGAGCTAGTAATTTTGTCTGTCACTGTAAGATACTCAGTTGTTGTGCTTAATTAGGTAAGATAATCAATTTACAAGTCAAGAACATGAGTCTTGAGACTATAAATCTAAGCACTATAATTTAGCATGTGGTAGATATGGATAAATGATTGAGTTTATAGGAAAGTGAATTATACATTTATTTCTGAACTCAGGTATTTTCAATTGTTGTAGATGAATTGATTATCTAGTGGAGAGATGATTCAAGGTTTAAATATATATATATATATATAATTCACTCTGTTGGCTTGAGCTGTACTTAGTAACTGGGGGCTTCACCAAAAAATGTTGTCCTTCATGTCAAACGATGCGGTGTGAGTTATGAGTGTGCCAAAGACATCTTGGGGTAGTGGGTTATGTAGATTGAGTAACTGGGGGTATGCATCACAAATACGAGATCTTCACGTCAAAATAGGGTATAACAGCCCAAGAACAAAATTGAAGCATAAAGTGCAGAGAAATTAAATAAATAAATCCATGTTGATCTCTACTGCATATGAGTTGAGTTAAGATTTGCGCACGATTGTTTGAGGCATTTTAAGTTCTTAAATGAATGTTATAATTTTTCTTTCTTTTGCTTGATTGGCTTTCTGCATTTGTCACATACTACGTACACACACACACACACACTAAAGTCTCATGGATGAATGGGAATGATAAGTGGGTTGCTATTGAACCTAATGTTTAATTTGTTAAGCATTCCTTTTATTTATATTGGTGACGGACTATCACTAATAAAGAGAAGTGAGTTTGATAAATCTAGGAATTGACTTTAAGAGTAGCACAATTTTAGTATTACTTGAGGATAAGCAAAGGTTCAAGTGTTGAGTGATTTGATGTGTCTATTTTATGCCGACAAAATACCCATATTTTGAATTTATTTTCATCTCAAAATATTGTAATTTGATACTTTTTGGCATGATTTTGCACAATTTGAAATATATTTGTGTCACAGGAATTTTGATGAAGGTTTTAAGCTACATGAAGCCAAAAAGTGGAGCAAAACATACAAGCAAGAGTTCACCTATTCTCAACTAATTCCCTCACTTGGCCACGAGTGAGGAGGCAATGAGGAATGAAGTTACTTAAGGACCAGGTACTGGCTTGGAGAAAAGGAGTTTGACCCGGTGTTGGGTGAACTCATTTCTTGGGAAGAAAGACGCGTTGAGTGTAACATCCTACCTCCTGACACCTCCATAATTGACCAAAAACTTCAAAATTCAACCAAACATAACCCCAACAACTTGAAACAATTCTCCAAGACTTCAAATAGCTGAAACGAACCCCAAAAACACCAGAAAATGGGTTCAGGCCGTGGCCACTATAGTACCGCTGCGGCTCCGGCCTCCCCTATTTCTCAATCAGTTCTGGCTTCACTGGCACCGTGGCCTAGACTCTGGAGCCGTGCCGCCCCATACTGATATCCCATATCAGCAACTTTCATACTTGGGGGCAAACTTCCGACGTGCATAACTTTATAGTCCGACCTCCGATTGACTTGATTCCAACTCCTACAAGTCAATCTAGTCCCAATCTAGCTATTGACACCACTTTCACCTTAATCCTACTCTGTATGGAGATTCTAGACCTCTGACACCGTTTTGGTCACTTATTGACCAAAACTCACTATTAACCACTTCTAATTGCCACTAAAGGCAACTGGTCACTCAAAGACCATTCATGCAGGTCCAAAACCCCAAAACCAACTTGTCCAAAGAGGTTTTACTCCTATGGAACCATTCCTCTGAGATTTGACCCCTTGGAACCCCAACTTGTCAAAATGGGCTACAGGCCCTAAAACACACCAAACAGGCCCAATACTAACTTTCATCATACATAGCACATACACACAACATACATACCACGAATAACCTCATTTCCACATAAAACCATACATTCATCCATTACAAAACCCTTTATCCTACTTGGCACATGATACAATATCTAATTACAGACACTACATAGACCATTCCCACGTACGTAGCTACTCCCGCGTCTTCTCCGGACTTGTGTCAGAACCGTCACCTGAAAGGTTAGTTCATGGGAGAGGGGTGTGAGACATTGTCTCTGTAACCGGGGACAACCACACACACACACACACACACATACATACATATATCTCATGCAATTCATGTATGCAATGTGAAATGAATGGTATGCATGTCTCCCTCGCACACAGCTAGAACCACGGGCTGTCGTCATAACAGGACATTTCATATAGGTAACTCCCTTCCAACAGTCGGTGAAGACTGATTCCGGGACATTACCAAGCTCACTTTATACTAATGCAACCTGGCCAAAGGTTACACTAGTGCTCGGACCGTGGCTCTCCTTTCACTGGACCACCTCGAATTGGTGGTGATTTAAGGAAGGTACAATCCACTGCCGCCTGGCTCCCTTGGCCATAAGGGAGGATTTAGTGATAGGGATCCCAACCTTATCCTCCCTAATCATATCTCATATCATCATATTTCATATCATCATGTATCATATCATCATCACGACCCAATCCACCATATATCACAACCTCACAATGTCATGTGGTGATGCTCATGTATCATCATATAATCATCATGTATCATCATATCACAATGTCATATATTCATCATGTAATGCCATGCCAATATCATCATCATAATCATCATCGTAATCATTATAATCATCAAAATCATCGTCTAGCTGTGTGCATACCACGATATATAGAAAATAACACACACACACACACATATAAATATCATGGTATGAAAGAAACATGCATATAGATGCAATATACTTACTATCATACAATACAATACAAACAAGCAAACACCCGATTACCTTAGGCTGTCAATACCACACACGTGAGTTCCACGAACTTCTCGAATTGTTCAACATGCGTGAACCCCTCTCGGTTAACCCAATAACCTTCATAATAACACAATTTTTCTATTAATACAATATACCAAACATCCAAATTCCACAATCCAACCACTTTAGCCTAACCCAAGGTTCCAACACTTCTTTCATGCATCAATAAGCTCTTAGGGACCATTCAAATACTATTCAACTACATACACTTTAGATTCCCAAGAGATCTAACCGAAATCAACTTAGGGTTAAGCTCAAATCATACATAAACCCTTCAAAACTCACACCCAAGCAACAAGAATACCAAAACATATTTCATTAACCCCATTTCATCTATTTCAATCGGTAGATTTCGTCCCAAACCGGCAATCCAACCTCAAAACCTTAAAACCCCAAATTCCAACCAAAGAAAATGGAGAGGGAGGAGTAGAGAACACTTATCAACTTGAATCCAAGCTTCCAAAGGCTAAAAACAACTCCCAATAGCCGAATCCAGCAAACCCTAGCAGAGCTCCTAAGTTTCTTCACCATTTTCTTTCTTTCCGATCATCCGAAATGATCCGGATTTAAACAAAAATCCTGAATCTCATAGCAACCTCAGCATACCCTTGCCGCGGCTCCACCGTGTTCAGCTAAAACAACACCACTGGAATGGTTCTCGCTACGGCGGCCCTGCTTCTCGCCACGGCGTGGAGCTCTTCCAGACTCCACTTGAGCCTTCTTCTGTCCTGTTTCCTCTGGTTCTAAACACAATGCCAAGAAAAATATCATGAGGGGTGTTACATTGAGATGGCACCAAATGGAGAAGAAATTGTTGTACTTGGCGCTGGCTCGTCTTGCATTCCTAACTTATCTCTTTACGTGTTTTTGTGATATTTTAGGATTTTATGTGCTTCTAGATATTCTATATAAAAGGAAACATGACAAAAATAGTCAGGGGGGATTCAGTCAAGCATCTAGAGGCTAGAGAACACGATTCTGAAGCTTTTTGAGCAACTAGAAGAGATCAATAGGCAAAGAGAGTAAGAGATTGAGGGCGTTTTGGAGCAACTTTTGAGTTTCTTCTTTTCTACCTTTCTCTTTTGTGGTTTTTGTTTTATGATTTGGGATTTTATCTTTGTTGAGATGATTAAGTTTATGTATTGCTAAATTCCCAGTCACAAGTAGGGATATAGCCTAATTGGGATTAACTCAGTTTTATAAATTTGATTATAACTTTGAAATTTGAGCTTTAATCTTATTTATATGTTTGATTTTTATAATTATATTTGTCGTCCTTGTTTTAATATTGATTTTGTGACTTATCACCATAAAACCTAATTTATGGGCAAGCTTCAAGAACCAAAAGGAGAAGAGTGAGCCTAGATCTAGGAAGACAAACGTAGATAACTAGATTAGTGATAGATCTAGGAATTTACGGTGGCTTAAGTTGTAGTTTCGTGGTTTGGTTAGATGAGTGGATTGCGCGAGAGCAAATTTAACTCTAATTAAATACATATTAACATGCTGAGAGGTGATTCCAACGTAATAGAAACAATTGTCACTATAATTTCATAGAGTCTAATGAATTGAATTATCCCAATAGGTGAACCCTGATCCTTTGAATTCAAGATGGAGGAAATTTTGAAAATGAAAGGACATTTCATTCTTTCAATTTACGATGTTTGCTGCCCAATTAATTATCTTGTATTTGTTGGAATCAGCATTTCCCTCTAGAATGGAATAGCGCAAACATACCTTCAATCACACATGCAAATGCAATCAAGAGAATCAAGTTCCATTCTTTTACTGATGAATTAAATTTATAAATTGAATTGTTTGCTTCCCTTTTTTATTTTCAATTTCCAATTGAATTATTAATTGCTTTTGGATTAAAAATTGTGGATTGGTAAATTTCACAATCTCTTTTGGATTCGACTTCAGAATACTCCAAATTTTTTAGTACTACGATCACCTTATGTACTTACGAGATTCTGATCATTTAATTACACATTTAGTTTTTACTTTTTGATTGAAAAAGTAACTGTGCAAGTTGATTTACTAATAATACCAGCCCATCTGATAGTACTTCTTTTCGTTAAACATTTACGTAGATGTACCTGGTGAAGATCTTCAATGGATTCAAAAGATATTAGAACTGCTTGGTTTTAAAATAATATCCAAGTATTGGTTATTCATTTTTTTTAATTCATCAGAATTAACTTCATTGTGCATCAAGCATCTACCAATACATAAAGGGGACTGTATTTCGTTCGCTAAATATAAAAGACATTTTTTATCCAAATGTACAGCAGTGATCTTTGGGGATATTTTTATGGTTTTTCCTCCTCAATAGGGATACGTGTATTTTAGAGTATAAATTGCATTTCAATAACCAGTGTTAAGAAATTGGGCTATAGGATTTTATTGGAATAATGGAGTAACTCAGTCATTCTCATAGGATTTTTTTTTTGTTTGCTCTACAGAATTTTCTTTTTGTCTCCAAAGATGATCATTCTCTAATGAAGGTTATTGATTTTGGTCAGTCAGATTCTGTAAGGCCAGGTAATAATTGATTTATCTAAGATAGCATCCATTACTACAGCATACTTATACCATATTTAAGTTGCTAATCTATTTGACCTAATTTTAGTTTCAATTTTGGTATATATTGCACTGGGATGGTTGACTTGAAGCATTCAAACTCCTAGAGAATAACTAAAGAGTCATATGTCCTGCTGTATTATTATTTAATAAAGGCACCTGTGTTGATTTGAAGAAGTCTAAAGTATAATGGAAATTGCATATTTCAAGATGATTGGCTACTTTCCTTATGGGATAATTGTGCAATATCGGTATGTAGCTTTATCACTGCTGATTCCTACTTCTCTACTTCTCTTTTTCTGATTCAGTTTAAATCTATGGGATGTATGAAATACAGAGGTAGAGACTTTGTATTTTATTAGATTCAAAAGCCTGTAAACATTACTATATAGATCATTTGTTTAGATATTTGATTATATTTTAGCATTTTACAGAGGATCAAAGTATTCTATTTTGTACATGCTACTGTAATTCATGCTTCTAATAAAGTAAATGTGTCATTACTTGCAGGAATTATCACTAGAGGATATGGGTTGTTAGGGGTCAGACTTTACTAGGAGGAATGTGACCCGAAATGAACACGCGCTAAGTAGCATTTTGGAACATGATAGATTCTTTTAAGAAATGTTAATTGTAAGTACAACCTCCCTCCTTTGGTTAGTTATTTGTAATTAATTTACTCGGGTGGATTAGTAAAAGTGAAACAGGGACTGACTTTTTGTTACTGTTTGTGAAGAATCCAACGGTATACCATTTTAATGTTGGAGTGAGCAGGGCAGTCTCAAATTGATCTACACGTGATCTTGATCAGCAAAACTTTTGAATGCTAAGAATATCTTAGTTTTATAAATATCTTTTTTTCTCTTCATGTTTAGTAGATATAGTCATAATGAAAATATGTCAGCTTTATGATCACCTTGATAATTTAATTTTAGAACTTTCACTTCATATACCAGTGCTAGAGATCTATTATCGTAAAAATAACACTATCTCAATCACAACACTTATCTAAAGTAAATATTTGCCAAAAAATTACATTATAAGATATCCCCGTTACATGTGCTGTTGAAAAAAAAATTGATTAACCCTGTTTTCTGTTAGAAAAAATCCCCGTTTCTCTACTAGTTTGTTTTTTTGGACCAAATCTGATGCTTAATTTGAATTCCAATCATTTTAAGCTCATACAAAATTTAAAAAAAAAACAAAGAAACAAATTCCAATATCAGTTAATACGTTGTGGTATAAGGTATGATTAATGTAATATTTCAAAAGAAAGAAGAGAAACAAAATACAGGTATTGGATAAAGAAGTAAATGTAACAAATAAAAAGGTAAAGAATAAATTGTGAATAACTTCATAATTTACTTAATAGAGAAATTAAATTATGCACATATTTTTAGATATGGCATATCAATGAATTAAATTGCTTCATACTTCTTTGAGATATGACAACTTTTTTTACTCAAAAATTAACTCAAAGTCTCAATAAATAATTATTTAAACTTTAATTATTTGGTAAAAAATCTTTATAACAAAGTTAAATCAACCTAAGTAATAGAAAACAAGAAAAGAGAGACATGAACAATAGAGGTAGGATCAATGATGGAGAAGGAGAGGCTCACCTGTCCCATTCTCGCGATTCGGATAGTTTCTTTTTTTTTTTTTCCTGAAACAGAGGCAGAGATTAGGTGATCCTCTCCTGAGAAATCACTTATTGGCTTATGGAAGAGGTGGTTCGCGTTCGGGATGGGTATGTTATCTGTGTCCGTTGGATATCCAGATAAAAGTAAGTTTGGCAACGATAGCATTTTTCTTTGATAACCCAAAGATGAAAACTGAGTGGTGGTTTGCAAAGAAAAGTGGTAAGAAAAGAGTCTTCTTACTGATAACGTGTTGTATAATTTGTATAAAATAATGTAGAGAATCAAGAAATTAAGAGAGGAGTAAATATGCATTGGCAAAAAATATGTGTTTTATTCATTTACTAAGAGATATTTATATAAAAGATAGGTTAAAATTTAACCTTAAAATAGATAATAATTTTTTAATTAAATAAGATAAATAGAAAATATGACTCAATTATGAGATAAATAACATTCTAGACGGACATCCAAAATTTTTTTTAATAGAATTTAAATTAAAAAAAAAATAACACGACGGACTGACGGAGTTAATGCACAAAATCTAAGAAATTAGTTAAATATATGTTTTATCAGAAAATCACATAACCCACCAGTTTTCGCACAAAGCCCAATAGAAGCTGAGAAAAGCTGTCACTATCCTATCATGAATACTGCAGTTTGTGCTCATCAAGAACAATATATGTTAATTATGTATTTTTTATTTAAAGATATACTCCTTCTTATTTTTAATATAGGATATCCTCTTAAAGAGTTTTTTTATTTTAAATATATGTCATTTTGCAAAATATCTAATTCTAGATTATTGATTATACTTTTCCAATAAAACCTTTGGTTTATTTTGTGTACAATTAAGAGGTGCAACTCTAGAAATATTAAGAATCATTAATTTAATGTTGGAATATAATGTCCTTAATAATTAAGTGCAATATTGAAAGCTATTGAAATTTTTAGATAAATTTGTTGATATAACTAACTTTTTTTATTATGTATAGAATAGTTAAAAATAACTTATATTAAATACTAGAGGGATATTTTGCTTCTTTTATTTCTCTCTTTTCGAATGTATTGTATGTTGGGAATTTTTTGTAAGCTTCATATTAAAAGATATCCAAGGGTTTAAGTATAAAATTTAATTTTTAGATTCATTAAAATTCATGTAGGGGGTATATTTAGTTTATTTGAGTTATACATATTCTAGTCCTGATGTAGGAGTTTAACCTTGTGCCTAGATGGGGAGAAAAGAGGGGATGAGAGAAAAGCAGGGGGAGAGAACTGGAGGAAAAGTGGGAGGAAGAGAAAATTGTAAGAAGAAGGAATAATATGTGGGTTCTATATATTTCTTATAACATCTCCGATTTTGTGAATATTATAATATGTATGAAAATATAAAGATATAGCATGTCATGCATTATTTGAATAAAAGAAAAGGTAAAATAGTAATTTCACATATTTAGACCATAAATGAAATTATTTTACATTATTATCCTTGATTAGAAATTTTTTGCAGTTTGGTCCCTGAATAAAAATTTATTTGCCATTTGGTAATTTTTGGGTAAAATTTGAAAATATAAATATATATGTCAAAATGGACCTTATGGCATGCTAGACTTAATGGAATAGTATATTGAGTTCAAAAGGATTCATTTGAAAAAAAAATAGACTACAGAATGCAATAGAAATATTTAACTGTAAAAGAAAAAGTATTGTGAGGGTCTCATAATACAGATAAAGTAAAAAAGAAAAGTATAGAGGAACCACATAAATATTGTTTGTGACAGTTATTAAAGATAAATACATATTATTGTTGTTGTTGTTGTATAAAGGAATAAACAATATTAGAAAATATTGTAAAAATACCTATAACTGTCTAGGTAAAAAGTAACTAGTACAAGATATATTTTGACTAGAAAAAATATGCAGTATGAAGTACATTTCCTCCCCTCCTATTGGACAAAACTTAAACATGTGATTTGGAGGATTATTTTATTAATTATGATGTCATGGGTTATGTAAATTGGAGGGACACTTGGACTAGTTTTTGTGGAAAATTGAAGATTATATCTTTGTATGCATACTCCTTCTTGTGACTGACATATAAAGAGGAGAGAAGAGAAAGTGAGCTGAAAATTGTCCCAGGAAATAGAGGAGGAAAACATGAGAAAGAAGGAGGAAAAGGAAGAAAGAAAATCAAAGTTTCAAGAGATAAGTTTCTCCTTCTAACTTCTAGGGATTTTTATTTAAGTTTTAGGTAGTTTAAGTTGGTTGGTTGAGTTTTCTTCTTCTCCTCTTTGAGTATGGAATATTGACCAAGCATAAGGTATAAGGAAGGAAAGTGTTTTCATGAAAAGAAATCAAAAGAAAGCGTGAGAAAGTGCAAGAAAAGCATGATTTCACAAGTTTAAGCAAGGTTGTAGTGAAATCTCCTCCTTTCCTTTTTAAGAACTGATTTCAACCTCATGAAAAGTTGGGGAAAAAGTTGGAATTTCATGTAACTAATAGTAAAAATGAATTCCTCATGCTTAAAGTATCTAAAGATAGGTAAGGTTTTCAAAAGAAAGGTAAAGATAAAGAATATGGAATTTTAGGGTTTATTTGGTTCTTTAGAAATTGGCCCTAGGAATTGGTTCATTAAGTAAATGTTTGATGATGTATCTAGATTTGGGATAACTCAAGGAAGCACTAGGGAAGGTTGAATCCAAAGGAAAAAGCAAAAAGTTTCATAAAGGTAGCAATATTACATTTCCTACTCTATGTTATCTTGTTGTGTTTTATGATGTACTATGAATTGTCATATGGTTGTTTTAACGATTATTGACTCATTTTGGCTGAATTTAATGTAAGGACTTTGCTTGGGATGTTATTTTCTAATGGAAAACTTTATCAAAATTTTTACATAACAATATGGTATAATATGTTTTAATATGCTTTGATTGATTTTTTATACACAAATGATAGCATGTATGCATGGAATGCACTTACTACTGAGATTTCCATAATCTGATAATCTTAAACATTCACATGATAGGGCCAAGCAATAGCAAGAATTTAAGGAAGACAGAGTAAGGAGGAGGATAATGATGATTAGAATGCTATTAGCTATTGTGTCACATCTCTTTGTCATATTATATAAATTTGTACATGAATTTATAAGGCTATTTGTTAATGTGATTATGTTCCTCTAAGTTTTCCATGATGTTAGGTATAAGTTTTGAACAAGTTATGTGCATATAAGTATGTTATAAAATTAGTTTTGATAAGTATTGTTTAAAACTATCTAATTAGACATGCTAAGAATAAAATAGAGCAACTCTATTCAAACCAAGGTATAACATATGAGTAATTTATATGGCTGAAAAGAGAATGAATGAGCTTTCTAGGAAGCTAAAAAACACTTAATTTGGTTAAGTGCAGCAAAAGTTATGAATTTTTACAATTAAGGTAGAAAATTGGGAACATTGGAAATTTACCATATATATAGTAATTTTCTTGCTAAATGCTATACAAATTGACACGTTCAAAGATCAATTGCATATTTTTCCTATATAGAAAATGTTTTAAGCTATTTTTAAATATTTGAATCATCTTTATACATTTTTTTTAAAATTAGTTATGATTTTTCAAAACTTAGCTAGAATTAGTTATAATTTTAAATTTCAAGCTTCTAAAATGATTTAATTGGTCATTAAATAAGATATAATACATGAGAAATGATGTTAGAAAGTAAGGTGTTACATTTCTTCCACCAAAATTTCTCTTCCAAAATAAAGAGATTTTGAAGAAAAAACTCTCATTCCAAAATTACCCACCATATTATAACTTTTAAAGACTTTTTATAATTTTTGAAATGAAAATTAAAATTAGACAAAATAATTATAAATTAAGATTAAAATTAAAATTGTATTTTAATTTCATTGTGTAATATTTTATTAAAATTATATAAATAATATGCTAGAATAATAAGTTTTATTATATATATTTTCCTAAAAATAGTAAAGGTATTATTGACAATGTGAAATTAGTTACTTTTCTCATTTCTCTTTATTTTTTCTGTTGATCTAAGTATGGGTAGAGGAAATTTCTCTCCTCACTTTTCTCTTCTATTATTTTCCCTCCCTCTATTTTTTCTCCTCCTGTTTTTTTTTTTTTCATCTAAAGGGAGAGTAAGAGAAGAAGAGGAATTTGTTTTATAAATAGACCTCCTACATTGTGATGCCATTCTCACTAAGCAAAATCTCCCTTTCTGGGGTTTTGATCAATTAGTCCTAGAAAGCGGTTTTGATAAAAAAACAATCAAGCCTCTTAGGCAGTTTTTGTCCATCGTGTGCACATACATATGCATGCGTATACATGCGCATATATGTGTGTACATACGTGCATGGAGTATCTAAAATAAATATTTTATAAAAAAGAAAACCAACCACGATGATGTTAAGACTACTCAAATGCATTTTCATGCTCTCATGTATAATTCTTTCAATATAAAAATATAAAATTTATAATAAATTGCATTATTTATAAGTTATAAATAGTATATTTCATTTTTTTTCATACAATGTATAAAAATGAATACATTTAGTTATCTTTTGGCTCACTAGCACAAAAAAACTATTCTAGGATGACATTAGAAGACTACTATAAGGGAAATCGTCCTTAAAAATGTGTACAATGACATTTTCAAAAGAGTCCTATATTTATAATTAAGATAAAAAAATTTTATATTTAGAATAAAAAAAATACGTAACAGTAGTATCCTCCGGAGAAGACATGATCCTATCACCTTATTTTCTATTTTCCTTGGATTATTTTTATTCTAGCGTAAATTTTATGACGACAAATCTACATTCTTATCTACAAAAGCTCGAACGACATGATTTACGAGTGAGGGTTCAATCAAGAACGTCAAATCCTCAGGAATAGAGTCCTTCATCAAACACAAATTAACACAATTAGACAGAATAAATAATCCAAAAAGCCTTTTTCTTTTGATGAAAACCAACCATTAAGTTGATATACGTAGGCTACTCGTCCAGGTGTATATATATATATATATATGGATACAAGGCTTCTATTATAATAAACTTCAATATGGAACCGACTCGTTTTCAAACTTCAAATATAAAAAATTTGAGTTAAAATCCAAGATAATTTTTTTAAAAAAAATTGCAATAATTTTTTTATTCAACTGCTTAGGCACGAGAGGCCTCTCCGCTAATATTTTTTTTATGATAACATAATAATATATAAAGTTTTGCCCCATAGATAGTAAGAGAACATAGGATGGAAAGAAAAGTGGGGGAAAGGAGATATGAGATTCAGATTTTTTTTATCAAAATTTTTTTCCAAAAGTAAAGAGATTTTAAAAAAAAACATTTTCAAGAGAAAAAGAGACATGGGATCCATATATTTCTTTTTTCAAAATTTTTTTCCTCTTGTTCATCCTAACAAAAAGAGATAAAAAAAATTCTCCATCTTGACTTTATCTTCCATGGATTTTCTCTCTTATTTTCTCCCTTCATCCAAGCAAAGCAATGCATTCATTTTAGGGGCACGCACACTTGCACTAAAACAGGGGCAACAGAGTTTTCACTTTTCCACACATAATCTTGCAACAGAAAAAGAAAAAAAAAAAGTCTCAGCGCAAATCCATCAAACCGATATTCATGTATATGTATATATTAATTAAGGACTACGTACCAATATTGAAAACTTTTATTTTTCCACCCACTTCTTCACTAATTCTTCATTTGTCAAATACGCATATCCCAATATCACAGTCTGATGCGATTCTTGTGTTAAACAATGGGCTTAAGCTTAACTTGTCCCCTTCTTCTTCATCTTCTCTATAAGTAGTACTCTGCAGTAACAGTAAGGAGGACATGTCGGAGCTATTATTAGGCGTTTCGAAGCTGTCTTCCTGGCTCAATTGAGAAGCCACAAACTTGTCAAGAGCCCTCCAATCAGTAGTCACTTTCTTTGAGGGTAAAACTGATTTGGTTTGGTCATCTTCTTTGTTATTGTTGTTGTTGTCTGATATTATAGACACTGATGAGCTTGGCCTCTTAGTCAATGGCAGAGACGGGCTTTCTAGGTGAGGAAGCTGGTGTATGAATTGGTCTGATGAGTGAATCAAAGTGCTTAAGTTATCCACTTCTATCTCTTGCTTGCACATGTAATAATTGTTTTGTGCTGTGTTATAACTCTGATGATGAGACTGCCTTGCCATCAAGTCCATCGGATCCACCACTGAGCTCAGTCCACTTGTTTCCTCCAGCAAGTAGCTTGAATCCCATCCATCTATGGCCTTCGTTTGCCCATTCGTTTTTTTCTTGAAAGCTCTGCATACAACCCATCCTTCCTCCTGCACAATCACACACATATATATATTTATTACATATTTTTATCATTTTTTATTAATTCACTAATATGGAAATTCTAATTTATCGATATCTAGATTTATTTTAATTTATTATATCATGGTTAGGATATTGTCTAGTTTATTAATCTCTTCTCAAGGGGAGCATTCTCTAACACTTGCCTCATGCATATGTATAATTTGCTTTGTTTGGAATAAATGAAAAATAGGAGGAGAAGAATATTATAAGAAAAAATACTTAGATATATAAGAGGGTATCTAGGTTTTCTCTTATTTTTTTTCTGAATTTTCCTCTCACCCATATTTTCACCTCATCCAAATAGAGAGTAAAAGTGTTGTTAAGAGATTAAAGTTATTTGTTAGAGATACTTTTTATAAATAAGCTAACCCCAATGAAGTTGTATAATTTGCTGTTGGTTACTATTATTTGTAAGTATGATTGATAGATATTAAGTGGTAGGCACTACTGAGTCTACGTAAGAAAAGTACTATTTTCTTTATAATATTGCTTTAAGCTTTTGTGAATTTATCTTCGACACGATTATCAACTAGTGGGCGTGGTCAAAGAATGTTGAAAGATGGCCTACTTAGTAATCAATAACACACAGAATCAAGTCTACCGTTTACGTTTGACAAGTGAAATGGCAAGAAAGCGTGTACCAGAAAGAGGAATGTCATAAACAAAGTTTCAATTATTCTCTGCTGAAAGTAGTATGACTTTTGACTTAATGTTGGTGAAAGTCGTCATGTTTTTATAAGAAAGCTTGTACGTACAACCTTGGTGAAATGTTAGCTTTCTCCATAGACCACTAACATTTCACCAAGGTTGTACGTACAAGCTTTCTTATAATGCAGTAACACTAAACTAGAAAAAATGAGTTCTACTGTAAGACCATTGTTTGTGTGCGCGTCTGAAAGAGGAAAAAGTGAGCGAATAGGTGATAATGGAAAGCCAACCACTCATAACACTCGAGTAGTTCATTCAATTCAAAGCACAACTCGCATAAACAACAAAATATGAAAGCGCGTGAGAAGATATATGAAGAACTAGCCTGTGGAGGTCCGTTCTCATCTGATTCAAGCCTATATTCGTGCATGATCCAGTCAGTTTTCTGGCCATTCGGGGCTCTTCCTTTGTAGAAAACCAGGGTCTTCCTCATACCTATGAGCTTTGTCTTGTCGTACACCGCCTTGTCTCTTCCTGTGGCCTTCCAGAACCCCGCCATGGTGGCTCTGTTCGTCCTCGTCCCTGTTGGATACTTCTTATCCTTGTGGCTGAAGAAATACCACTCATTCTGCTCCTCGTACCCGATCCTACATCTCTCTGTCATATCATTCATCTTTATGTTTCCGAAAAGCATGGACAAGATTGTTTGTGTGTGTGTGTAAATATATATATATATATATACCTGAGAATTTGAACAAAAAACTTTGTACAAATTATATATATATATATATATTTCATCCCTATACCATAACTAGTTTCTTTAAAACAGATCCAATACACACACACACATATATACACTAAGAGAGATATCGGTAGATATGCATAGCGATACAAAGAATATGGGGGCAATCTAGCTAAAGACCTAATAAGCACTATACTAAAACACATGTTAAGATACGAAATAAACAGAGAGATCCCAGCATAACGAGACATATATACACTATTTAGGTACAATTCGAATCATGTCCAGACTGATGCATATGCGAATACATATCAAGTATGATGTGGCTGAAGCATCGGTTATTGTAGAATTTGACATGGAAAACCCTAAATGGAAAGTGGCGACGGATGAGTACCGAAGAAAGAAGAGGACTATACATGTGTATGTATACCTTGAAGATCCCATGGTTCGATACGATATAGATCGATCTCTCTGATAACATCTAGATCAATCTTCTGAGAAGCAACTTTCTTCCTCAGATAATAGCCAACAAGCTCTTCATCGGTTGGGTGGAAGCGAAACCCAGGTGGGACACATGACTCCATCGACTCCTTCATAGCAATTACTGGTACTGCATAAAATTCACAACCGCCATGAATACCAAACACACTTGAGTTTCATCATCATGTATAAATTATAACCAAAGAGAGAACCATATGTGAATGACAGAAGAGAACTCCAAGATTAGCTTTAAAAGAAGGGGGAAGCAAAATTGTAAAGGGGAATAATTAATATATTTTAAGCCCTTTTAGTGGATAGGTGACAAGTGTTATCAGAGATAATCATCGTCATGTGGTGTTGAGCAACCACAGTCACCAAAAATTCAATCTGAAAAAAGAAATCAGCGCGTGTTAAAAAACAAAGCCCAAAATTTCAGAAACAATAATGATTTGTACGTCCAGGGTTTGTGAGAGAGAGAGAGAATTATGAGAGTTTGGGTTTGATAGTTTGGTGCCTTAGCTTAGGGTGGGTTGGTTTGTGGAGGGATCTGCTTATGATACGGACAACTAGAGGCTTGTGCTAATGATGTTGTCTTGTGTTAGTGAATGGTAGGAATGATTCAACAAGAATCCATTCCACTGCTATAAATAATTTTATTCATGAATTATTAGACACATAGGTTAATGACTACTATGTCTGAAACAAACAAAAAGAAATTGTTTTTTTTTTCACAAGAAATTAAACACAGTAATTTAAATGAAAAATTCTAAAGTGGTTTAAAAAATAAAACAGGATGAGAAGGAAGTAATGGGAATATTGATTATAGGGAGAAGTATGGATGACGTTATCACAAAATGGCACGCGTTTCTCGAAAGAGAAAAGTTTTGTATTGGATCAAGGCCTGACATGGGAAGGATAAGAGAGAAAGAGAGAAAAGTTGTGTGTCTCGTTGTGGAAACTGGGGCTCTCTGACTCTCTTGTCTCTTTGTCGAGAATTTTCACGGCACATCTGACTTCTTTCCTCGTTGATGGACTCTCACCAGAGAAAATGCCGACTCAAAATCCCTGTATACTAACTTTTCTATCCCAATATGTTGCAGCCTTCTCCTATCTTTCGTTTTCAAGGCGCATTCTTCACACACACCCATATAGGTGAGTACTGGGGTTCTCATACTCGTACACAAGACATCAGAGAGAAGAAAAGTTCCACAATTTTCCATCCCATCTGAAAGGAAATATAGAAAGGAAGAACATTTCGAAGGAACACGATGGAATTTGAAGTTATTGGTTGAGATGAAAAGGAAAAGAAACTAATATATAATAGATGTTGAGGTGTACTCACCTGAGTTAGTGATGGGTTAGGAGTGGGATGAAGAAGACAAAAAGAAGAAATGGAAGAGGATGAAGACGAAGGAGGAAGAAAGCAGAGTAATAAAGGGAGAGGAAGGGAGACAATATGAAACTAAATGCTGTGGGACGTAGCAGAAAGAGTTGGAGCGAACATATAAAAGAAGAGAGAGAGAGGAAGGACCATAGAATTGTGCGCATGCCCTTGATGGTTGTCCCCCCATGGGTGACGTCACTGGCTACCTTCCTACTTCATGCCCCTTTTTTTATCTTCTTTTAAAAAAATTGTCGAGAAAGATTCAAATTGAAAAAAACTTTTGAATGACAAAAAATTTTAAATCAATATATTAATATTCAATATCAATATATTCAATTATACATATATTAACTCACACTGTTGTTGGCCAAAAAAAAAACTCACTGTTGGCAAAAAAAATTATTATCTCACACTATTCACAAATCAAATATAATTTAAAATTTTGTATAATGAATGTGTCTAATTTTAAATTATTCTAAAATGTATTAAAATTTAAAATTTAATTTAAATTCATGAATTATAATTCTTTTAATTATAATTTTGGCTCCATAATCCTTGAACTTTGAATTATATGCATATAACTTTTCTAACTTTTGTAATGAATCTCTTTACACTTTTAGGCTCTGTTTGGTATACAAAAACCAGGGCAGGGGAATGGGTATGGGAGAGCAAAGCCATAAAATTGTCAGTTTGGTGTGTAGGAAATGGCTTGCAAAGGAATGACCGACTCCTTCATAAATAGGAATAAGTATTACCACCTCCCCCCATGGGATTGAGAAGCTAAAAATGAGAATCATAATTTTTGGACAAAATTACCCCTCTATCACTTTTTAGTTTCAAGCCACCCTCTTCTCCAGGAGACATTCACGGTGCCACCTTCATATGGTGGCACAACTCTCTCTCCCTCCACCATCAACTTTGTCATCGTTCCAGCTCTCTCCAGTCGTCATTCTTTCAACGGTGAGGAACGCCAAGCTCATTTGCTCTATGCCGCCATCATCATCTTACCCTCAATTTGGAAACTCGTCATCGCCATCGAGTTGTCAGCCTGAAACTTCCCAGATCTAGAAACTTGTCATCACCGTCATCATCTCACCCTCGCTCTTGACAGTGGTGGCTTCTTGTTTGCATTAACAGATCTGAAACTTCCCAGATCCATCACCGATTTTTTTTGTTCTAAAATTCGCTTGTCTGTAGTGGCTGTGATAGTGGCTATGGCCGAAAGAAGATGATAGTGGTGGCTCTGGCGAGGGAAGAAGAAAGGATGAAGGAGTGGATTTTTTTTTTAATTTGAGGGTATTTGAATCATTTTGTATTTTTTGTCTTTCTTTTTTGTTATTCCCATTATCATTCCTTGACATACCAAACATATATTTAAAACTCAATCATATTCCCATTCTTATTCCTATTCCATAAGAAATCATTCTGTATACCAAATAGGGCCCTATTTTATAATTCTCTTACCAATAATTTATCCATTATTTTACTAATGGAATGTATTTATAAGGGTGTTCGTAGACTAAGCAGTTTGGGTTATAGTGAGAACCCAAGTCTGGCTAGATGAGCTTAGGCTGGTTTGGCTTGGTAAAAAAAGTTTAATAAAAAAACTTTAAAATTATTAAAAATATAAAAAAGTATTTTATTTTTAAAAAAAATTTAATTATCATCACTCAAAATATATTCCCTAGAGAAAAAAAATATTATGATCAAAAGTAACTTTTTTGTAAATCAAATACTTAACAATTATCACTACGCCAATTTAAGGTTATAATGGCGCTCAATAGTTGGGATTTATTATAAAAACGCTAATAAAAATGTGACACGGGGTACTTGAGTTGTCATTTCTATAAAAAACGCCAATTAAAATTGGAATCTTAGTTGACGTTTATATAGAAATGCCAACTAAAATGATTTAAAAATTTAAAAAATAAAAATATATAAAAATTAGTTGGTGTTTACTTATAAACGTCGACTAAAGGATTTATAAAAATAAAAATATAAAATAATAGAAAACATTAATTGGCGTTATTATGGAAAATACTAACTAAAAGTAAACTTTAGATGACATTTATATTTAAATGCCAACAAATATTATTTATAAATTAAAAAAATTGGAACAAAACTTTAGATGGCATTTATAACTAAAACGCCATCTAAACTATATTATTTATAAATTAAAAAATTGGGGAATAACTTTAGGTGGCGTTTATGAATAAAATGCCATCTAAAGTTTACTTTAGATGGCATTTAGTTTTAAACACCATCTAAAATTTACTTTAGATGGTGTTTATCTCATAAACGCTATCTAAAGTAAATATTTTACGTGGCATTTGTGTCTTAAACGCCATGTAAAATATTACTTTATATGGCGTTTGAGTTATAAATGACATGTATGTTAATTCCCGAATGATGTAATTTTTAATTTTGATGCTCCATCGGCTCACCATATCAGGAAAACCTTCCTCCCTCAACTTCGAACCCTTCTTGATCTCTCACCCATTTTTGCTTGCTGCCATCGAGCTCTCTCCTCTCCTCGCCATTGGTCTCTCTCGCCGTCAAGATCTCAATCTGCTGCTTCGGCTTCTTAGTCTTCCTCAGATTTGTTGTTTGTGTAGCGGATCTCTTCGAGCTCCCAAATCGTGGCTTCCTACTCAAATCATGATTTGTGATTTAGGGCTCTTTTAATTTTTAAATTTTAACTTCTACAATTTTTTCCATGCGCTTTTGACGTTCTCTTCCCCAAATCATGATTCCCCTGTATCCCCATTCTGGTGTGTGTTCAATTTCTGCATTGTGCATGTATTTCGAGTCCGTTGCATCACTTGTAGAAATTACTTCATTAAGTACTTTAGCTAAATTAACTATACTTCATTCTTTTGTGATAGATAGAATTGGTGTCTTTTGATGTTTACCTAAATTCTTTCACAGCTATGTTTAAGAATCAAGCACTGCTTAAAAAATCACAAATGGATGTAATTAAGAGATAATGCCTTGATGAAGCAACTTGTAGACCTTTGAATTATGATTCACATCTGTCAGCCAGTATGTCTTTTTACATGAGTTGAAAGTTCAAATATGTACTCAAGTTACTTGTATTTTACAGGCTTTTTTAGGCACCCAGAATGTTTCTAGCCTACAATAGGATGAAGCTTGGAGAGTAAATGTGCATATACAAGGATGTGACCTTGAACATGGGTATCTATGTAGCACCATGGAAGCTCTGAATGTTCCTATGGTTGACACGCCAGTAAGCATTTTCTTTTTTTGTTTGTTCCATCCTTTTTGTAAGAAAAATACATGAAAGAAATTAAGATTCAAGGCTATTATTACCTGTGTATTGACAAGTTTGTTCCTTTAGCAATTAAGCTTGATTTTTTGTTCAAATTTGATCTCAATTACTTATGGTGAATTACTTTTGGCCACAATTTGGACTCTAGTTTCTTATAAAATCTTCTTTAATATTTTTTGACTGATTAAGCAATCCTTTTTATGTACTTAACAAACTATTCATGGAAATTTTTATGTTTATTTGTTGAACTTTAATTTGTTGGTAGTAAGAAGAATTGGTTTTACTGGTGAGCTAGCCAACTAGTGTTTTGAATGTTTAGATCGTTGTTATCCAATGTTGGCTAGAACTTGGAATATTGATTGTTAATATGCTTATGAGAAGTCACTTTTCTCATTCTACATTGCAGTAGTAAGCAATATGATATGGCCAAAATTTTTTCTCTATCATTTTTCTGTTCTTAACTTCTTTTAGTCTAAATGTGTTTATATTATAAACTTTTAGGATATAGCAAGGTTGGTAGCATGACAGGTTATATTATGTCCTGTAGGATTTATCAAAGATGCTATTTTAGTTAAGACTGCTGCATTCTTGTACTTTTCTTGCTTCAATTTTATCCTAAATGGTTATTTATTAGTACTAGTTTATTATTTGTCCTTATCAAATAAGCTTTCCTAGAAGTATGTTAGCTTCATTCACTCTCTTAAATTATTTACTCGGGTAGTAACATTCTGGGAAGGGGAGATTGTTGATACCAAGAATTTTGTTTCTACATTCTTCTGCTTATATCCTTTAAGCTATAGGTTCTTATATTTACCTAATGATTTGGCTAATGACTTTATCTCTTTTGCCATTCTATAATTTACTTAATGATTTAATTTGTGCTTTGCTGCAGGTTGCAGCAACCACTCGAATTTACTTACTGATGACCATAGTCAATTACTCCATCTGCAATCACAATCTCCTCCTTTGATACTTGTAAACTATGCGTCTACTCAGAATTTTTAGCCTTTTACTGCTGTTCAATAGTAAGTTTTAGGTTTTTCTATCTCACCTTCTCCCGTTTGTTGTATGTTTGGTTGTCTCCACATGTATATTTATATATGATTTAGAGAGTTAAAATTCAAATTGTCTTGTATTTTGGTATTCTTAATCTGCAGTAAATTGTCAAAAGATGCAGCTGTGAAATTTTGCTAGTGCTTCATGGGCAATTAATAAAAAATTTAGGGTTCTGTTCTGTAAGTTCTTTTCAAACCACATTCCTGTATTTATCTTTTTTGGGCCAACAATATATATAATAGATGAGTTTTAGATTTCTACCGAGTCTGTTTGGGCCTACTTGAATCACATATGCTCTAAAGGTCGAAAGGATAAGTTTGGGCCTTTCAACACTAGGGCCTAATTGAATTGTGAATACATGGTTTATTTGGCAACTTGTCATGAAAAATGTTAAACATAATGAAATAATTATTTGGTAAAAGAAGTTATTTTGGCACTCTGAGCATCTTCTTCCCCGTTATTCTAAAAATTATAACAATTAAACAATTAAAGCAGTACTATAATCAATTTGATTGCTGAAGAGAATATTAGGCATAGTGGTTTCTCTGGTTCTAAGATTGTGATTAGCATATTGACATCTCTCATGTATATCACTAACAATGCTCTCTTACTTGATCTGGGGTTCCATTTTCTAGAACTTCCATTGATGCTCTTATCAAGTACTTCTCAGGGTGAAATTTTGAGAGTTTCTTGTACATCACTCTGCTCTTATCTCCTTTTATTACCAAGGGAAAAAAAAAAGTAAGACTTCAATGTCTCTAGAGCTTTCATAATATCTTCTGGGAAATTAACTTTTAAGAAAATTCTTGTATAATTTACTTGTGTTATTTTTTATTTTTAAGAAAATTCAAATTATTTTTAAATATGTACATATATATTAATATTAAAGACATTACAAAAAACTCTTTTCCTAAGGATTAAGAAGGTATGTGTTATTTTTTTAAAAAAATATATTATAAAGTACTTGGGCTTTCAAATAGGTTTAAAGAGCTATGCCTATATATAAGTAAGTTAGGATATAAGTAATTTTATAAATAATTTAATTATATTATATTATATATAATATATAAATTAGAAGTAATTTAAACAAGCTAGGTTAATAGGCTTACAAGTCTAGCCTATATACTTGGATGTATTTACAAGTGCTTCAGGTAAATTGTCAAAAGATTCTCAATCAGTTATAGCCTAATCAATTACTGTTCTATTCCTTGCTTAGGTGTATAAAGATAGGAATGTGTTTGTACAACTTGTAAAAAGAGCTGAAATGGCCAATTTCAAGGAAATTGCTCTCATTGTGGATACTCCAATTTAATTAATCATGTCTTTCAGTATTTTTGATTTACTTCTACTGAACTTAATAATTTGAAAGAATATTTTATCTAATAATTGATGATATAATTTTTTTCAGTGTTTTGAGCAAGAAAATAAATATGTAAGTAGGAGATTTTTTTTTAGGAATTGGTGTTGGTATAATAGAAATTGAATTATATATTATTTTGTCCTAATTTAATTGTAATTGAATTGCTAGAATGTAATTTAGGGTTCTATTAGAAAAGAGTTTTTTAGATATTCGTTCTAAATTTCTTCTCTCTACTTTGGATATGATTGTACATTATATTCTTTTAAATATTTTTTAGATATTCGTTCTAAATTTCTTTTCTCTAGTTAATTCAGTTTAATCTTACTTTAAAAATTACATTTAGGTCAATTAAAGTGTGAAAAATAACTGTTGGAAGTCTAGGTGCAAAGGTCTTATAGAGATAAAAGGATAAGTTTAGGTTCTTGGGGTTGGTGATTAACTTCAAAGCTTCTAAGGTATGTCAATCTTATTTATGCTGCCGATTTTTCTTTGAAAATTAGTTTATGGTAGCTAGGAATGGATTAGTGATTTGCAATTTGCCTAAAAATGGTTGTTAGACATGTATTAGTAGACTAAAGGTTAATTATGCATAGTATGGAAATGAATTTCACACAATGATATAAATAAAATATCAAGTGCTACTGGTTATAGCTTAAAAGTCTTCTTTTTTGTGTGTTGTTGTAGAATTATTGGACCCTCAACTGCTGGGGAGGCTCTGCCAAAATTTTTACCCATCCTAGGAATATGAATCGGACATGGATGTCTACAAATCATTTGACTCACAGATATTGGGATGGAGTGATAGAGTTCATTAGCTTTGCAGTTAAGCATGCTGATAACCTCGAAAAAATTATATGCCCTTGCTTGAAGTGTTGCTATAGGAAGTTAGTTAGCGCAGCTGAGTTGCAGTCACATTTAATATGTAATGGAATTGATCGAAGTTACACTTGGTGGACAAAACATGATGAGATGAATGGTGAGAATTGTAGTAAGAGGTATAGTGGGAGTTGTGGATCAAATGATTTCGACACAAGTACATTGGATGCTAATCATCTTGAAGAGATGGTAAATGTGATTGAGGATGAACTTCAGGATTGTCTGGAGATGTTTGAGAGGTTGAACAGTGATGCAGAAAAACCATTGTACTTTGGCTACATTAAGTTCATGATATTATCAGCCATTTTGAAACTGTACAATTTGAAAGCAGGCAATGGATGGAGTGATAAGAGCTTCACAGAGTTACTTGCACATTTGAAGGATATGCTGCCAGAGGATAATTTGCTTCCTAGCTGAACATATGAGGCTAAATGAATGCTGAACTTGATTGGGATGAGCTACGAGATGATACATGCTTGTCCTAATGATTGCATTTTATTCCAGAAAGAATATGCATTTTTAGACACATGTTCTAAATACAATGCCCCACGATATAAGAAGAAAGAATCGACCCCAGTGAAGGTGGAATGGTATTTTCCCATCATACCTAGATTTAGATGCATGTACAGTAGTGTAGAGAATGCGAAGCTTTTAACATGACATGCGGATGAAAGAATTAAAGATGGAAAGCTTAGACATCCTGCAGATTCTCCATAATGGAAATTAATTAATTGTGACTACGAAGACTTTAGGGTAGAAGATAGAAACCTATGCCTTGCCTTATCTACCGATGGAATGAACCCGCAAGGTATGCAGAGTAGTACCCACAGTACATGGCCCGTGATTTTGGTGATTTATAACTTGCCACCATGGCTATGTATGAAACGGATATTTATGATGTTGTCTATGTTGATTTCTAGACAAAAAACAGCCTGGAAATGATATAGTGTATGATGGATATAAGGAGGAACCATTCAATTTGAAAGCTATACTGTTTGGTACAATCAACAATTTTCTGGAGTATGGTAATTTGTCTAGATACAGTATTAAAGGAGAGTTTAGGTGCCCTATATGTGAAGAAGAGACACACTCGATTCAATTGAAACATAATGGGAAATATGTCTTCCTTGGGCATCGCAGATTTTTGCCTTGGGGACATCACTACAAGGGGTAGAGGAAAGTCTTTGATGGGAATATAGAAGAAAGAGGAGAACCAGTGGCGTGTAGCAGTGAGGACCTGTTTCACAAGGTACATGATTCGAATAACAACTTCGGGAAACCTTTTCCAAGATACCTTGGGATGAGTAGGTGGAAGAAAAGATCAATTTTCTTTGAACTACCATATTGGAAGTCTTTGTATGTAAGACACTTCCTTGATGTCATGCATATAGAAAAAATGTATGTGATAGCATCATTGGTACATTACTCAATGTAGAGGGAAAGACCAAAGATGGCAAGAAGGCGAGGTTAGATTTGGTTGCTATGGGAACTAGAGGAGAATTGGCACCGGTGAAGCCGAAACGACATAATTATCTACCTCCAGCAGCTTATACTTTATGAAGAAAAGAGAAAATCACTTTTTGTGAATTCCTTAATTAGGTTAAAGTTCCAGAGGGATACTCTTCAAATATCAGGAACCTTGTATCTATGAAAGACTTGAAGTTAAAGGGTGTGAAGTCTCATGACTGCCATGTTCTGATGGAGCACATGATGTCAGTGGGTATACGATCCATTTTGCTGAAAAAGGTGCAGGGGACAATAACGAAACTATGTTTCTTTTTCAAGTCTATTTGCAGCAAAGTCATTGACCCTAGAAAGTTGCCCACTTTGTAAAAATAAATTGTTGTCACTCTGTGTGAGCTTGAGATATATTTCCCGCCTTCATTCTTTGACATGATGGCTTAACTAATGGTTGACCTCATTAGGGAAACACAGATATGCGGCCTAACTTATATGAGATGGATGTACTCAATTGAGCGTTACATGAAGATATTGAAAGGGTATGTGAAAAATCGAAGTAGACCAGAGGGTTGTATTGTTGAAAGGTACATAGATGAAGAAGTTATTGAATTCTGTATCGAATACTTATCAAATGTTAATATCATTAGGCTTCCGAAGTCTCATCACTTGGGGAGAACAAGTGGGGAAGGGATTCAGGGAAGTGAAATAGTTAGTATCTCCAGGACATAGTGGGAGCAGGCTCACCTATATGTCTTGCATAACTCAGATGAGGTTGATGAATATGTGGAATGCACAAGGGGAGAATTAGAAGCTTGAACCCTAATAAGAATGAAGGTTGGATATCAAAAGAACACAATCGGCTTTTTGTAGATTGGTTGCAAAATCACATTATTGTGGAGTTAGAGAGAATCCTTGTTTAGTGTCAGATAGGTTGAAAAAGTTAGCTATGAGTCCAAGCATGTATGTACTCTTTTACACCAGTTATCTCATTAACGGGTATACATTCTATACAAAAGAGCAAGATGATCAGAGCATAATGGAAAATAGTGGGGTAACTCTTGTAGCTCAATCAATGCATATCTCAAATGCTAAAGACAAAAATCCTATTTTTGCAAACATGTCATACTTTGAGGTAATTGAGCACATATGGGAGTTAGATTACATCTCATTTCGTGTACCTGTCTTTTGTTGTAAGCGGGTTGACAACAACAATGACCTACGAATTGATGATTCAGGGTTCCTTCAGGTGGATCCTAATAGGACGGGGTATACAAATAAGCCTTTTATTTTAGTATCACAAGCTCAATAAGAGTTTTTTGTCCCTAATCTTGCTAATAAGAAGTGGTCTATTGTTATGTTAACGAACAAAATAATCGAGGATAATGCTCAGTACTATCAAGATGCGGATATTGAGGATGATCCTTTCCACGGGACATCACTTGATACTGATCCTGGTAGAGATAATGCCCTTTATGTGAGAGATGACCATCAAGAGGGTACTTGGATTAGAAATAAGGGACGAATAAGTCAACATCTGACAGGAAAGAGGAAAAGGTCATCATTTTTAAATATAATTTATTAGTTGCCTTAGTATGAATTTTATTTCCTTCAACATATATGTATAATTTTTCATGTTAAATGGTTCTTTATCCATCTTTGATACCTTACATGTTTGTTGGAATTTCTTTGCAGGCAAATGGGGTCCTCTTCTGATCATAATGATCATGGTGAAAAAGAGTTAGAGCAATATATTGAAAAGTACCAACGGGAATTGACCGTTCTGAAAGAGATGATATAAGCCCTAGATACTTGCCAAAAGATTCACGTAGAATGGAATCGTAAAGGCAATCCAATACAGAAGGGTGGAAAAAAATTTACCAGTTACATCGGGGTCGCTATGAAGTTGAAGGTTCCAATCTCTCATCCTCACAAGGATTGGAGGAAAGTCCCTGAGCAAGTGAAGAAGAGCATTTTTGAAGATATAGAGGTAAAAACATAGTATGTCATTTAATTATTATGTTTATGTATATTTATAGACAATAATTCTTTTGGGTCATGTACTTTGCAGTATGCTTTTGACATAAATGATACTCACAGGCGTCACATATATATAAAGGCTGGAGTGGCATTACGAAACTTCCGAAGCATTCTCACTAGATTCTTCATGAGAGATGAAGCAGGCAACTTCCTCGACATCTGCCTCGGTTGTTTGAGATATACATTACACAGGAACACTGGAATGCTTTTGTTGCGAGGCGCCATGAGGAAACTTTTCAGGTACACAACTTAGTTTTCATACACTACATTTAGCTATTGAATAGAATTTGGTGTACTATTTTGTTAGGTTGGTTAGTTTTTGTTAGCCTGGAGTTAATTTGGTGTACTATTTTGCAGACATTAGCCAAGCAAATAGTGAAAGAGCCAAGAAGCAGCAATACCCCAATAGAGTAGGTCGTCAAGGATACCATGGTATAGAGGATACAGTGGTACGTGAAAGGTACTACGTTTAATTCTACAACTTACATTTTCATTCAAATACTTACACGTGCTTATTTATGTTCATACATAGCAATCAAAGGAGGGGTCACAAGGGAGGGAAATACAACGCCATGAGCAGGGATAAAATCTCACAAGAATAAGGATGTGATAATTGACAATGAAAATGTTTGGAAAGTTGCCGACTCAATTGTTAGGATTACTTTTTTTATCTATTTTATTTATTTTTTTTCAAGTATTTATTATGTATTTGCAACCGATATTTATATTTTGTTTTTCTTCTTTCCACAGGACCAACTCTCAAAGTCCATGACTCAAGGAACTGAGGAGGAAAGCTTAGGGCAAGATATACTAGGCAAGGCACTGGGGGTCCTTGAGTACCCTGGTCGGGTTAGGGGTACATGGTTTAGTGTGACACATAATGCCTTTCTTGGGCCCCGACCATCGGTAGATGCTGCAAAGGTTGCCCGATTAGAGGCAATTGTTGAGACACTGTTAATTCAGATGTTTTAATGATTCTAAAACAAATGAGCTTGAAATTCCAATATCAAAGGAACACAAGTGAAATGAAGGACAAAGTTAGAGTTTCCTGAAGATTGAAGAGCTATTTCACATGTTTTAGGAAACTATTTGTAAAAGAAGGTAGATAAGCTTTGAATTTCAATTAACCCAATATTAAATGAGATGACTAATTGAATGATTAATGATTAGCTCATGGTTTCAAATTGACTTTCAAGAAAATAGCTATCTTATGAAGATAAAGTTTCGAGCTCAAAGATGTTTCTAAGTGTTTACCCTATTTTCATGAAAATAATTTACCTTATGCGCATAACCATTGAAGGTTATAAGGATAAAGACTCAATCTCAAAGGTTTTCCAAAGCTCATTCTTAAATTTCATAAAAAGGGATTGAGGTTATCCGCATAACACAGCTTGAGGATCAAGTTCTCAAGTCTGTCCAGGTGGTTATTCTGACATGGTAGACACCTTATTCGTATAAGGGAGTGAACAATGAAGGCAAGTGGTACTGTACAGCCTGTTATTCATATAAAGAAGGGAGGTTGTCTGCATAACGTGTGTCATAGAGCACTTAGACTCTTCTCCGTTAAAAGGTTATCCGCATAACCTAGGGAGATTATCCTCATAACCTATATTTCAGAGTACTTGAACTTTCCTCAGGTAAATAGGTTATCCGCATAACCTAGGAAGGTTATCCATACAACCTATGTTACAGAACTCATAGCTCTTCTTCAGCAAAATAGGTTATCTGCATAACCTTGGGAGGTTATCCTGATAGCCTAAGTTTTACGAAAACTCAAATTGAGAAAAACTTAATGTTATCCTAATATCTAAGTGGGTTTTTGTGAAAATAATTTTGAGCTAAAACTTAGTTATTCTGGGTAGCATGTTATCCGCATAACCTAGCTAGGTTATCCATATAACGAAATCTCTACGTTGAAAACAAAAGCAAACAGTTACCCATTATTCACATAACCTGAGGAGGTTATCTGCATAACCTCTATCAAATGTATTTAATGTGGCAGATGAATGATTATTTTTCTTAGAATAATGGCTAATCTTTGTTTCCCACGGATAGTTTTGTCCCAAAATTATAAATAAGACCTCATTTAAGTTGTTGAAAAATGAGAAAAACAAGAAATATGCTAAACACCGCTGATTTAATTTCTGATTCATTCAAAGCTTACCTACTCTCTGTTTAGCTCATTCATTGTATCTTAACTTTTATATCCACTCTTTTGAGAGAGTTTTCATTTTGTAAACTTCTACACACTTGTAGATAGTGCTCAGTGTGAGAATACACTAAAAGAGGTATTCTTACTCTTGAGTAAGAAGAGTAAGAGAGTTTGTTTCAACTCAATGTTCGAACTAGTGTTGTACTGCGGTCATTACAAGAACCCATTCAAATCTTGCAAGAAATAGTAGAGAAATCTCAAGTGGTGGCTTAAGGATTGGACGTAGGTCAAGTGGAATAGACCGAACCAGGATAAATCACTAAGTCTTCTTCTCATTACTCTTTATTTCCTATATTCTGTTTTTCAGTAAACTTTTAGTATCACCACTATATTTCATTTTTTGCAGAAAAATCTCAATCTTCCTGATTCACCCCCCTCTTGGGAAGCTAGCTGAACTAATAAGACACAACATCAAACCTAATCTCAGATGCAGCTCCGATTGGCTCAATTGACGAAAATGGTACTTAAAATGCAGTCATCGCAATAAAAACAACAAGAGGTGATCAACGCCAAAGATAGTTGCACTATTGGACCTAAGCAACTCCCTCAGGTAATTGCTTTCATTAATAAATAAGTTTAGACTTAATTTTTTCTACCTCATCATAAATGAATGATTCATAATGCATTGATAGGTATAGGGTCAAATATATTGCCCATTATGGTTAGATACACCTACTCAGTGCGTGGTTACAGAAGGATATGTGCATAACAACCCTGGAGAGATGCTTCACAATGTACCTGTACCTGCGAACCATCTAAAAGTGTCGATTAACGTAGTTAGAGAGAAGGGTGCTAGTTTGCCTGTTCCAGTAGGGGACATGGAAACAGTAGGAATGGCATTGGGTAGCTTCATCGAATGGCCTGCACACTTTATCACTGCTAATCCATTAGTAAAGGTATTTCAGTTGATAATGTACCATCATATTCTGTTATGCAATATTAATGTGGTTTAACCCAAAGTTTCCCACTTTGTTGGTTGGTTGAAGGGGAAGAGTAATGTGCAAGGGTCAAGACAATCAAAGGAATTAATAGCTCAACCACCAAAGCAACCACCTCAGCATATAGTTCCAAACACCTTTTGCAGGGTGATTGTCAAGTTTCTACCACAGTCGCTTCACAGCGAAGTCGACAAACTTGTTAAATTTGACAAAAACATTTACAATAAGGTGGTATATGAAAGTATCAATGCTGAAATTGTTGGTTACATCATCCATTGCAAGTGGATAAGGGTCGTGAATATTAACTTATACATAACGTACTTGATATTAATCTATTTCTTTTATTCCTCATTTATTTTTTACTTTAGGCCTTTATATTAACCTATGTTTTTTGTTATTTTTTTTTCTGTTCAAGGTACTTGTATGAGACATTCTTGGTGCCTCGGGATTCGAAGGGAAAATTTATATTTATCCATCCCCAAGAAGTTGCGACTCCTACTAGAAAATTACTTGACACTAAGATAACTCAACAACAGCAACTAATTGCGGATGTATTCAGTGCAAGAGCTGATAAAGATGTTTTGTTCTTGGTTCCTATCATAATGTGCAAGTAACCTTTTCAATTTTCACTTATTTGATGTGTAGGTAAACTTATAATTTACTAATGATGCTGGTTATTTTTTTGATAGTTTGCATTAGATGCTAATTGCTATCAAGTCATTGGAGTTGACTATATACTTCTTGGATCCTTTGAATCATGAGCCCGAACTTCATGAACAAATGATGGGCATAATTAATAAGTAACAATAATTATTCATTTTCAATATATTTAATTTTGTATGCTTCTATGTAGTTATTCGAATTCAGTATTTCTTATATTAAGCCTTTTTTCCATTATATTAAGTTTTTTCTATTTCTTATGGTTAACAGTGTTGTATCAATATTTTGGATAGTATAGGGGTGTAGAGATCACCATAAGGGAAACATGGAAAAACCCCTAGCCTCCTCATTATATAAATGGAAAAGAATACAGGTATGTATAAATTTATATCCAATCAATTGTTGAGATTAACATTCCCTTATGATAATTTATATAATTTTTCCCTTTAGTGCCCAAGATAGCCAAATGATAATGATTGTGGATATTATGTGATGTTATTCATGAAGGATATCATCACACATGGTCATAGCATAATTCTGTTGAATCAAGTGTTTTGATGATTCCAAACCAACTTTCTAGAGCTTGGAGAGAAGATATCAAAGGTGCACAAATGATCTCAAGTGGAGAAATTCAAGAAAGACCATCACAAGAATAGATGTAGAATCTACAGCCTTGTTTAAATTGAGTAAAAGACTTTGATTTGGCAAAAAGATGTTTTAAAACTATGATTCTATGGAATATTTGAAAAAATCCCACTAACAGACGAAGTTTGAATCACTTATACTGATATGTTGTTTTGAAAATTTGAATTTTGTATTGAAAATGAACAAGTCTAAAAAGAGGCTTCTCTGACAGATGAATTTTGACTTGAGAAATTCCAATTTTGATACTTGTCTGAAAAGAGCTTCCTGTGACAGACGAACTTTGGCTTTTGAAAATTCAAATTTCAGACAAAATACAACTTATGAAAAATGAGAAATTCGTATGAGGATATGTCAAAGTTCATTTGAAAAATAAGTTTGGAAAGAACATCAAGATGGCTCACTGACAGACAAACTTTGAACATGAAAATTTGAATTTTAGAAACAAAGCTTGTGAGTCTGTCATAATGATATATTGACATACGAATGATAGTATTCAGAAACTCAAACTTTGTATTTAGTCTGAAAAGAGGCCTCTCTGACAAATAAAACTTTGCAGTTTGAAATTTCAAATTTCGAATAGTTGAACTATTGTGCCTTATTAAACTGCCATCTGACAGACAAATTTTGAGTATCAAAATTCAAATTTCGAAGGCACTGTAGCAAAATGGAACTACTGTTCACTCATTTAAGAAGAACTGTTTACTTGAAAATTCGTATGTTCCAACATAGAAACATTTTCCAAAGATCAAAATTTGAACTTTGCTTCATGACAGACGAACTTCGAATATTCAACGTTGAAGTCTTTAGCCTTAGGTGTCTGCAAAATTCGTCTGTTGGCCAACCAAAATTTGAACTTTGAGTGTCAGAAGTATTAAATGCGGTTGGTGAATGGATATTTTTTCAGAGTAACCGTTAGGTAACTTCTCCAACGGATAGATTTTGTCTCTAACGTATAGTTGAGACCAAAATCTATAAATATAACATTATTTGAAGTTGTGGGTAACGATTTAACTTTGTATATACTGAAACTCTGCCAAATCATCTACTCAAAGTCTCTTACTCTCATACACTTCAATACTTGTACTCCAACTTTCATATACACTATGATTAAGACAGTTTATTCATTGTAAACAATCTTATCTTCATCTGGAAGAAAGATTGTCTTGTGAGGGGATACCACAAGGGATTGGGGAAGTACTTAGCTAGAGTGCAAAGAGACAAAGTGTGAGCTCTAAAACAGAGCATCAACGATGTACTGTGGCATTTGCAAGAAGCCCATTGAATTCTTGCAAGATAGTGGAAAATCTCAAGTGGTGGCTTGGGGACTGGACGTAGGTCAAGATTGAGAGACCAAACCAGGATAAACATCTGTGTCTTCCCATCTCTATTACTGCCTTCACTGATTATTCATTTATACTCTGTTTTACTGTCACCTTTGCTTTCCTCACTTTCTTAAAGTTATGCAAAAAATTTTAATCTTCCCAATTCACTCCCCCTCTTGGGAGACAGCACATCTAACAAGTGGTATCAGAGCCCAGTTTCCTAATCAAAGGATCTAATAGTCTAGGAAATACAATGGCTGGCTTTGGAGAAAGCATACTACTAGAGGGAAACAACACAAATAGACCACTTGACTTCAGTGGAGAACACTATGGATACTAGAAGATGAGAATGCAAATCTATCTCTAGTCCATTGATCTGGACATCTGGTCTGTTATCCAAAAGGGAGATTTTGTCCCAATGGTATTGCAGGATGATGGGAAGTACAAAGAAAAGCCAGAAGCTGAATGGAACGAGGAAGATAGAAGGAGAGTCTTGCTGAACTTCAAGGCAAAACACTGCTTGGTCAGTGCATTAAATCAAGAAGAATTCTACAGGGTCTCATAATGCTCCACAATAAAGGATATGTGGGACTCCTTGGAAATTGCTCATGAAGGAACATCTGGAGTTAGAGAAAACAAATTGAACTCCTGCATAGGAGAATACGAGAGCTTCAGAATTGTTGAAGGAGAAAGTGTCAAAGAACTGCAAAATAGATTCACCCTCATTGTGAATCAATTGAAAAGTCTTGGCAAGGAGTACACTCAGACAAAGAAGGTCAGAAAGATCCTCAGAGCTCTTCCTCTGGAATGACAACCCAAAGTAACTGCAATAGAGGAAGTTACAGGAGAATCAATGGCCTCAGTCACAGCCCTCTTTGGTAGCCTCGAAGAATATGAGGGAAAGATGAAGGCTCTCAAGGTGGCAGGTCAAGATAGAAAGAAGAAGGGTCTTGCATTGAAAGCTGCTGAGGAGAAAGAAGAAGAATCTGACGATGGAGATGAGCTAGATGAAGAAACTCTGGCTATGATGGTCAGAAAATTTGGAAGATTTTACAACAAGAAGAGAAACTAAAAATTCTTCAAGAAAGGAGCAGCTGGAGATAGCAAGAAAGAAGGAAAAAAACCTATCACTTGCTACGAGTGCAAGAAGCAGGGACATATCAAATGGGATTGTCCACAATTCCTCAAGAAGCAAGAGAAAGAAAAGAAGAAGAAAAGAACGTGTATCTCATCAATCTGGGACAACAGCTCAGATGAAGAAGAAGATGATGAAGATGAGATTGCCAACATCTGTCTGATGGCACTTGTATCTGAAGAAGCTGAAATCCCATCTAATAGTGATCAAGAAAATGAGGTATATGAATCTGAATCTTCCTATTCTGAGTTACTAGATGCATTTCATAAACTGCATGATGAGTTCATTAAGACTGCCAAAGAACTCAAACAAGCTAAAAGGAAGATTAACAAGTTAGAATCTTAGCATAACATCTCTGAAATTGCTCATCTGCATATTACTGAATCTGCTTGCTGTAAATCATGCATTGAATTAAAACAAACCAATAACTATCTGGTGAAAAGCATGTCTAGACTCACTAAAGGAAAAGATATGTTATTTGCTTTAATGGAGAGTCAGAGAATAACACAGGGAAAGGCTGGACTTGGCTAGGACCCCTGTGCAGTAAAAGAAAAGATCAGGAGTAAAAATCAAAATGTATATATGAGACATTTTGTGCATGATAGTGGCAGTAAAAAGAAAGATCATATCTCATGACATATTGAATCCTATGATCAACCAAAGCATGGAAAATAAAAATTTTATCTGCATTGCTTTCTTCCTGCATCTCAATCTAGCAGTCCCCTTACCACCTGTCACTTCTGTAACAAGAAGGGACATATTTCCAGTTCATGTGCTTTAAAGAAAAATGGACTTGACAGGAAGGTAAAATGGGTTCCCAAAGGTACATCTGTATCTAGGGAAAATACTACTGACAGAAAAGGACCTAAGCAAATTTGGGTACCTAAAAAGAAAATATGAACTTTGTCTTGCAGGTTTGTCTTAAAGCTAAAAGGAGCAATAAATGGTATATGGACAGTGCCTGCTCAAGCCATATGACTGGTGATAAGGAGAAGTTCATCACCCTTAGAGACAAGAAAGGAGGAAATGTGACCTTTGGAGGTGATCAATATGGCAAAATAATTGGCATTGGCATTGTGGGCAAGAATCCTGAAACATCCATTGAAGATGTGCTGTTTGTAATTGGCCTCAACCACAATCTGCTAAGTGTGAGCCAGACATGTGACAAAGGAAACTGGGTATTGTGTAACTCAAAGTTTTACCTAGTCATCCGAAAAAGTGATCACAAAGTAATCCTCAAGGCTCAAAGGGATGGTAACTGTTATACTATTGATCTTGATGAACTTCCTCCTTTAGATTCTGTATGTTTGATTAGTCAGGTTAATGATAGTTGGTTGTGGCATAGAAGATTAGCACATGTTAACATGAATCAACTATCAAAACTGGTTAAAAATGAGTTAGTCACTGGCCTACCAAAAATTTCTTTTGAAAAATACAAAGAATGTGATGCATGCCTAAGAGGAAAACAAACTAAACCATCATTTAAATCTAAAAACGTAGTTACCACATCTAGACCTTTGTAACTATTACATATGGATCGAATAAGACTATCTAGAGTTATGAGCATTGGTGGAAATTTGTATGTTCTTGTAATTGTGGATGATTACTCTAGATTTACCTGGACATTGTTTCTCTCTTCTAAAAGTGATACGTTTGATGCATTTGTAATCTTAGCTAAGAAAGTGCAAAATGAGAAAGGTATTTCTATTGTACCTATCAGGTCTGATCATGGAGGAGAGTTTGAAAATTCATACTTCCTGGAGTACTATGATGAGCATGGAATTGATCACAACTTCTCAGCTCCAAGAACTCCTCAGCAAAATGGAGTGGTGGAAAGAAAGAACAGAATAAGAGCTATGCTGAATGAAAAGGAACTCTCTCAAGTATTCTGGGCTGATATAGTAAACACAGCAAGTTACATCATAAATAGAGCCGACATCAGACCAATTCTTGGGAAGACTCCTTATGTGCTACACAAAGGAAGGAAGCCAAATCTCTCACATCTACATATATTTGGCTGTAAGTGCTTCATTCACAACAATGGAAAGGAGAATCTGGGTAAGTTTGATGCTAGATTAGATGAAGGTATATTTCTGGGCTACTTTAGTAGGAGTAAAGCATATAGACTTTTTAACAAAAAGTCTAAATCAATAGAAGAATCTGTGCATGTAGTGTTTATTGAAAATGAAACTGTTTCTAAACATGTTACTGATAAAGATGATCTCATTTCAAACTTTAAGAACTTAGACCTTTCTGAAGAAGATAAAATTGAACCTCCAAAAATATCTGAATCTATTAACATAGAGGAAGATATTCAGGAGAAAGATTTTGAGGATGAGAATAATGAAGAAACATCTCAAGAACTCCCTAGAGCTTGGAGATATCAAAGGAATCATCCTGTTGATCAAGTAATTAGGGATGTTCAAGAGAAAGTTAAAACTAGAAAACAGTTAAGGGATCAGATGATAAACTGTGCTTTCATCTCCCAAATTGAACCAAAATGTACTGAAGAAGCCTTAACTGATGAATACTAGATTTTAGCTATGCAAGATGAGTTCAATCAATTTGAAAGAAATCAGGTTTGGAATTTAGTGCCTAGACCCAAAAATCATCCTATCATTGGCACTAAATGGGTTTTTAGAAATAAACTTGATGAATCTGGAATAATAATCAGAAATAAAGCTAGACTGGTTGCTAAAGGATATAATCAAGAAGAAGGTATTGATTTTGAAGAAACCTTTACTCCAGTGGCTAGATTAGAAGCAATTAGAATTCTATTAGCATATGCATGCATGAAAAATATAATGTTATATCAAATGGATGTAAAGAGTGCTTTTCTTAATGGACATATCATGGAAGAAGTTTATGTAGACCAACCTCCAGGCTTTAAGGACTCTACAAAACCAAACCATGTTTATAAACTGAAGAAAGCTCTTTATGGTTTAAAGCAAGCCCCTAGAGCATGGTATGAAAGATTAAGCAATTTTTTAACTGAAAGGGGTTTAACAGAGGAAAAGTAGATACTACTTTGTTCACTAAGAAAGAAAATAAAGATTTACTTATTGTTCAAATTTATGTTAATGATATTATATTTGGTGCTACTAATGAATCTCTTTGCAAGAATTTTTCAAAGCTAATGCAGGGAGAATTTGAAATGTCAATGATGGGTGAGCTCAACTTCTTCCTTGGATTACAAATTAAGCAATGTGATGATGGTATCTTTCTCAATCAATCCAAGTATCTGAAAGAATTGCTGAAAAAGTTTGGCATGGAAAACGCTAAGCCAATGGGAACACCTATAGCTACTACAACCAAGCTTGATATGGATGAAGGAGGAAAAATGTTTGACATAACTCAGTATAGAAGAATGATTGGATCTCTGTTATACCTAACTGCCAGAAGACCTAACATCATGTTTATTATCTGTATGTGTGCAAGGTTCCAATCATGTCCCAAGGAAACCCATGCAATTGCTGTGAAGCGTATCTTCAGATATCTTATTGGAACATCACAAATGAGTCTTTGGTATCCAAAGGGCAATGGAGAAGATCTCAAAGGATACATTGATGCTGACTTTGCAGGATCTAAAACTGGCAGAAAAAGTACAAGTGGAACATGTCAGTTTCTTAGAGGATCCTTGGTCTCATGGTTTAGTAAGAAGCAAAAAAGTGTAGCCTTATCCACGGCAGAAGCTGAATATGTTGCTGCTGGAAGCTGTTGTGCCCAAATCATCTGGATGAAACAGTAACTTGAAGATTTTGAGATTGAGATGAGGGAAATACCAATAATGTGTGACAATCAAAGTGCCATTAACATCACAAAAAATCCTGTCATGCATTCAAGGACAAAGCATATTGAAGTTAGGCACCACTTCATAAGGGATTCTCAAAAGAAAAATCATATTAGGATACATCCCAACAAAAGATCAAGTTGCTGACATCTTGACAAAGCCTCTTTCAGAAGATAGGCATTGCAAAATTAGAAAAGAATTAGGTATGGTAAATCCTAATGAACTGTAAGTAAATCCTTGTGTAAATCTATTTTTAGAATTTCTAACATTGATTTAATTCTAACTTTAGCATCGGAGTAAGTTTAATTTAAGTTGCAGGTGCTCCTCATAAGTTTCAATGGCAAAAAATCTGAAAAATGGAGCACTCCAGAATGGAACAATCAAAAAGTAAAAAGGAAAGCTAGAAATAGGAGTTTCAGGATCCATTCTGTAAGTTTATAAAGTTAAAATTCGCATTCTAGATTTGTATTAGATGAATTTCATTGATAAATTGTGTTTTAGAACAAGTCAGCATGTTTGACATTCGAATTTTGATGCCCATCAGACGAACTTCAGCTTGCTTTACTTTGTAACAGTTCTCGGTGATCCTTCGAAATTCATCTGTTGGTCTATGAAAATTTGAATTTTCAAAAATAAAGTTCCAATATTATCTTTGTCTAACATGAAAAATTATATGAATTTCCATTTCTCAAAATACGCATGTTGGAAACTCTTTACAAAATGTTGAAATTCGAATTTCGGATTCAAAATTCGTCTGTTGAAACATGCTCACTTTATTGAATCTCTGAAAGGTGAATTTTCATAATTAACATTCTTCTGTTATTTGTTGTATTGATGATTGCTTGCTACCTACTCTTTGAAATTCGAACTTTGTTTAAACAAAATTCGTTTGTTCATATGTTGATGTTTGAACCAAGTCTCTGTCAGACAAACTTTCAGAAGAAAATTCATCTGTCAGTAAGCTTTGTTGAATGGGTTAACCTGTAACTGCTCAAAATTTGAATTTTGACCCCTCAAAATTCGTCTGTCCTGTGGTTACACATGTTAAAACTAACGGTTATCCTATGAACAGATATAACCTTATTCATTTCTCTCATGGGTCTGTTCAAATTCTCTCATCAATACCCTTTAATTGTGACCGTAAATCTCCATCTTCCACCGATTAAACTTCTCTTCGCACCTTATAAACACATTTCCTGCTTCATTCTTAATCATTCAACCACGAAAATGGCAAGAGTGAAAAATCCCGAAGCTGGAAAGGAAGAATCTTGGCCAAAGAGAACTGTGAAATCTCAATATGCCTAGAAGGAGAGTGAGAAATCGAAAAGAAAAAGTGAATCCAGCAAAGGAACCCCCTCCAAAAAGTAGAAAACAATTCCAAAGGCTGATTCAAAGAAAGCTAGGCCATCTTCTTCAAAGAAAACAGAGCCCTCGGTTCCTGCTACTCCTGCTGCTGCTTCCACCTCCTCTAGAACTGAATCTGGAGAATACGAGCTGACCACATTGCCATTATGGAGCAATACTCATATTCAGGAGGAGTACACGACCAAGTTTGTGGGGAAGAAGGTAATCAAGCCTCACTGTGTCAATATGGAAGAATTCTTAATCTCTAACAATTTTGATGCCGGGCTGTGGATGATCAAATACAAGAATTTTTTAGAGATATTGGAAAGATACGATGATGAGGTACTAAAGACTTAGTATGCCTCTCTGAAATACAACAGTAAGAAAAGGAAGTGGGAAGTCAATCTGAGATCAAGGACCATCTGGTTATCAGATGAAACCCTTAACGAGGTATTAGAAATTCCAAGGTAAGATGGCTTGAAGATTGACATCACTGCTTCTGGGTATATGGATGAGGCAGAGACTGCTGATGAAGAAGGTGGACCATTTCTAAACTACAAGGAGAGCACAATCCTAAACACTTTGTTCAGAAGAAAGGAGAATAGGCCACCCATAAGTTTGCTTAAGCCCATTGACCTCAGTACTCAAGTGAGGATCCTACACTACATAGTGTCTAGGATTATCTTCAACAAAGGGGATAGCTTCAATCTGATCACAAGGGTAGAGGCACATGTAATGGCGGCAATCATGCGTGAGAAGCTTATCAACATGGGACATATCATTCTCCAACGCATGATCAAGGCTAGAGATAAGAGGAAAGACTCTACACTTCCTTATGCAGCAATCATCTCTAGGATCCTTCAATATGCTAAAATTCAGCATCTTGAGAAAGGGAAAGGAAAGCCTATTAAGATCTTCAAGGAAGAAGAGCTGTAAAGGATAGGGATAGAGAAGAAAGATGGAAGATGGATTGGAAAAGGAGCTGGAAAATCTGAAGATTGCTTCTTTGATGATAATGCCTCCCTGCAGCAAGAAGGTACCTCTGAGACTCCTGTAAGACCTACACCTCAGCCTTCTCAGCCTGTCCCATCTCCATCTCTGCCTGCTCACATTCCATCTACTCCCTCTCCTCGTGCCAAGCCAACTAAGATCACTGAGTTGTATGACAGTTTGTCTACACTCATACTAAGCATCAGGGATGAGCAAAATTCCAAGTTTGCTCATCTGCAAGATCAGATCCACCAGTTGGTCAAGAACATGAAAGTGGTTGCTGATGCATATGAAGACATTCAGAATGCCATTCCTGCCACATCAGCTCCACCTCAGCCAGGATTCTCTGAGCCTGTTATGTCTCCAACTCCTAAGCCTCCAAGCCTATTTGAGCTGGCCTCTCCTATTCCTGATGTTGCTGCACGTGACACTGAGACTGCTGGCACATTAAGCATACCATAGGCCTCCAGCAATGAGGTAAGTCCTGGTCCCCCCTTGGACTATGGCATGGAGGAAGAAGGTCCTCAGGAAACAAGCGTTCATGAGCCCATTCCAGTAGATGCTCAGGATTCAATTCTTTCCACTCAAGAATCTGAGCATTGTGCCTTTTGTTAATTTGGAAGCCATTGCACACAATGCTCTCTTACAAGCTCAGAGAAGAAGGCTTGAAGAAATGTTTCCTCCTCCTGCTCCCTCACCTGTTACATCCTATGGTCTCTTGGAGGCACGAAGGGCTCAATTGGCAGTTACAAGGCAAGAAATTTTGGAACTGCTTGAAATCTCTGATGAGGATTAGGACACGAGTTCTGAAGTCTCTGGATCCTTGCCAAAGCTCAATCCAAAAATGTCATTTGTCCCTGTGCCTCTTCAAGATATTCCAGTGCCTCAGATCCCTCCTCCTGCTGATTTTGTTCACCTTCCTGATGATGCCAAAAAAGGGGAGAAGAAATCCGAGCAAACAGGAAAGTCTTTTGGCAAGAGCTACAGCAAGAAGTCCAAGTCCAAGAAATAGTGTTTAGAACTTATGGATACTTGGTTCTTCTTGTAGTATTTTGTAATGATATTTTGTTGTTCTTCTGTATTATGTTCTTGTTATATCTTGTACAAGTGACTGTTTGATGCAATGGAAAATTACTCTATTCTAAATTCTATAATTGCATTCTTGTGTTGAACTTTGAATGAATTAATGAATCTCTTTTAATCTATTGAACATGATATCCTTTGAATTATAATGCATATGTTGAGGGGGAGATTGTTAAAGCAAACCCAAGTACTAATCCAGTTTGTAAGTTGTTTTGTCATCATCAAAAAGGGGGAGAATGTTGAATCAAGTGTTTTGATGATTCCAAACCAACTTTCTAGAGCTTGGAGAGAAGATATCAAAGGTGCACAAATGATCTCAAGTGGAGAAATTCAAGAAAAACCAGTACAAGAATAGATGTATAATCTACAGCCTTGTTTAAATTGAGTAAAAGACTTTGATTTGGAAAAAAGATGTTTTAAAACTATGATTCTATGGAATATTTGAAAAACACCCACTAACAGACGAAGTTTGAATCACTTATACTGATATGTTGTTTCGAAAATTTGAACTTTGACTTTGGAAATTCGAATTTTGTATTAAAAATGAACAAGTTTGAAAAGAAGCTTCTCTGACAGACGAATTTTGACTTGAGAAATTCCAATTTTGATACTTGTTTGAAAAGAGCTTCCTATGATAGACAAACTTTGACTTTTGAAAATTTGAATTTCAGACAAAATACAACTTATGAAAAATGAGAAATTCGTATGAGGATATGTTAAAGTTCATTTGAAAACTAAGTTTAGAAAGAACATCAAGATGGTTCACTGACAGACGAACTTTGAACATGAAAATTTGAATTTTAGAAACAAAGCTTGTGAGTCTGTCATAATGATATATTGACATACGAATGATAGTATTCAGAAATTCGAACTTTGTATTTAGTCTGAAAAGAGGCCTCTCTGACAGACGAACTTTGCAGTTTGAAAATTCAAATTTCGAATAGTTGAACTATTGTGCCTTATTGAACTGCCCTCTGACAGACGAATTTTGAGTATCAAAATTTGAATTTCGAAGGCACTGTAGCAAAATGTGTTAGATTAGCTGGCTTCCCAAGATGGGGGTGAATTAGGAAGATTAAAAATTTTCTGTAAAATATCAAGAAGGTGAAGAAAGCAATATATGATGATAAAATAGAGTATAAACAAAATATCAAGAAGGTGAAGAAGACTCAAAAATTTATCCTGGTTCGGTCTCTCCACTTGACCTACGTCCAGTCCCCAAGTCACCACTTGAGATTTTCCACTACACTGCAAGAATTCCGTGGGCTTCTTGCAAATGCCTCAATACAAAGATGTTGCTCTGTTTCTAGAGCTTCACTCAATCACTCTATGCACTCTTACAAAGTGCTCCCCAATCCCTTGTGATATCCCCTCACAAGAAAATCTATCTTCCAGATGAAGATAAGATTAATTACAAGGATTAAACTCTCTTAAATAGAGTGAATATGAAAATTGAAGTATAAAATATTGAAGTGAGAGAGTAACAAACTTTGAGTAATTGATTTGGCAGAGTTTCAGTTTATACAATGTTAAAATCGTTACCCACAACTTCAAATGATGTTATATTTATAGATTTAGGTCTCAATTATACGTTAGAGACAAAATCTATCCGTTGGAGAAGTTATCCAACGGTTACTCTAAAAAACTATCTGTTAACCAACTGCATTTAATGCTTCTGACATACTGAAATTCGTATTTTGGTTGGTCAACAGACGAATTTCGCAGAAATCGAAGGTTAACAGCTTCAACGTTGAAAGCCTAAAGTTCATCTGTCATGAAGTGAAATTCGAATTTTGATACTTGAAAAATGTTTCTTCGTTGTAACATACGAATTTTCATGTTGAAAGTTTTTCTGTTATGTGTGAACAGTATTTTCAATTTGCTAAAGTGCCTTCAAAATTCAAATTTTGGAAACCCAAAATTCGTCTGTTCGTAGCTGGTTTGTAAGTCACAGTAGCTCGTATAATTCAAAGTTCAAATTTTCAAATGTCAAATTTTGTATGTCAGAGAGACCTCTTTTCAGACTAACTTCACAATTCGAATTTATAAATACTGTCATTCGTATGTCAACATATCATTCTAACAGACTCACAAGCTTAGTTTCTGAAATTCAAATTTTCATGTTCAAAGTTTGTTTGTCAGTGAGCAATTTTGAAATCCATTCTAAACTTGGTTTCAGATGAACTTTGACATATTTTCAGACGAATTTCTTTAGTTTTCATAAGTTTCATTTTGTCTGAAATTTGAATTTTCAAAACCCAAAGTTCGTCTGTTACTGAAAGCTCCTTTCAAACAGTTATCAAAATTTAAATTTTATTAAGTCAAAATTCGTCTGTCAGAGAGGCTTCTTTTCAGACTTGTTCAGTTTTAATACGAAATTCGAATTTCCAAAGCCAAAGTTCGAATTTCCAAGATGACAGATCAGTATTAACCTTTCAAACTTCGTCTGTTGGTGGGTGTTTTTCAAATATTCCATGATTTAACATAGAATTAAGGTTTTAAAACATCTTTTCACCAAATCAAAGTCTTTTACTCAAATCAAAACATTTTTAAACATTCTTCATGAATCTTTGCATTGATTTCTCCAGGATTTCTTCACTTGAGCTTATTGTGCACCTTTGATATCTTTATTCCAAGCTCTTGAAGGTTAGTTTGGAATCATCAAAATAGTTGATTAAACAAAATGGAACTACTGTTCACTCATTTAAGAAGAACTGTTTACTTGAAAATTCTTATGTTCCAACATAGAAACATTTTCCAAAGATCAAAATTCGAACTTTGCTTCATGACAGACGAACTTTAAATATTCAACGTTGAAGTCTTTAGCCTTCAGTCTCTGCGAAATTTGTCTGTTGGCCAACCAAAATTTGAACTTTGAGTGTCAGAAGTATTAAATGCGGTTGGTGAATGGATAGTTTTTCAGAGTAATTGTTGGGTAACTTCTCCAACGGATAGATTTTGTCTCTAACATATAGTTGAGACCAAAATCTATAAATATAGCATTATTTGAAGTTGTGGGTAACGATTTAACTTTGTATATACTGAAACTCTGCCAAATCATCTACTCAAAGTCTCTTACTCTCACATACTTCAATATTTGTACTCCAACTTTCATATACACTCTGATTAAGAGAGTTTATTCATTGTAAACAATCTTATCTTCATTTGGAAGAAAGATTGTCTTGTGAGGGGATACCACAAGGGATTGGGGAAGCACTTAGCTAGAGTGCAAAGAGACAAAGTGTGAGCTCTAAAACAGAGCATTAAAGCTGTACTGTGGCATTTGTAAGAAGCCCACTGAATTCTTGCAAGATAGTGGAAAATCTTAAGTGGTGGCTTGGGGACTGGACGTAGGTCAAGATTGAGAGACCGAACCAAGATAAACATCTGTGTCTTCCCTTCTCTATTACTTCCTTCACTGATTATTCATTTATACTCTGTTTTACTGTCACCTTTGCTTTCCTCACTTTCTTAAAGTTCTGTAGAAAATCTTAATCTTCCCAATTCACCCCCCTCTTGGGAAGCCAGCACATCTAACAAATTCCAGACACGGTATGTAATTCCATTATATTACACTAGTGCTAATATAATTTTACCAATTTCACTTATGTATACTATTTTCAATTACAGCACTTCCTTGATACCCATTATCCTATATACTCCGATGCTCAAATTGAGAAACTTGTCAAAGAATGGTGTCAGTACGTGCTTGATAAGTGCATGTGAATACACGTGGAAGATGATATGGTAAAATCTTTATTTTCATATATGTTTAGGATATATACATTTAATTTAGATGTCTTCCTTGAGATTTGAATATGGCTTTTACATGCCCAAGTTTTGAATTTGATCTCTATCCTCCTCGGACATGTAATTAATTACTCTTTCCTTTTATGGGAGGCCACACTTTCTCAACTGTTATCATATTTCTCACGCTTGGTGGACATCTTGGAATGAAGCTTTACCCATCTACAAGTTAGTTGTATTGATCTTCTTTAGCTCATAGTTAATGTTTGGTATAGAATTAGTATGAGCTGGTACCACTAGGTTGAGGTGGTAATTTGAAAGTTTATAATATTCCTTTTAGCTCATATTGATCTATTTATCCTTTCTTTCTGAAGCTTACACTACTTGATCATAGGTTCATTTCGTAGCAAAATGGGGTAGTATAATTGAGTCTTGCATGTGGAATTGGTTTGTGTGGTATGTGAAATATTTTTGTATAAGTTCTTATCAGAAATTAAAAGAAACTCAATGTTAGCTGCCATATATGGAAACCACTACTATCATCTTTCTTCCAATATAATAATTGAAAATTGAATGTAACATGTGAAGCAGCTAAAACAAAAACAAAAATTATGGTTTCTGTATCTTGTGGCGACTGAATATTTATATACATGAAAATTGAAAGAAGGTAAATAGGCTGAAAAATGAAAATATTACAAGAGAAAAGACTTTGCAAACTATGATTAGCCCAAATTGAAGATGCTGTAGATGATGCTATAGATGATTTTGAGTTTGGCTTTCTAGTTTCTTTCAGTCTTCAGGGTATCCATTCTTCTTGTCTCTGTGGTTCAATGTCTGAAATTTAAAAGCTTCAGTGAGTTGCTAGATTAAGTAGCTGGGCTCATAATAACACTAGCTGTTTTTTTAAAAGCTCCGGATTTGAATTTGGCTTTTACATGCCCAAGTTTAATGGCTGTATTGTGGTCAAATTTCTTAGTTTTTGATTTTTTCACTTCTGAGTTTCATTAATTATTTCATATTTGTGTTTGGGAAACTTGAACTAATTTTGTATCTCCTTGTTTCTAGAAATTAATTGTCGAATGTTTGAGTGGCGAAGATGACCGTCATCCTTCTAAAGCATCTTTTGCTACTACCATCCTGGTAAGGATTTTTTGATAATGAAGTTTGTTAACATCAGATCCATCAACCCTATTGTTTCTCAAGACAAAGGTGTCCAAGTCCAACAAAATCTACTTCTTTATGCTGTTGTTGTGTATGGCTAGTAGATACTGGTAAAGTCTACTTCTCATGGGTATAGTTTGTAATTTTTTTTATAGAGGTATAGTTTGTATTTTAGATGTTGAAAAATATTATTGACCTTACTGTTTGTACTGGGTATAGTTCTACTGGAGTATTGTATTTTAGTTGTTGTTGAAATATTAATTATTAGTTTGTCTTATTGGTACTAAGTTCAATTCATAAATATAGGTTGCAAAGGAACAAATTAAATTAGGGCTACTGTACTAAAAAAATATCATGATTTAGTTGGCGTTTCCGGATAAATGCCATGGAAATCCTCACAAAAGATGACGTTTATGTAGGAAATGCTATCTAAAAAGAAAGATGAAAGATGGCGTTTCCTAAGAAATGTCATCTTAAGTATTATTAAAGATGGTGTTTCCCTAGGAAACGCCATCTAAAAACAAAGTATAAAGGTGGCGTTTCCCAGGGAAACACTAGGAAACACCATCTTAAGTATTATCAAAGATGACGTTTCCTAGGAAACGCTATTTCGAGCATTTCCCAGGGAAACGCCATCTAAACACAAGCCAAAATTGACTTGGCAGTTTTATTGTAAATGCCAACTTAATATAACTTTTGTTGGTGTTTACTAAATGCCAATGAAAGTACCCTACTTTTATCAGCATTGCAATACATGACGTTTTGGAAACGCCATTAAAGGGGGGAAAACACCATCTATTCCCTTTTTTATAGTAATGTATCCATTATTTTTGCATAATATTAAGTTAAAAATCAATTTAAAATTTTAAATAAAATTTAAAAATTAGAATATATTATGAAACTAATTAAAAGATAAATGAGAGTAGAGGGAATTGGAAATCAAAGGAAAAATTGAGTGTAACACTTTACTACGAAATACCTCCTAAGTTTATCAAAACTTCAAAACAAATCAACCAACTATAGCCCAAACATCTCACAATTACTTTCCAAACATCAAAGCAGCGGAAGAAAAGCTAAAACACACCAGAAACTGGAATGGGGCTGCAATCGCTATAGTACCACCGCGGCTCTAACCCCTCTCTGTTTCTTTGGTGCCTATTGACTTGCTGGAGCCGCGGCTTGGCTTCCTAGCACCGCAGTGCCCCTGTACTGATGCAATATTAGCAAATTTCCACTTCTGCGACAAACTTTCTAGGCGCATAACTTTATGCTCCGACCTCTGATTGACTTGATTCCAACTTCTACAAGTCAATCTTGTTCTAATCTAACCATAGACACCAATTTTACTTCAATCCAACTCTATATGGATATTTTGAACATCCGACACCATTTTGGCCACTTTTTGACCGAAACTAACTATTTCCAACTTCCAATTGCCAGCAAAGGCAAATGGGCACTTAGGGACCATTCACATAGGTCCTAATCCACTTAACCAACTTGTCCAAAGAAGTTTCATCTCAAGAAAACCACTTTCTTGATATTTGACCCCCTTGAACCCCAAAATGAAAAAGTGGGCTATAAACCCAAAACACACTAGTAAGGCCCAATTCCACCTGGGCTCACATACACTACCATATAGACTTCCCGATTTCCAAAACCATACATGCACCACAATACATCATAAAACCACATCCATAACATACTAACAACATCATATCCATTACAATAACAATGTCATCACTTAGTTTACAATCCATCTATCTTACTTGGCACAAAGTACATATCCAATTAAACATACACTACATAAACCTTGTATTCCCACAGCTGATGCTACTCCCTTGTCTTCTTCGAACTAGTACCAGAACCTTCACCTGAAATGTTAGTTCATGGGAGAGGGGTGTGAGACAAAGTCTCAGTAACCGAGAACAACTACACGCATATATATATCTCATACAATCTCATGAATGTAATACAAAATGGAATGCATGTCTCCCTCGCATACAGCTTGAACCATGAGCTATCGTCATAACAAGATATTTCATATAGGTGATTCCCTTCCAACAGTTAGTGAAGACTGATTCCGGGATATTACCAAGTTCACCTTACTCTAATGCAACCCGGCCAAAGGTTACACTAGAGCTCAGACCGTGGCTCTCCTTCCCCTTTCCCACCATGTATTGGTATCAATTTAAGGAAGGTACAGTCCACTGCGGGTCTTTCTCTCTTGGCCATAGGAGGCGATTTAGCCGCAGGGAACCCATCCTTATCCTCCCTTATCATATATCATATCATATCATCATCACCACCCAATCACCATATATCTCACAATGTCATGTGGTGATGCTCATATCACATTATCATATAATCATTATCATCATCATGTTTCACAATGTCATGCATGCATCATATAATGTTACATCATCATCATCTCTAATCATCATCATAATCCTCATACACTATGTGTTTATTCGTGTGCATACCACGATATAAAGACAAACCATACACACACATATCCATGTTGTGGTACGAATGAAAACATGCATATATACACACACACATATATATACAAACATAATATACATATACAATACAAGCATTAAAAAAACCCGGTTACCTCAACTGTCACTACCACATGTGCACGAGTTTCACAAGCTTTCTTGAATGCCAATACCACGACTTGACTTCTCTGATCAACTAAACAACCTTAATAACATCATAATGCCTCAATTAACATATGGTCTAAATATCCAAATTCCATAATTCAACCATTTAGGCCTAACCCAAGATTCCAACCCCACATTCATGTATCATTAAACTCCTAGGGACCATTCAAACACCAATCAGTCCCAAACATTTCGGATTCGCAAATGCCTCAACCGAAAATAACCTAGGGTTGAGCTTAAATCATGCATAATTCCTTCAAAACTCACACTCAAACATCATAAACACCAAAAAACATTCCATTAAACCCATTTAATCCATTTAATCAGTGGGATTCAGGCAAAACCAAAGATCCCAACATATACCGAAGAAAACCTAGCTCAAAACCGAAGAAAATGGAGAGAGAGGAGTAGGGATCACTTACCAACCAAGATCCAAGCTTCAAGGGGCCAAAAATCACTCCCAAAGGCTGAAAACTTCAAACTCCAACACTGCTTCTCCGTCGCTCCCTCCGTTTCTTTCCCGTTTGTTGGTCCGAAATGATTTGGATTTGAACAAAAATCTAGATTCTCACAGCAGCCCCAGGTAAGCCTGCCACGGCACCACTACTTTTAGCTAGAAAATATCATTCTGGAGTGCTCTCTCGCCATGCCGGCCCTGCTTCTCACCCTGGTGTGGAGCTCTTTTTCCTCCATGTTGGTTCTTCCTCCGTCCTGCTTCCTCCGATTCTGTATATAATGCCAAATACATTTGGTTAACCAGAGACGAAGTTAGGGACAATGAAATTAGGGTTATTACATTAAGAATAGGGAATAAAGATAATGAAAGGTTTGTCTTACTCCCTACGTTCTAAAATATAAAAGACATTTTCAACATATATTCTGTTTCAAAATATAAGAGATAAATAACTTTTGTATAATAAATTAATGTGTTCTCCTAATTTTATCCTTAATTAAAATAGACTTATTATAACAAAATATGAGTTAACGCAAAGTTAAGTGTGAATATTAAATTAAGGGCATTTGTGGAAAAAAATTCCTTTTATGACATATTTAAAATGTTTAACTATTATCTTGGTTCTAATTATTTATTTATCTTTTATATTTTAGATGAGAGAGAGTATTTCATTTCATCACCAATACAAAGGAGATGTCGTATTTATTGGTATATGCTTACAATTCAAATGTCTCCTTGTATTAAATGTGAAAGAATTAATAAACCATAAAAAAAACATATAAATTTCATGAATGGATGGGAATATGATTTCTAAAAAGACTTTTTTTTTGCCAAGGAATTCTAAAAGACTTGATAATTATAACCTTTGAAATATGTGAAGTGACATGGTAGGTGTATATTTATTTGAGAAACATAAAGTGACATGAGGAGATGGATATCTACATTAATATCTAATAATCATAATGAAATTCAATGTCTTCATAATAATTGTAAAATCAATTTATTGCATAAGAAATATTAAAAAACCATATAAAACACCTAATATCTGTAAAAAAAGAAAGTTTTATAAAAATAGTATTAAATGCTAGGAGATTGGGTTTAAACTTAACTTGGTATATAGCCCAGCCTAGCTCGAAGAGCTTAGGTGAAACTAGGCCATTGGGCCACTTGTACACTCGACATTAAACATTACAAAAGATTTGTTTGCATATAACTTTAAGTTTAACTAGCAATGCACCCGTGCGATGCACGAAATACTCTAAAAATAAATTTTGTAAAATATATTTGATGTAAAACATTATTAATGATATTATTAATATACATAGGAAATAAGTGAATCTATTATTTTATAAACATGAAAATGTTATAAAATATCATAATACATATATATATATGTAGATAAACATTATCTTCTTAGTATGTCAAAATCTTGTATGCGTTGGATACATGGATTTGAATTCTTTTACTCTTAGACATTAATGTTCCATCACCAGTAGCAATAAATTAATTACCGAACTCTTACATTTATCTATCATTTTCTATTTAATTGGATGGCAATAGCTCTTTTTTTTTTTTTTTAAAGTTAAGAGCTTGTAATGCTTCTATATATGCGATGAATTTGATTGTCACACAAAAATTATATTTTCTCATACTCCTTGAGTACAATAAGTAGCAATTGAAAGGAATTTTTCGCAAAATTACCTTCCTTTCAAATAGGAGATCTACAAAAGTTGACTTATGTAATTTGAAAATATCGCTCAAATGTCAATTAAGATATTTAAAGTAAAATTTACTTTCAATAATAATATTATCTCATATACAAGTAAAACATAAACTAACAACTTAGCTAAATGACCAAGACTATCCTATCTCATATTGCATATCGAATCTTTATTTATTGCCCTAACTTATTCAACCTGTAATTCATAATATGTTCACCCATTCAACACATAATTCATAATGAATTTAGTCATTTAGCCCGTAATCCATAATGGGTTGATCCATTCCACCTATTGCAATGAATCTATTATATATTAATCGATTTGTATGCTACAAAGAATTTGTAATGCTCAATATTTAACTAAAATCCTTAAATTATTTAATTTGATTGTTGATGGTGATTCAAACTTCAATTCAAAATTACACAAAAGGAAAATAAAATGATTTTCAATATAAGCTTACTCCAATTGAAAATTCATTTTTTTAATTGAGCACAATATATCCACTTCAATATAATATAATCAATTAAATAAATTTTTACTTTCTAATCCAAATAAAAGCTTATTTTTATTAGTTTTGAGATTGAATTAATTAAATAGTTTTCAATATTTTACACCCAATCAATAGTTGTGATTCTTAATTATTTAAGATGATAATAATTTTTTATTAATTTTTCAATTTGAAAGTAGTTCCCTAAATTTTTGAAAGTTTCACCATATTATAATTGATGTGATTATGTTACACAAATATTTTTCATTAAAATGTCAAGATTCTGAAATTGGTAAGTTAAAATTTTATAAACTTAATCTGCAACCTAATATCTCTTGAAATGCATACTGAATTTTTGTTTGCTGTTCTCTCTCCCTCATCTACTTTATTTTCAAGATCATGTCGTTCTTCTTATCTTCATGATGGCTTGCATTCTAATCAAGAGTATCTATTGCATTGAAAGATTCAAATTCTAGAAACAAATGGAATTAAAGTTGCTTTTTAAATTGATGTCACCATTGCATTTGCATCTGAGGACCATTAGCTTATCATCTCAAGTGTTAGAACCTTGGGCTCTAACACTAGCAATATCAATAATTTAGGTAAGAAACTTGATGAAATCAAACACATCAATTTTTATCTACAATTTCAACAAAGAATTTTAAGGATAATTTCATGATATAAATTTAATCACAAATAGTTAAAAATATTTAAATCTGACAAATACCTTTAACTAATCCTATTAAATAGAATCACAAATTTGATTAATTAGATATCAAGTTGATATATATTTAGAAAATTTATAACAATGATGTCTAATTATATATTCCACCTTCGTGAGTTAAATTAAGTTAATTAGATGTCTAGTATAGTCCAATATATATAATACTGGTATACTTATAAAATTTCTATGTAAAAAGTAAGTCGTTAATTTTATTGGTACTAGAAAAACAATAATCATTTGTTCAAAATTAATGACTATAATACGATATTAATTGATTAATTTAATTGGAACTAATTGCTTTATAAACCATCAAGTTGAAATTTGAATAATTGGTAAGCGAAATCAAACAATGAAAATTGAAATATTTAAATGCATTGATTATAATTGATAATGAATCAAAAGACAATGGAAGTAATAAATAATAATTTGAAATAATTTTATCACAGTAATTTATCCTGTTAATCAACTATATAATTAAACAATATTGAAAATTTGTAATAATGAGAAGACTAATTCTTGGTGGTTCCACCCATCAGTTAATTTTGTTCACATCCAGTGATGAGCAATGGTTGCAAGCAAGGAACACATGAGAGCAAACATATTCATCCTTGTTTTCTTGCTAGCTAGCTAGTTGAAGCGAGAGTCACATGTAACTGCCACATTAGGACTGTCATGTAGTTGATGTTTTACTATGCTATGTCGTCCAACACTTGTCTTGACTTTCTGTTCTTGTTAAAAATCAATAACAAAAGATTTTTTTCTAGCAATGAGGGAATTATTCATTTAATGAATAAAAAAAATACATTAGAGTACAACAGAGTTCAAAAAAGAAAAGACTAATAGAACGCCCTCAGCTCTGATGGTATGGTTAGTCTTGATAGGTTGCATGATTTCCCCCGGTGAGTAGGATTCATTAGCAAAGAGTCTTGCATACATAGCTTGCTAGAGTTTCTAATAGTAGATTCCAGGCATGATTCTCCAAGTTTGAATTTTGCAAAGATTAAGATTCATAGTTAAATATTGTCTAAAAATGGATTTGTTAAGTTTAATATAATATAAGTTTTGATAATGACAAATGTAGAGTAATAAGAAACAAATGCATCATATTTTTCTAACATATATTTTGTTCCTAAATGAAGTAAAACGTGTATTAGCATGTGTTCAATTATGTTTATAATGCATATATCATGCTATATACTAATATATCCACTATGCTTTTATATTTTATAATACGAGTTAAATATATAAATTGGACTAACTGTAACAACCCTCATTACTTTATCCCTAACTTAGTCTTTAACTAATGAAGTATAATTGATGACATGTGCAGAGCCGGAGATACCAGGCTGGAGGAAAAGCCAAAATTGAAACATAGGAGCTACATGTCGCGGTGAGACACAAGGCCATCGTGGCGGACGAGCTTGAATTGCGTAAGATTTTTCAGGCCAAGAGCACTTGTGCCTCAGCAGACTTACTAGAGCCTGGAGCCTGGAGCCGCGACGAGAGTCAAAAAATTTGCTTAAATCAGAAATATTTCATTTCGTCATAACAAGAGAAAAAGAGGAAGAAATGAAGAAGAATAAAGAAGCAAAGCTAGGGCTTTGGATTTTCAGCCCTTGGGAGAGATTTTCATCCTCTGGAAGCTCGGATCTTGGTGGTTAAGTGATATCTACTTCTCCCTCTCCATTTTCTTTGGTCTGGAGTTGGATTTTCAGGTATATACTTGGGTTTTCGGTTTTAGCTGAAATCCATCAATAAAAATTGGATGTAATAGGATTAATGAAGTTTGATTTAGTGTTTATGATATTTGGGTATGAGTTTTAGAGGGAGTATGTATGGTTTAAGCTTAACCCTAGGTTGGAATTGGTTAAGGGAGTATAGAATCAAAAATGTGTGTGGTTGGTTAGAGTTTGAATGATCTTTAGGAGCTTAATGATGCATGAAAATAGTATTGGAACGTGGGGTTATGCCTAAAGGTTAAATTGTGAAATGTGGATAATTGTGCTATATGTTAATTGAGGTGTTATGACATTATAGAGGTTATTTGGGTAATCGAAGGAGTACAAGTCGTGTTGGATAATCCTAGAAGTTGTGGAATCTGCGTGTGTGGTAGTGACAATTGAGGTAATCGGGTGTTTACGATTTATATGAATATATGTTAATTTATATATATATATGCATGTTTCTTTTCATACCACGATATTAGTTGTATATGTGCGTATAGTTTTTCTATATATCATGCTATGTACACAGCTAGTTGAGATAGGATGTTGTGTATGATGTGTGTTTATGATGTTGTAGCATTCCCATACCATTACATGCTAGCATGTCCATATGATGATTGTGACAATATATATAAGTGTGTGTATATCTAGGTATGTTGGCATGACATTGTCATCATCACCATGTGATTGCATAGTGAGAGATTGATGTTGAGGTGATAATGATATGATAAATGATGATGATATCATAAAGATCCTTACCACTAAATCCTCTCCTTAGGAGAACCAGGTGGCAATGGACAGGATGATATGATGAAATGTCTATATCACTAAATCCTCTCCTATGGCCAGGAGAACCAGGTGGCAGTGGATTTGGGTATGCACCTTCCCTAAATCACCACTAATTCGTGGTGGTCCAAGGAAAGGTGAGCCACGGTCCAAGCACTAGTGTAACCTTTGGCCAGGTTGCATTAGTGTAAGGTGAGCTTGGTGATATCTCGGAATCAGTCTTCATCGAATATTAGAAGTGAATCATCTATTGACAATAGCTCGTGGTTCTAGTCATGTGTAAGGAAGAACATGCATACCATTTATTTTCATTTCATTGCACCAAGTGCACGACTGTGTAGATTAGTATATATATTGCGTGTGATTGTTCCTGGTTACTGAGACTTTATCTCACACCCCCTCCCATGACTAACATTTCAGGTGAAGGTTCTGGCACTAGTTTGGAGAAGACAAAGGAGAAGTATCTCAGATGTGGGAATATCCAAGTCACGGTAGTATGTGTGTATTGTCTATGTACATTATGCCAAGTAGGATAGGATGTATGTAATCCTTATGATGACAATCATGTTGTGTAATGATATGGATGTATGCTGATGATAATGAATAATATGTGACGTAGATGAAGAGATGTTATGGTTGAATACATGTATGGGTGTGTATGTGTGTAGTGATGAAATGGACCCAGGTATGGGTCATTGGTGTTGGTAGAGGTGGTTGAGAGTTGAGTTGGTTGTAGGTGTAAGCTCAAAGGGGATTTTGGGCCATATGTGTGAGATTTGGGCATATAGCCCATTAAGTGAATTTGGGGTTCAAGGGGGTCAAATCTTAGAGGAGTGGTTCCTTTGAGGTGAAACCCCTTTGGATAAGTTGGTTGAGTCAATTAGGACCTTTGTGAATGGTCCTTAATGGTTAAATTGCCTTTGGTGACAATCAAAAGAAGTTTATGTCAAGTTTTGGTTAAAGTGGCCACAATGGTATTGAGTGTCCAAAATCTCAATACAAAATCGGAATGGAGTGAAATTAGTGTATATGAATATATTTGTATAAGATTGACTTGTAGGAGTTGAAATTAGGTTAATCGGATGTCAGAGCATAAAGTTATGCACATAAGAAGTTCACCCTAGGAGTGGAAAATTGATGATATGATATAAGCAGGGGGTGCCGAGGCACCAGAACCTTGGCCGTGGTACCAGTCCCATCAGTTTCTAAAAGTTGAAACCCAAGAGCTTCCACGCCGTGGCAGCACTATTAAGGCCACAGTGTCGCACTCTGATACAATTGTTTTGGTTCATTTTATTCAATTTTTCGAAGGTTTAGGTGATGTGCAGGGTATATTGGTGTTAGGTACTACACTAACTACTTGATTTGTAAGTGTAATACATTAAACATAGGATTTTCTAAGAAGGAATAGTAAGCATTCGAATAAAGAAAAGAAAATCAACATCATGTATTACTCAAAAAAGAGAAAAGAAAGGATGTTCCAAGAATTGAATATCATAATGAAGCATGCCAAGAATCGAAGAACCAAGTGAAAGTGGAGTTTAACTTTTGAAGACCTAGCTATTAGGTATATTTTGTTTTCACTTAGGTTTTTAAGTGGTTTAATATTTAAAATTTACTTAATCTTCTTACCATATGACTTAAATGAGTTAGATTAAATAAATTTGAATGTTAGCATGAATTTAAACTTGTTAAATTTGAACATTCTAGGTTAATAGATGAATTTTGCTAATGATTCATATTCATGTTGTGCAAAATTCACACTTTGCCAAGTAAAGTTCAAAGTTATCGAGGTTTAATCTCTGATAGATGAAATTTGAATCTGAAATTTGAATTTTGAGCTAAGTATAGTTAGTGAAAGTATGCAAAATTCGCATCTAGCTTTGTTAAAATTTGACTACTGGTGAAGTTCAAAATGAGTTCAAAGTCACAACCTTTGACAGATGAACTTTGAACTTCAAAGTGCAAACTTCAAAGAACTTTTGTGTCTTGTTGGAACAAATCTCTGATAGATGAATTTCAGTTTCTGAAATTTGAATTTCGAGTGCATTGTGAAAACTTGAAGCAACTATTCAAACCCAACATATATACTTTTAACATGAAAGTTCAAATGTTCAATCCTCAAGCTAACTTTGAAATTCTTATCATAGATCGAAGTTCAAACTTTGTATGCTGAAATTCGAATTTCAAAGTTCAATATTAAACATATAACTATGCCAACTCTGCAAAATTCATCTTTTGAGCCCGAAAATTCAAATTTTTGGGTGTCCAAAGCATTTAATGCTATTGATGAATGACTCTTTTTGCTGAGTAACCATTGGTTAATATCTCTAACAATTAAATCTTATGTCTAACGATTATTTAATCCATAAATCTATAAATAGAACTTCATTTGAACTTATGGGTAACAAATTTATGTGAGTCATGTGCTAAAATACTGCTACAATAGATAAAATCTTTCTGTGTTAACATTCAAAGTTAAACTCACCTCATTAGAGTGAGCTTTAATGTATTATCTACTCATAAAGAGAGTTTCAATTCTGTAATCTTTATTTCTACAAATTTTGGGTAGAATCTCAATGTAGGGGAACACTAAAGAAAATTACATATCTTGTAAGGGTGTGGGGAGAGTAACTTAACAAGTGTCATATGAAACTTATGGGATGTATTGAAACTTCACAAGTGCAAAAAAAAAATATTGAGATATAATGGAAAATCTCAAGTAATAACTTAAGGACTAGATGTAGGTCAAGTGGTTGGGCTGAACCAGTATAAATCTTTGTGTTTTGCTTTTCATCTTCTCTCTTCATTTGCCTCACTTAATTCTCTCTGTTCATGTCTGTTCTACTGCATCTCTTGGTGAAATTGGGTTGTTCATAAAAAAGCATGAAAATCTTGTATCGCTCAATTTACCCCCTCTTGGGTAACCAACCAACTTAGCAATTGGTATTATAGCTTGGACTCCCAGTGAAGGATCTAATCATCTGGGAGCAAGATGGCTGGCTTTGGTGAAGGAATTTTTCTAGAATATGCTAGCATATGCAAACCACCAAGCTTCAATGGACAAAATTAAACCTATTAGAAGATAAAGATAAAGCTTCTCTTGAAATCTCTGGACCTAAATATATGGAAAATCATAGAGCATAGAGATTTCTTTCCAATGAAGAGGAATGAGTGAGGGCAAACTGTTGAGAAGCTGAGTACATAATGGAATGATGAAGATAAAAGAAAAGTGCTACTGAATACAAAAGTTCAATTCACCATAATCAATGCTCTTTCACAAGATGAATTCTTCAGAGTGTTAGATTGTAATACAGTTAGAGAAATATCGGATACTCTAGAGATTACTTATGAAGGCACAAGTAGGGTAAAGGAAAACAAACTCAGCTCTCTCATAGCAGAATATGAAATGTTCAAGATGATTAATGGTGAGTCTATTAAATATTTCCAAATTTGTTTTACTCACAGCATTAATCATCTTACAGCTATAAGAAAGAGCTACACAAAAAGAGAGCAAGTATGCTAAATACTCAGAGCTCTACCTAAAGAATAGCGACCAAAAGTGACAGCTATTGAAGAGAAAAGAGGAGAATCATACCAATCTATGACTGCACTGCTTGGAAGCCTTGCTAAACATGAAGGAAGACTTGACCTTCTATGGGAGCAACAAAACAAAAGAAAAACACTGATGTTCAAAGCTACTACATCACATAGCTCAAAAGAAGATGATATTGATGATCAAATTGATGATGAAGAGGACGAGCTAAAAGAGTTGGCTATCAAATTTGGCAAATTCCTTAAAATAAAAAAGAAGGAGCTTTAAGAACAAAAGCACTCCTGCCATGCAAATAAACTGAAGTACCATTCAAAGAGGTAAGGAGGAAGATATGTTGAGAAGAAAAGTGAGAAACTTAGAGTGGCATACACTCTGCAATTTGGGATAATAGTTCAGATGAAGATGATGAGGGTACCTATCCATGATTGATGGCAATATCTAATAATGAGGTATCAAATTCTGACCTTAAATCTAATTTTGATTTTTCTTTTGATGAGTTTGAAGGTGCTTAAATTGAAATATATGATGAACTGATTGCATAAGGAAAAACACTTGCACATAGTAAGAAGAAAGTGCTTTCCTTAAAAACAAATTAGAATTGGAGAAGAATGAAAAGGAATTACTTAAAAAGAAAATAGATGATTTACAAAATATCTGTGAAATCCACACACACACTTCCTCTGGTTATTCATGTGATGATTTAATGAAAGAAAAAGAGGAGTTAACTAAAGTCATAGCCAATTTCACCCAAGGCAAAGATAAGTTGAATATTCCTCTTAGCAAATAGAAAAGTGTGTTTGACAAGTTGGATGCTGGCTACATAAATAAGTCTAAACAAAAGAATATGCTTTATAAAAAATTCTTTGTTCCAATTGTAATGCCTAACTCACCATTATGCATATATTTTGGCAAAAGGGGACATATAGCTTATCTGTGCAATACTAGGAGAAATGGTTTAAGTAAAGGCATGAAAGGGGTTCCAAAGAATACCACTAAACCTCTTGGATCCAAAAACAAGTAGGTACAAAAATGTTTTTCTAGTGTTTCATGTGTGCAGAATAATTCCAAGAAGAAAGAACATACTGGTGCAAGAAAGAAGTCACAGAAAAGGAAAGCTTCCAATAACTCTAAAGCTACAATTGCAAATCACAAGAAGAAGCAATGAAAGCAAACCTCTCACCCATCTCAAGGAAATTAGATCACTCACCTTGAGAAAAGAAAGAGTAGATGCTTGGACACTGGTGTGACAAATGCAAAGAAGAAAAAGAAACAACTACACATAAAAGTTAAGCAGAAGATCACAAGGAGATGATCTTTGGTAACCTCTAATACTTACCCTATTCAATTATTGGATTATATGAATTTTAAAATGTTTAAATTAGCCATTAATGGACCCAAGTAAGAAAGTGTACCAAAGAAAGAAAAATATAATTTTTTTGCAAGTACTCCCTAAGTTAAATGATGAAAGTCTGATACAATTGGAGTATTTAATGTGTTTAAATAGATTCATACTGAAAAGGGAAAGAGTTAACTATTAACTAAGTTGATTTGTATGTGTTTAATAAGTTTTCAGATATACTTAGTTGATGCTATTACTTGAGGTTATTAAAATAAAGTATAATCCTTATTCAAATAATGAGCTATTTGAATATGTTAGTGCTTACTATGAAATTCAATATTTGCACAAGCCCATTTCTTCATTTGTATAACCAAACTTGTGTGCTTTTTATAATTTCTCTTACATACTAATTTTGAATTGAGCTATGATTTGAAAAGCATGTATGTTTGAATAAATGTATAGTTTAAGGGGGAGCATTTTTTGTAATTAATTTGCTTATGCTTTAAGTCACTTCATTTTATTATGAAAAGTTTTGTTGCTTGGTCTTAACATGCTAAAGGGAGCAAATGATGTTTCAATATCTCTCTTTAATCCTAATGGAAAAAGGTAAGAACTCTTTAACTTTGAGATATTTCTTGTGATGTATGCATCTTATGATCATATTAATAAGAAGCATCATAACATTTGGTATCATAAAAGTTTCAAGCAACAATAGGTATCAGTCTTGACATCAGTAACAATTGGCATAATCAGAATATATATTGCATAATAAGTTTTAGTAATGATTTGCATTTCAGCTTGTGCTTTTATGTGTGCTTGAAACAACCCCAGACATATGTGCCTACTGATACAACCTCACAAATAGCGCGAGAAGAATTATAGGAGAATTTTTCCTCAAACCTTTTTGTTGATATCAAAAAGGGAGAGTTGTGTGAAAAATATGCATATGCTTAATCAGGAGATATTTGAAATAAACTATATTATTTGTGTTAATCATTCATTAAGCATATTTTTCACTAGTGATTTATCATCATCAAAAAGGGGGAGAATGTTAGGTTTAATATAATATAAGTTTTGATAGTGACAAATGTAGAGTAATAAGGAATAAATGCATTATATTTGTCTAACATATATTTTGTTCCTAAAAGAAGTAAAATGTACATTAGCATGTATTTAATTGTGTTTATAATGCATATACCATATAATGTACTAATATATCCACTGTGCTTTTATATTTTATAATACAAGTTGGATATATAAATTGGACTAACTATTTATTTTGTAAGTGTAATACATTAAATGTAGAATTGTCCAAGAAGGAAGAGTGAGTATTAGAATAAAGGAAGAAAAATCAACATCATGTATCACACAAAGAAGAAGAAAAGAAATGATGCTCCACAAATTGAAAATTAGAAGAGACATACCAAGAATGGAATAACCAAGTCAAAGTGGAGCTTAGTTTTTGAATATTTAGCTATTGAATATATTTTGTTTTCACTTAGGTCTTGAGGTGATTTAATCTTTTAAATTTACTTAATCTTGTTACCATATATCTTAAATGAGTTAGATTAAGTAAATCTGAATGTTACCCTGAGTTTGAACTTATTAGATTTGAACATTCTAGGCTAACATACGAATTTTGCTTATGATTCATATTCATTTTGTGGAAAATTTACACTTTACTTGTTAAAGTTCAAAGTTACAAAGGTTTAATCTCTAGTAGACAAATTTGAATTTTGGGCTAAGAATAGTTAATAAAAGTGTGCAAAATTTATGTAAAGCTTAGTTAAAATTCAACTGTTGGTAAAGTTCAAAATGAGTTCAAAATCACAGCCTTTGATAGACAAACTTTGAACTTCAAAGTGCAAATTTTGAAGTGAGAACTTTTGTATCTTGTTGGAACAAGTCTCTGGTAGACGAATTTTAGTTTCTAAAATTTGAATTTCAAGTGCATTGTGAAAACTTAAAGTAATTATTCAAACCCAACAAATACACTTCGTATAACAACCTACTTCCGAAAGACCTCAAAATAACTCCTATAACATCAAAAGCATAGAAAAACACAAAAAAGAATCAGAACAAAGCTGAGCCATGGCAAACTACAATACAACCTCAGCCTTGGAGAGACAGAATCATTTGGCACCGCGGTGCCCGTATCAATAATCATACTAGTAAAATGCTGATTTTTCGAGCAAACTTCCCACATGCATAACTTTGAACTCTAACCTCCAATTGACTTAATTCTAATTTCTACAAGTAAATCTTGTCCCAATCTCACTATAAACACTGGTTTCACCTTAATCTATCTCCGTATGAAGATTTTGGATACCTATGACTAATTTGGTCACTTTTTGACCAAAACACATATCTTATAGGCCCCAATTGCCAACCAACGCAATTTGGCACCTGAGGATCATTCACATAGGTTCTATTTAATTTAACCAACTTGTCCAAGAAAGTTTATCCCTAGAGAAACCACTCTTCCATGATTTGACCCCTTGAATCCTAAATTCACATAATGGGCTATATGTCTAAAACACATAAACAAAGCCCAAAACCCCCTTTGGGCTCACACATACGGCCAATCCAACCCACAGACACATGTACCAGAAATAATGACCAATATCAGGGTCCAAATCATACCATTTTCCATAATTGCAACATTCATTGACATCCTGCCATATCCACAACACTTATCCTCACTTTACCAAACATACATAACTATATACATCTCTATACTCCTAGGATCCAAGACACAAGAAGAATATGCAATACTAGAATGCTTGGCATAATTCATTTCATAAACAATAACATAAAACTACCGTTGAACTTGAATATTCCCGATGATGGAGAAGGCTATGATTCATTGGTCTTCTCTAGACTAGTACTAGAGTCTTCACGTAAAATATTAGCCACGGACGGAGTGAGACAAATTAACAGTAACCGAGAACACAAACACATGCAACCAATATCATCAGTCCATACAAGTATGCATATGGTGCAATACAATGCAAAAATGTCATGGTGAGCACGTCTCCTTCATACACTACTAGAACCATGGGCTGACGTCATTACAAGATATTTCAAATAGGTGATTCCCTTCTAACAGCTAATGAAAATTGATTCCAGGACATCACCATGCTCACCTCACATTAGTGCACCTGGTCAAAGGTCACAATAATACTTGGACCATGACTCTTTTTCCCTTAGACCACTCAAATTGGTGGTGATTTAGGGAAGGTGCAGTCCACTGCCACCTGGCTCTCTAAGCCATAGGATGGGATTTAGTGGCAGGGATTTTTCATCATATCATGTTATCATATCTCATCTTGTCATCACCTCCCAATCCACCATATCTCACTATGCTCATGGAATGATGATGTTTATGGCATGTTAACATGTGTATGCCACTATGGAATCATTATCATACTCATCAATGTCATGCTAGCATGCTATAGAATCACATATCACATCATGTTCATCATCATCATATACCAATGCTAAGGATCTAGATTCATACCTTATCTAGCCGTGTGCATACCATGATATATAGAAGAAACCATACACACACACATATAATGATATCGTGGTATGAACAAGAACAAACATATATATACATATATAAATATAAATCAACAATTATAAAACAAACACCTAGTTATCTGAAGTCACCGACATCACACACACGAGCTAAACCCATTTTCTAAACATTAAACATAAGTTGAATCACCTCTTATTATCCAACATCCACTACGACATTGTCGCACCCGAAAAAATGCGACAAAAGGAAAAAAAGAGAACAAATCTGGTTTTCTAGCAAAAACCGACTTGTGAGGAGTCGCCACCAAAATTTTAAGGAAAATCTTGGGAAACCGAATTGAAGAGGAAAGGATGGTCTGCGTAATCGGAGTTGGATTCGGGAGTCGATTGTGCGTGGGGAAGGTGTTAGGCACCCCACGACACCCGTTCCTAGGAACGGTTACCTTACGTTGATTGCGTAAATTAATATGGCTTTAAAATATATTTTGGTTTTTCTTTTACAATTCACATGCGAGAAAATAGGTAAAGAAAAAAATAAATTAAGGGAGTTTGAAAAATAGAATAAGGAAAATGAATTAACTTAGAAATTAAGGAGATTAAAAAAATGAGGAAAAAGGAATTTAAGAAAATAAATTGAAAAATATTTATTAAATTAAGGGTAAAAACTCCAAATAAACCAGAAAATATTTATTTATTTACAAAGGCGGACTTGACCCAGGATCAGAGCCTGGGGCCTACGTACCCTGCGATGGGGATCAAAGTCCACGTAGTTCGGGACTAGAAATGCGTGTTTAGTTGGTTGATGTTTTTTTTAATTTTTGTAATAAGAGAAAGTTAATTGAAAATAATTCACCTTTTTGCAATCAAAACAATTTTCTGAGATTGAGTTGATGTGTTTTAATTTGCAAAAGATAATTTAATTCCGCTGACTTACTCTTATTTTATTGTGTGAAAATATTTTTTGTTTTTCTTTGATTTTTGTTTTAAAATGATATATTTTTGTAATTTTGGAAAACCATCACATTTTTTTCTTTTGAAAATTTTTCTTTTCCCTTTTTTTTTATTCTTTTTATAAAAATGAAAACCAATCTATCTGGCGCAGACTCGCGATCATGCCTGATAGACCGGTCCTTGAACTACCTGCAAAGGTTCTAAAACCTCGCGGCATAAAGGTTTTATTATCTTTTAAAGCAAAACTTTAGAAAATACTACTATATTTTTTTCAAAAAGAAAATTTTATTATATATTTTTAGATAAAATTGGAGAAAAAACCTGTCAAGATATCATAATTTATTTTTTGAAATATAATTATTTTCTTAGCAAGAGTTATTTAACTAATATATCTACGTGGATTCGCAATCTCACGCGATAACTCAGTAAGCTTAAATACCTGCGTGGGTTCTTAAAACTCACGTGATGTAGTTATATGAGCCAATCAACTATTTATTTATTTTATTATTTTATTGTCTTATTTACTTTTTATGAGAAAAAGATATTTTGAAAGGAAAGGTCATTGGGACCAATTATAAATATATTTTTATAATACACTCGCGTAGCCCCGTAGACTCACACGGTGTGATTATTTTAGGGGTCTGCGAAAGCTCTAGAAACCTTCGTGAACAATTCTAGATATTCCCACTTGTAAGTATTTGTTTTATTATTTCATTTACATTTTAGAAAACAATAGCATACGAAAATTATAACCCAGAGGACCACCAGATAAGACTACTTAAATTTGCTCTACGAAAAATAAAGCGTGTAGTAGACAGTGAAGTTGCGAATTTAACCACGAATCTACCAAGATAGAACAACTCACCTACATAATTCATGTTTGGGCCAACAAATTTTGTAATGTTAGGCTCATAAGAAAACAGCCCCAAATACTCCTAACAACTTCCCAAGCCCAAATTTATAAGAAAACATACCAGAGTATTGAAACAATTTCTCCAACCCAGATTCATTAGAAAATGGACCAAAGTACTGAAACCATTTCCCAAACCCAAGGCCATAAGAAAACAGGTTAAAATATTAAAGCAAATTCCAAGCCCTGGCCCATGAGAAAACAGGTCAAAAAATATTAAAGCAAATTCCCAGGCCCAGAGGTCCCAAAAAATGAGTCAAAGATATTAGAGCCACTTCCTAATAAGTCCAAACATTAAGACAATTTCCCCATAACAAGTCCAAACATTAAGACAATTTCCCAAAGCTCAGCATAAAATTCACAATCAAAAACAAACAGGGGTCTTTCAAAGCTTAAACTTCCATCCCCGCATAATGCTCCAGCAGTAAATCATCCCATAATCATAGATTCATCGAGTTAGGGATGGCAAAGCATTCATGGGATTTCCACAATGAATAACCCCGGCGGCATTTTCTAAACCAGTTTAGTGTGTAGCTGGAGAACCCAACCAATTGGTAATTAATGGAGACTCAAGCAAGGCTAACAGAACAAATGCCCCCCAGTACACAAGCTCGAACCAAATCAACAAAAGCATGAACAATATAAATTCAGGATCTCACAACTCAGAATCATGTTGGAGAAACTAGGGAACAGTGAGTATTAATCGAAAAGGGAGACACAGTTGGAACAAAATTACCCAGTCCAGAAGCTCTACTCCTCAGTTTCAGCCCCTCGGTCTCTCCCCTGCACTACTCTGCTCTCAGAATCCCTGCCTCGGATTTTTTTTGTCCCAAAATCTCTAGGGCTCCTTCCTCGTCCTCCTTCTCGGCCCCTCGTGCTCGGTATCCCTCTGTTTTCTTCTTCGGGCTCGGCATCCCTCTGTTCTCGGTTCAGCTTCTAGTTCTTCGCCTCCATCGTGCTCAGCCTTCCCTCTGCTCTCCTCAGCTCTCAGCCTCTCCTCTGCTCCTTTTCGGAACTCCTTTTCGGATCTTGCTCCCCCTCTGTTTTTTCTCACCCACGGCTCCGGTTGTTGAGCTCGAGCTCCCCTGGCTTCTGGAACTCCAGCCTTCGGTCCTCCTTCGCGTGCTAACGCGTCTCCTGTGGATCCTCCGGTTCGGACTCCCTCTGGCTTCTCAGCTCCGTCCACGGCCTTCCTTTTCGGTCACCGGTGCTAGCTATTTTCCAGTCCGGATTGAAGTCCTCGTTCCCCGGCTCGGACTCCCTCTCCATCGTGCTTCTTTCCGGTTGCTCCGTTTTGATTTTCGGTTCTCATTGGAGTCCCATCCTCGTGCTCCTGTCTTTGCTTTTCAACTCGTCTTCGTGCCGTGTACGCCTCCGGTTCTGGTCTCCCCGCAGCTTTCCTTTTCTTTTCAGTCTTCAGTCTCCCGTTGCTCGGCATCTGCTGCAGCTTTTGCCTTCGGTCCTGCTGCCTCTGTTTTTTGTTGTTGTTGGAGCTCCTTCGTTGGCCCAGGTCCACGAGCCCTTAATTGGGCTCGTGGCACCCTGGGCCAAAATTAACCCCTTTTTTCTCTTTTTTTTTTTTAATTCTTTGATTTTTTTTTATTAATTTATTTCTTTTTGTTTGTTGTTGTTGTTTTTGTTTGTTTTTTTTTCTGTTTATTTTTTATTTATATTATTTATTTTATTGTATTATTTTTGTTTTTGTTTTTGTTTGTTTTTTCATTTTATTTTGTTTTACTATTTATATTTTTTTTTGTCATTTTTTGTAAAATGCCCGGACAAAATAGGGTGTTCACAGACATCATAACATTATCAATTAACATAGTGTACACTTAACAAAAATCCATAACTCAACCAAGTATACTTATCCCAGGGTTTCAACAACACATTCATGCACCAATGGGCCACATACAACTATTTAACTCATGCATCAACATAAATAATTCGGATTTCCACTTTTCTTCCCAAATTTCAACCTAGGGTTTCCATCAAATCATGCATAACCCCTTTAAAACTCATATCTAAACATCAATAACACTACACACCACCTCACTGATCCCTTAACAAGCATGTTAACTAATGGAATTCAATCCAACCAGAATCCCCAAGCAAAATTCCGAAAATCACACAAAAAAATGGAAGAAAGAGGAAAGAGAAGAGGAGGGATCACATACCAACTTGTAATCAAGCTCCTAGTGTTCGAAAATTGCCTCTTAAGGTCTGATCTTTGAAGCCTTAGCAAAGCTCCTCCTTTTGTCCCCCGTTTTGTTCTGCTTTGTTGACTGAATCTCACCCTAATTTATTAGAGTTTGTGTAACACCCTACTTTTAGACTCATTTTTCATGAATTAGACTCCTTTTAAGTCTAATTATACTTGATCCTAAGCTTGAATTACATAAGAATAAAAATCAGAATTTCCAAAATTTTCAGTTACTGTTCATATGGTAGTTTCCACTTTGCCAACTAAATTTTGAAAATTCATAACTAATTATAGAAAAATCATTTCATAGTAATTCAACTATCTAAAAATAGATAAAAACCTTATATACATGGGAAAAATATGAAACATAGTATTATCTTGACCAATATATATAGTTTATTTCTCAAAATATTTACTATATATTTAGTCATTTTCTCTTTCTCAGGGTTTTGTCCTTATCTTTAAAAATTCATATCTCACTCTACCCTGAGTTAATTTGTGAATTTTTTATGTCATTGGAAAGCCCTATGAGTATGCTTTCTAGAAATATTTTTCTTGTATATTTATTCAACTTTTACAGGGTATGACATTAACTTAAATCATAAAGGGTCAGAATTCCACTTTTTCTGGAACATTTTTGGGAAAACCTCCATATCTCCTATCATATAGCTCCAATTAACTCAAAATCAGTGGCATATGAAACTTAAAACATAGAAATTTCCATAAATATAAACCACTGAATTTTTGGAGCTCTTCACGATTTATATCATCTTTTTAATTTTCTAATACCTAACTTTCAGTTTCCAGTTTTCCCAATCTTTCTCTGTTCTGAACCCTAAATTTGAAAAATCACTATAATTTATGCATATCTCCAAATGGAGTTCTCTTTAGACCATTTTTAAGCTATACTTGTGTACTTTAAGAGCATATATATTACTTAAACTAGATTCCCTGTCTTACATAAAAAGTACCTACATTATCCTCAAAGTGTTCTACTTGAGCATTTCCAATCATAACTTTACAAAGTAAGTTTCATAGCCATAATACATCATCATTCATTGTCCTAAACTCATACATAACATTTCATAATGCTTTAATGATCATAATAGCATGGAGATACATATTTAGTAACATGCTCATAACTTTACATATCATTTCAAACAACTAGATCATAACTTGAAAACAACATTATGCTTCATCCTCTTTCTTCTTTCTCCTTAGCACTCTTGACCCCTTCTTACCATAGCTTGGGCCTAGACATAATGATCATTTGGAAGGGTGAGATTCAAAGAATCTCAGTATTTATATCCAATTATGCATTCATATCATCATATCATTTCATAAAATCATCAATGAAAATCATAACTTCATATTATGCCATACAATTCTATAAAAATTTTGGCATGATAACACGTTGTAAAATGGACATCCTAGGGTCATAAAACCCTTCAAACATTCAGCCAACAATGAAAATACATCATAAAGCATTCAAACAATTATATGGCATAGTCATATTATCATGGAGACAAAGTATGATAACATTAAGCATAATAGGGAAAATAACTACCTTCTTTCTTTCCAATGATCTCCAAACTTTGTGGATACTTCCATTGATCTTAAAACACTTCTTAAAACCCTATAGCATCATGAAATAGTACCATGAGCCACTGATTCATTAAGCTCATTCACAAAGTGGCATACTTGAACTAAAAATTCCATTTTGTTTTCCCTTGAGCTTTTCTTGTACAACATACTTGTATCTACCTATTTTGGACCCAAGGAATCCATTTTTGGGGTCAAAATCATGAAATTCCCTTTCCTTTTCAAACCCTAAATAGGCATAAATTTTCAGAAAAATATAGAAAAAAAACTACCCGATCAATTTGAAATCAAATGCCATATTCTTAATCTTTGAAGCTTATACATCACTTTTCATGGATCACTTTCTTCATGGCTTCATTTTCTCTCTATACTCTCTCTCTAAGCAAAAATTTCCGGAGGTAAAACAAAGAGAAATGCTCCATGAAGCTTCACAAAACTTAGACATAACAAAGATAGTAACCAAAGAAGCTTACCTTGGAAATTTGGAACCCAACCAAGTCCTATAGCCTTCTCTTTTCTCCTTCTCTTTTCCACGTTTTCTCTCCCTTTTCTTCCATTGGTTCAGACATGTTTAAGGCTGAGGAAGATGGGTTTTGTGGCTAACTAATGTGATTAAGTTATTTAAGTCATAAAAAGTAACTTTAGTTACTTTAATGTTTTAACTTAAGTTAATAAAGCTTTAGTAAAAATTTTCTTTGTGTCCCAATGAGCTGCAGCACACCTTGTACAACATCCTAATTCTCACTAACTATAGAACTCATAACATAACTTGAATTTCACATGCTTTGTGTCTATGTTTCTAGTTGGATTTTTGGTTGAACTATGAACATGCTTTATATGACATTAGAGATCGTATGGAACCTTTAGCAAGAATTAAATAAGTTGGATATGCTATTTAGAAACTACGAACATTTAAAATTTCATATGTCGTTATATACAAATCTAGATAAAATTTGACTTAGTAGTCAACTATGAATATATACTATATAACATCAGAAATCCTGGGAAGCTATAGGTTGAGATTCTATGCCTTGGGAAACATGGTAATAGTAGTACTTAGGGATCAAATTGCAAAGAAAGTTAAATCATGGGGTCAAAGCAAAAATTTATGAAGTAGGCACTAAAAGACAAAATAATGGGACACAGATGTCATTTTTCCAAACAAATTATCTGCTCAGTATTTGACAGTATCGGTTGTAGGAATAGAGTCAGAAAAATAATCGTTAGAAATTATCCTCTAATAAGCAGAACCAGAAAATGCATATATTAGACAAAAAAAGAGGATCGAAGTTCTATAATTTAGAAATTTCTAACAAATAGAAAATAAGTTTGTATTAGAAAACCCAGATATATTATGACTTAGAATAAGATACTGGATTTTTCTACGAAGTTTAAATAGCCATATGATCGGTCTATGAATAATTTGATTAATTGGCAAATTAGAAAATGTATAAGCTTAAAGTCAAGTCTAGATTCATCAAGAGATTGAATATGACTCAGTGACATGTCTAGGTTCATTTTAGACAACCAGAATATTTTTAGTAATAAGATAACTGATATGACTCTAGTTTTAACTATAATATACAAATAAACTTAGAAACTAATATTATGATCTAATTAACTCTGTATGAGGAAATTAGTCAGTAATCAGGATATATTGACATTCCAAAACAATGTTCTAAGTCTCAAAATATATAATTACATTGCTGAATTTATTTTAGATTCTGAAACCCAGAATAAGGAAGAATTGGACCCGAAATCGATAAAAGGAGCCCAAAAACCCATATACCTTGACCTAAAGCCCAAAATGAGATTGTGAAGCCCAAATTGCATAAAAGCATATCCCTTGCGCTGATTAGACAAGAAAGGACGAAAATTAAGAGGAAAAAGAAGCAAAAATCAAATTGAACTCTAACACACACATGGCACCACTTGAAGAAGACACATGTTGGAACCAAATAAAATATATTTTGAGTTAGAAATATCAACCAAGAACTTCTAGAAAAGGGCAAGGTGGCAGCCTCATAAATTTCCTCACATGATGAATTAAATAAAGTAATATGAAAAATTAAGAGCCTTTGGATCAAGATCTAATCCAAGGGCCATTATGTCTTCAACTCACCTATAAATAGATGCTCCTCCATCCCCCATTTAGCCATCAAATTTCATTCAAGGTAGAGAGAGGTTAGAGTGAGAAGCTCTAGGAAAGAAGGTGATCTGAGGTTCTGAAATTCTGAGAAATATTTCTAGGTAATATGCTTTTCCTTTTCTTCCATTTATATTTTAGTTCAACTATTTGATTTATCAAGAGTAGTCATTATGCTAGTAGAAACATGTTTTTGGGTGTTACCATGCTGAAATATTGGATCAAAGTTGAGGTTTTGCTTCAGTAATGCTTTGAATGTCATGAAGGTTGTTCGAACATGCATGATCATATAGAACATGATTTTAAGTTTGATTCTTAGTAATTATGGTTGTACTGTTATGCTGCTGAAATTAAGTGTGGGAAAATGAATTGTCATATTACTGAGATTCTGTCTGAATCTCACCCCAATATCTAACATTTTTAGGCCCCAGTTCTGCCCAAGGAAATGAAATGACAAACTGATGAGGAGATGCTGTCCAAGTCATTTTAGAATCATATTATGTTTTGTATTACATTACATAGGATGAGATGATATATTACATTACATAATGTAAATTACAACGTTTTGGTAATGAAATATTATGTTCCTATGCTTTGGCATTGAGATTTTCCCTATTGTTTGTTTATGCTTCATTATTAACATGATAGAGTCTATAAAATTCGAAATTTACTGTAGCAGTAAAAGTGTGAATCAACATTTTTAATTTAAAATAGACATCATAAGCTTTTCATAGAGCTCAGAATTATCTCAATACGATTTTTGTAGAATTAGTTATGAATTTTCAAAGTTCAGCAAAATTTTATAACCTAAGTTTAATCTATGCGAAAATTAAGGGCTTACTTGCTTCCAAATCACTTTATTTTGAACCTTAATCATGAAATCATGCATGTTTAATGGTTTCAAAGTAAGGTGTTACACCTTGTGTCTCATTCTTGGCCAAAAATTGCTTGAATAATTTTTATGGATCAAAATACCCTTTACCGATTAAATTTATCCGTACCGATTAAGTATTTTTGCCAAAATTGTCATTAAATTGGTACAGGATTATCCAACAATTACTTTTGGTCCAAAATCATTATCTAGACCGAAAATATATTTTATTAAGGTCCAATCATTGTCCTTGAATCAGTACTGCCTTTTCCTACAGTCTAAATGACCTTTATGGGGTAAAATATTAATATTAAACCCTAATTACCCAATAAATATTATTTTGACCTTAATAAATTTCATACTATATTTCATTGGTTCTAACTCATTGAAAGCTTCATTTTGACTATAATTTTTCATATTTACAAAAATGCCCTTGACCCGAGACAAATTTATAATTTTTGAAACTTTCGGGTCCTTGGTAATTTTCCCCAAACTTCTTTCTCTTTCCCTGTTCACGTTGCCACCCTTCTCAAAGGACTAAATTGTAAATATTCTTGATTCTTAGAGCCCAAATATAATTTTTTTATTTTTCCATTTAATTAGGAAAAATAACATATTTACTCATCTTCACGCTTAACGATATCTCTCCATTTTTCTCAACTCCTTTTGTATTTTACAATATCAACTTTTCCATTTTTGGGCCTTCAATTCATTATTCACATTTTACTTCTAATTTGGGAAATGACCGTTTTGCCCCTCAACCGAGTCAAAAATATAATCATTCATTCTTTTGGGCACTTTCTTGTAATATTGACCAAAGACCAATTTTTTTATTATTTCTTTTTCACTATGTACATTAACTTCAAATTGGTATATCTCTTAACCTGTGCCTCCCGGGAACGCAATACTTATACTGTTACGCTCTGCTTGGAGCGGGCTTTCATTCAAGTGGTATATTACATATTTTACGGGGTAAGTTCTGAAATTAATTTCTGCTAAGAATCTTATGGAAAATTAATTCCAATTAAGGATCAAACATAACTTTTCTAAAAATTAGATGAGAAATTAATTCTATCTAAAGCTCAATTATATATAGCCTTTTCGTCTTGCTTTGTTTCTCATCTTTTATTCATTTTATAATATCCCATAAAAATAGGAATATTACAGTTTGGTGTCTAGTGCCATGGCAGTCGATAAGTTCATCGCAACGTGAACCCTTTCTACCTCTGATATTTTTTTAATAGAACGAGTCTCTTACCACGATACCATATGCTTCTGCCTTATTCCTTGAATTCTTCTTCCTTTTGTCCTTCCTCCGATCCTAGTTCCTCTGATATTGCACAATACAAAGGCAATGCTTCTCATGAGATTAAGTCTAGGGCAAGATGTTGAGGGTTGTTACATATCTAACATGAAAGTTCAAATGTTCAACCCTCAAACTAACTTTGGAATTTTTATCATAGCTTGAAGTTCAAACTTTGCTTGCTAAAATTTGAATTTTAGGATTCAATATTAAACACATAACTATGCTGACTTTGCGAAGTTTGTCTGTTGAGCCCCAAAATTAGAATTTCAGTGTGTCAAATACATTTAATGCGGTTAGTGAACAACTCTTTTTGCAAAGTAACCATTGGTTAATGTCCCCAACAACTAGATCTTGTGTCTAACGACTAGTTAAACTACAAATCTTTGAATAAAACTTCATTTGAACTTATAGGTAATAAATTTAAGTGAGTTATATGCTAAAATGTTTCTATAATAGATAAAATCTTTCTGTATTAGCATTCAAAGTTAAACTCATCTCATTAGAGTGAGTTTCAATGTATTATTCACCCTTAAAGAGAGTTTCAATTCTGTAATATTTCTTTCTACAATTTCTAGATAGAATCTTAATATAAGGAAACACTAACACTACTAGAAAAATTAAATTTAGCGAGAGATCACTTATCCTTCATTAAATGATCTAAATAACGAGAAAATTAGTGACGAATTGTAAGTTCGTAGCTATTGTTAAATTTAGCGAGGAATATCCTTTCCCTCGCTAAATTAGCGAGGAATATCCTTTCCCTCGCTAAATTAGCGAGGAATTTTTTATTCCTCCCTAAATTATTATGAATAGCGAGGAATCTAGGGAGGGATTTGTCCCTAGCTACATTTTTTAAAATTAATTTTAATAGATTAAAAATATTTTATTAAAAATTTAATTTTAATGAATTAAAATTTTTTTAATAATTAAGTTATAAAATTATTTTTATCAGATTATTTTAAATTAATAAAAATAGTTAGATTAATTTTTATAACTTGTTGGTAAAAAATGAAAATGAAAATTCATTTATTACAAAATTCAAAATATAAAGTATTTTATGATATTAATAATTGAAATTATAATATATTTTTATTTTTTAACAATATATTAATTTATAAATATATATATATGTATTAGTGTGTAGATAAATAATATATATTTAATATTTCATATAAAAACTGCAAATACATTCCAGTTCAACTAGCAAAAGTCTGAATATAAAGACACTAAGAGTAGGAGGTCATGGGTTCAAACCTAAGGAAATGCATATTTGAAATCATTATATGACTTGGCAGTGATGTGTCGCAATCATGGTGATGTGGCGGTAGTGTGGCAGTGATGTGACATGGGTGGCGGGTGACATGGCAATGATGTGACGTGGCGCGATGTTGGTGGTGACATGGCCATGATGTGGCAGTATTGAATTTTTTTATAGTTTAGTGAGGAATGAGTTCCTCGCTAAATTTAGAGAGGGATTAAATCCCTTGCTAAATTAGCGAGGGAATCAACTCATCCCTCGCTAAATTTAACGACGCGATTTATAGCGATCAAATTAGCGAGGGATTTTATCCCTCTCTATTTTCAAATTAGCGAGGGAAAAATGGTATTTAGCAAGGGATTTGTCCCTCGCTAAATTGTTTTTTTCTAGTAGTGTAAAGGAAATTACACATCTTGTAAGGGTGTGAAGAGAGTGACTTCATAGATGCTCAGATCAAACCTGTGGGATATAGTGGAAAATCTCAAGTGGTGACTTAAGAACTGGATGTAGGCTAAGTGGTTGGGCTGAACCAGTATAAATCTTTGTCTATTACTTTTCATCTTCTCACTTCATTTGCCTCACTCAATACTCTCTGTTCATCCCTATTCTGCTGCATCTCTTGATGAAATTTGGCTGTTCATAAAAAAGGGCAAAAATCTTGTATCACCCAATTCATCTTCCCTCTTGGATGACTAGCCAACCTAACAGGATTGACTTAAAGGATATTACATTGTTGATGAGAATAGAGGGAGAGACTCATGAGAAAAATTTACTAAGAATCTTCTTGACCTTCTTTGTAGCACTTTGAACACTGAAGGTGCATGCCTTGAACTTTATGGGAGAGTCCTTGAAAAGTAAGCAAATTCATATCATAATTTGCAAAAGTAAGGAAGAGAATTTGATGGTCATGAAGAAATCAAAGCTTCTAAACACCATCTAGAATGATGCTCCTCCATTGATCCAGCCTCGTATTGCTCAGCTAATGACGACATTGTTGATAAGATATTATTGCTGGCATAACCCATTCATGATCTCGTCCCGTACTAACCATATAATATGAGAAAGTATATATAGTGTAAATAATTTATTATGTAAGTAATTACATTAATGCGAATTGATTGAGGAATACTGCCAAATTATCCCATTAGTCATCTTTGTGTAACCACATCACAATTAAGATTAAATGGCAAACAATAAAAACGAATGATTGATAGGGAATTAAAAGATAATTAAAACATTTAATACTAATTTGAAACCAATGATTGAAATTTTCCACAAACATTAATTTTATATTTGAGCATCAATGATTTGACCATATATATTTCAAAATCAAATTTTAATATACATATTTCAAATTTTAAAATGGACAAATTAAAAGGAATCAATTTAATTATAAACTAAAAAAATCATTGAAACCCAAGAAAAATTCAAAGGAAACTAACCATAAAAATTAACCAATTTAAAAAATTCACTAAAACCCCATAATTGTCTCACATAATTCATAATAACAAATCATGTACAATAATAAATATAGATATTCTTCCAAATATAATCCTCTGCTACTAATGATTTTTCTCCAAATAGAGCAACTTACCAGCAATAAATGAAATTAAATTACCAGCAATAAACATTAATTTTCAACTTTCATTCAATTGTATGCGCAAACACATCAGCTACCACATGTCATGCCAGAATTATATTTCCTTTTCAAAATTACATGTTAATATATAAGAGATATTAACAATTTTTAATGCTTTTGAAAGGATATCACAATAAATTATAATGGTAACCGACATTATTGCCATTTAAAATATACTACAAAATATAATATATTTAATTAATTACAATGATTACATTCTAAACAAAATGCAACCAAACATATGCCAAATTGAGTGACAATAATTGATAGAAAAACATGTCAGTTTTAGTAAGATTAATAAAATGTATCAATCACACAATAATTTGATATCCAACAAATTAATATGGAAGAGAAAAAGGCTAACACATTACCTTTTACTTAATAAAAACTTTTGATGATATGGCATTACAGAATTTCCTGCATACTTAGCTCTCTAAATTTCCCTCAAATCCACCTATCTTTATATATATAAAAGATATGGCTGTCTGCACATAAATTAAAGTTTAAGGAGGTTATATGCACAAAAAGTGAAATTTAAGGGACATAGTTAAAATTGATCAAGAAAAAAGGGCTATATGATTAATAACATATTTTGTTTGTTGATGAAATAATGAGTTAATTAATAGCAATGGGCTATTAGCACAAATTTAGAAGTTGGAGATTCCTTATCAAGTTTTACTCTCCACTTGGATGGGAAGAGAAAATGGAGGGAAAAGAAAGGTGAAAAAATAGAGATGAGAGAAAGGTAACTAATTTCACAGTTATAATAATACCATTGCTAATTTTAGGAAAATATTTGTATATAATAAAACTTATTACTCTATCATATTATTTATATAATTTTCATAATATATTACTCAATGGAATTCAAATATAATTTTAATCTTAATTTATAATTATTTTGTCCAATTTTAATTTTTTATTTAAAAATTATAAAATGTATTTCCCCTCCAGAATGGAATTAATTTATAACATATTATTAAATAAAATTAAAATGTATTTAAACAATTATAAGATGGTAGGTAATTTTGGAAGGAGCGTTGTCATTACAAAATATCTCCATTTTTGGATAGAAAATTTGGTAAGAAAAACATGTTGGACTCAATATAATTTTTCCCTCTAATTTTTTCTCCCTCCCGCTTTTATCTCTGCATCCTAATAGGGAAAAATGTATTTTCTCTCCTATTTTTCTCTCTACTCTTCTCTCTTCCTTTTTTTCCCCATTGAAGCACAGGAAAATTTTAAAGATCATAAAAGTTATCTGCAAATATATGCTTCAAAAGTGAGGGAAGTTTTGCATAATTCAGTCTAAAATTTCTTAAATTTTCTGTCATTAAAAATCTAAATTCATCAATATTAATATCGCCTATCAATATTTCAGTATCAATTATCATCCTTAATATTAATATCAATATATTAATATAAATATAAAATTTATAGGGCCACAATTTTCATGTATCTTAAATATAAAATATTATTTCTTTTTTAAATTCCATGCAATATTTAGCACCTATACCTAATCTCATATAAATTATAGACTAATTAAGGGTATAGAATTACTTTCATTAATTTAAAAGTTTATCTTTGAATTATAAAAGTCGGATTATCTATATATAACTTAATATCTTTAATCGTTATGTTATACAAAAATATAAAAATATATTATTGTATAATTTTTATTTATTTTCAAAAAACGTGTCTCTTTTATTTCTTTTATTTTTCCCCTTGTTGCACGGATCGGATTTGGTCTAGTGTAATATAAAATATAAATAAAAAAAGATGTTACGAATAAACAACATTTTACAATTAAACATTGAATCATATATTATTAACTGTCAAACAACAATTTTCTACGTAACATCCCTATGCCTATTGGTTAAAAATTTTAAAATCAAACACTCAAAACCCATTCTTCAATTTATTTTTCCACTAAACATTGTTGAACTAATATATCCTACGATAGGAATAGTAAGAGACTAATAGATATGCAACAAAAACAAATCTTCCTTACTAACAAAAATTTATGAGGAGCAACCAAACAAACGTATGGTAAAATATAAACATCACAAATATAACAAGGGACACCAAAATGTTTAACGTGGAAAACTCTTCAAGGTAAGGGTAAAAACCGTAAGTCATCCAGACCAATGAAAATAGCTCCATTATGATCAAAATAGAAGTACAGCAGGGTCTCAATCAAATGCACAAATAAGTGCCAACAGTTCTTCCAACAATTAAAGCAAAAAAGCTTACAATAGAGAATCAAAAGGATGAAAAACTCAAAAATTATTGTTTTAGTACAAATTGAATAACTCTCACACTAGACTACGAAATGAAAATCTAACTGCTGAAAATGAAGAACCAATTGTCTCAAACCTGCTGACAAATTTTTAGCTCAATCCAACGGTTAATAAATTGAAAATGAATTTTTTCCTATGATTGCTTTATGAATATGCGAAAATAACATTTTTCTCTTCTTCTCTCTCAAAGACGGCTGTTCTAACTTAAATATGACCTCACTACCATACACTAATATGACCTCTCTCCACTTAAATAAGTGAGATACATAATGTGCTTTTAGATTTAGGCATTTTTCCACATAGGAAAGGAGCCCACACCTAACATATCTCCCCCTTATGACTACGTGAAGATGACCACCAATCCGATGATCACACAACAACCTTCAAACTTCCATCTCCAAAACATATACATATCTGCACCATTATCATCAATATGAATTTTTTTCCAGCTCTAACAACTTAGCATCCAAAACATCACATATACAATGATACCTCATATCAATATGTTTGAACTTTGAATGGAAAGTTGGATTCATACCAAGATTAATAGCACTTTGACTATCACAAAATAACAAATATTTGTCTTGAATAAAACCAAGCTCCTACAAGAATTTCTTCAACTATAACAACTCCTTGCATGCTTTGGTAATGGCAATAAACTCTGCCTTTGTTGTAGACCAAAAAAATACACACACACACACACACACACACACACACATATATATATATATATGCAATTTAGATTGCCAAACCACAACTCCCCCTACAAATTTAATTTAATAGCCCAAAGTGGACTTTCTGGAATCAATATCTCTAGCCATATCTGAGTCTATGTATACCCTTCAAGGGTAGGCTTATCACACCTCCAAAACAAAGCCTCATACTAACAATACCACAAAAATACCTTAAAATCCATTTCACAGCATTTTAATACTATCTACCTGGGTTTGATAAAAATCTACTAACCGTACCAATAGCATGCATCATATCTAGCCTTGTGCATAACATTGTATATATCAAACTACCTATTGCATGTGCTGTAACAACCCTCATTATACTATCTTGAACTTAGTGTCAAGCTGACAAGAAGTAAACTTGATTATGTGTGCAGGACAGAATGAACCAGGACCAGAGAAAGGATCCAAATGAGACAAATTTGATAATGGAGACAGAGAAAGGTCACGCCGCGGTGAGGTACAAACTCGCTACAGTGAGACACTCATGGAAACTCAAAAATTTTTTAGGCTTAAAGCACTCGTGCCATTGTGAGCTTACTGGCATTGCGGTAAAAGTTGCAGAATTTGTTTAAATTAAATGAGTTTCAATCAACTAAATAGAAAGAATTAGAGGCAGAAATGGAGGAGTTGCACTAGGGTTCAAGATGTCTGACCTTCAGGGGTATTTTTGGACCTTGAAAGCTTAATTAATAGTCAGTAAGTAGTTCTTGCTCTCCCTTCTTTTTTTTTCTCTTCGATTTTTGAGGTGATTTTCGGATATATGTGTATGGATTCAGGTTTGGCCAAATCCTACGGATTAAAAGGTAGGTAAATGGATCAATGAAGTGTTATTTAGTATTATTGATGATTGGGTATGAGTTTTAGAGGGAGTATGTATAAATTATACCAAACCGTAGCTTTGTATTGTGTATAAAAGCTTGAGGTCAGAATTGTATGTGAATGATTATAATTGGGATGGTCAGTTATAGCTCATTGGTATGTGTTTATGTGTTTGGAACCTTGGGTAAAGCTCAAATGGTTGAATTATGGATTTTGAGTTAAGTTATGCAATGTATTAATTGAAGTATTATGGTAATGTAGTGGTTATTTTGTTAATTGAAAGAGTTCAAGTCGTGGTTTGCAATCTAAAAGCTTGTGAAAACCCATGTGTATGGTGTTGACAATTTAAGGTAACTATGTGTTTGTGATTTATGTGTTATATGTTGATATATGCATGTTCCTATTCATACCATGATATTGTTTATGTATGTGTATGGTTTTTCTACATATCGTGGTATGTACACGGCTACTTAAAGTATGATGTTATATATGATGTGTATGTGTGATTTGTAGCATCCCACACACCATTGCATGCTAACATGACCATGATGATGATTATGATGATGATATATATACCTAGAGGCATATTGGCATGGCATTGATATCATCACCATTGATGCATACTATGAGGTGGAAGTTGGGGTGATAATGAGATGTGATATAATGATGATATGAGAAATCATTATGATCGATATGATATGATGTGATATGATAATATGATGAAATATCCCTGCAACTAAATACTCTCCTATAGATAGGAGAGCTAGATGACAATGGTTTTTGGGATGCAATTTCCCTAAATCGCCACCAATTTGAGTGGTCCAAGAAAAGGAGAACCATGATCCAAGCATTAGTGAGACCTTTGACTAGGTGTACTAGTGCAAGGTGAGCTTGGTGATATCCCGGAATCTGTTTTCACCTACTGCTAGAAGGGAATCACCTATTTGAAATGTTTTATGATGACATCAACTGATGATTCTAGCCATGTACAAGGGAGAACATGCATACCATGTCATTTTTGTATTTCATTGCACCATATACACGATTGTGTGGACTATTGATATAGGTATCCTGTATTTATGCTCCCAGTTACTGAGACTTTGTCTCACATCACCTCTTATGACTAACATTTCAGGTGAAGACTTTGGTACTAGTTTGGAGAAGACAAAGGAGTCGTAGCGTCTTTGGTGTCGAGAATATCCTAGTCAACGGTAGTTTGTATTATTGTCTATATTATGAATCATTCTAAGTAGGATAGTATGTCTGTAATTGATACGAGGACAATGATACTGTTATAATAATAGTTGTATAATGTTGATGATGGTGAATGATATGTGATGATAATGTGGTATAGATGTATTCATGTGTCGGTGTATGTATATGATGATGATTTAGACCTGATATGGGTTAGTATTATTGAAGTATGTGTTTGGTGAGCTAATTTGGTCATGTGTGTGAGCCCAAAAGAGGTTTTGGGGCCTTGTATGTGTATTTTGGGCATGTAGCCCATTGTATGGAATTGGGGTTCAATTGTGTCAATTCTTGAAGGAGTTGTTTCTCTAGGGTAAAACCTCATTGGACAAGTTAGTTGTGCCATTTAGGACCTGTGTGAATGGTCCTTGGATGCTAATTTGCCTTTGGTGGCAATTGGAGGTGGTTGGTTATGAGTTTTGGCCAAAAAGTGACCAAATCGGTCACGGGTGTCTAAAATTTCCACACAGAGATGAATTGAGTGAAATTGGCGTCTATAGATAGATTAAGATAAGGATGACCTATAGGATTTGGAATCAGGTTAATCGGAGGTCGGAGCATTTAACAACCCTCATTGCATTATCTCGAATTTAGTCACTAGTTAACAAGGTACAATTGATTATGTTTACAGGACTGGAGGAACCAGGGTTGAGAAAAGATTAAAGTAGAGGTAGAGGAGCTCCATACCGTGGCAAGACACAGGGTTGCCATGGCGAACAAGCTTGAATTTCATAAAATTTTTCAGATGATAAGGCTTCACACTACGGTGAACTTACTTGTCACCATAGCGCCAGACTTTAGATTCTTATAAACCAGAAACATTTCAGATGAACGAAGTATAATGAAACAAAATTCCAACCCCTAAAGCTTAATAATGCATGAAAATGATGTTGGAACCTTGGGTTAAGCATAATTGGTTGAGCTATGGATTTTGGTCAAGTTGTATATTATGTTAATTGAGATATTATGGTAATGTAGTGGTTGTTTGATTGATCAAAGGATCACAAGTTGTGGTTGGCAATCCGAGAAGCTTATGGGATTCATGTGTGTGGTATTGACAACCTGAGGTAACCACATGTTTGTATTGTATATTATATGTCACTATATATATGTGTCTATATGCATGTTTTTATTTATACCACGATATTGTTATGTGTGTGTATGATTTTTCTACATATCGTGGTATACACACGGCTAGATGATATAATAGATGATAATGATTATATATGATGATGACGTGACATTACATGATTTCATAACATGACATTAAGAAACATGATGATGATAATGATTATATAGTGATATGACACAAACATCAGTACATGAACATTGTGAGGCAAGGTAGATCGGGTGGTGATAATGATATGATATGATATGGGTAAAATAAGAAAGGGATCCCTATCGTTAAATCCTCTCTTATGGCCAGGTGAGCATGACGACAATGGAGTGCACCTTCCCTAAATCACCACCAATTCACGATGGTCCAGTGGAAGGAGAGCCACATCCAAGTATTAGTGTTACCTTTGGCTGGGTGCACTAGTCTGAGGTAAGCTTGGTGATGTTCGGGAATCAATCTTCACCGACTGTTGGAAGAGAGTCACCTATACGAAATGTCCTGTTATAATGACAACTCGTGGTTCTAGCTGTATAAGTGGGAGAACATGCATTCTATTACATTTTACATTCATGGTACTATGTGTATTATTGTATGAGTTATTATATATATTACTTATGGTTGTCCCCGGTTACTGAGACTTTGTCTCATACCCCTTTCCTATAACTAACATTTCAGGTGAAGGCTCTGGCACTAGTCTGGAGAAGACAAAAAAGTTGTAGTGCCATGGACATGGGAATATTCAAGTCACGGTAGTATGTTGTATTGTCTATGTATGCATTGTGTTAAGTAGGATAGCATGTTTGTAAGTTATATAAGGATAATGATGTTGAGATGATGATGGTTGTTTGATGTTGATGGTTATGAATGTTGTATGATAATATCGATGATAATGAGTTTGGATATGTGGTATGTATGGGATGTTATTGATTGAACAAGTGTCTTTGTGTTAGAATGGCCGTGTGTGAGCCCAAAAGGGGTTCTTAGGCCTAGATGGTATGATTTGGGCATATAGCTCACAATGTGAATTTAGGGTTTAAGGGGGGTCAAATCTTAAATGAATGGTTTCTCTGAGGTGAAACCTCTTTGAACAAGTTAGTTGAGTCAATTAGGACCTGTGTAAATGTTCCATAATGGTCAAATTGCCTTTGTTGGCAAGTGGAAGAGGATTGTGGTAAGTTTTGGTCAAAAAGTGACTAAAACAGTGTTGGGTATCCAAAATCTATATACGGAGATGGATTTAAGTGAAACTGGTGTCTATGGATAGATTGAGATAAGATTGACTTGTAGGAGTTGAAATCAAGTCAACCAGATATCGGACCATAAAGTTATACATGTCGAAAATCCACTCCAAGAAGTTGAAATTTGCTTATAAGGGCACCCCGAGAAGTCAGTATTAGTAAGGGGCGCCACGGTGCCAAAAGTCAAGCCACGATACCACACCCTTCTACCAAACTCACGCAGTAGCGGTACTATAGTAGCCGCGGCATGATCCCATTTTGTCTGACTGAGGCCGTGGCACCACTGTAGCTGGCTAAAGCTTCAGCCCTATTTGGCCCCTGATGGTGATTTTTATGGTTTTATTGTTTCCTGAGAGTTAAAGTGAGGTGTTTCGATTTGGTTTAGCCAGTTTTCGAAATTTGTGGTCAAAATTAGAGTGTGTGGAGTAGGGTGGTACAGAGTACGAAGTTGTGCGCGTTGAAAGTTCACCCAAAAATCAACAAATTGCTGATATAAATACTAATATGGGTGCCGCGATGCTAGAAGCTAGGCCACAGTGCCAGTCCCCTCCATTTCTAAAATTTCAAAACCCCAGAGCACTTAGGCCATAGTGGTATTGTAGTAGCCACGGTACCGTGTCCTAAACTTCTTGTTCTGCTGTGTTTAGCCAGTTTTTTTGGTTTAAGTGATTGGTGGAGGTTTGTTTTAGTAGGGTGTTACAGGTACATAAGGAACCCTTTCCATATCTAACTTCTCGGCTTCATTTGAAGGATTTTGTTTAGCACTCAATTTAAAATGAGTTGCAAAAGAAGTGCTTACCACCTTAGCATTTTTCATTCAAAATCTTTGCAGTACTTTTTCAATGTAGTGTTCCTAAGAATCTAATTAGTAGCTCTCATGCCTTTCATTGCAAATGACTCAACCAATTGCTTCTTCAACTTGTCAATCCTGGAAATATTTTTTCCAACAATAATCATGTCATCAATGTATAATAATAAGATAATGAAATCATTACTAGAAAAATTTTTAACAAAGACACAGTGATCAGAAGTAATCTTCTTGTAGTCTTGCTTACATATAATAGACTTAAACTTTTTATATCACTGCCTTGGAGCCTGCTTCAAACCATATAAGCTCTTTCTCAGCCTTCACACATAGTCTTCTTTTCCTATACATGAAAGCCACCAGGTTACTTCTTGTAAATCTCTTCCTCCAAATCACCATGGAGAAAAGTAGTCTTCAGATCTATCTGCTCAATCTCTAAATCAAGAGTAGCAGCCAAACTCAACACAGTTCTAATAGACGATATCTTCACCATAAGAGAGAAAATTTCATTAAAATCAACTCCTTTTTGCTGACTAAAGCCTTTTACTACTAATCTAGCTTTATGCCTCAGAAATATAGAATTGCTTTCATGCTTCACCCTATAAATCCACTTATTGTCCATGACCCTTTTGCCTTTAGGAAACTTCACCAAATTAAATGTGTGACTGTCATGCAATGGTTTAATTTTATCCTGCATTCCATCTAGCCACTTTTGTTTTTCTTCACTCTCCATAACCTCTTCAAAACACTCAAGTTCACTCCCATCAGTTAAGGTCACATACTCATTAGAAGGATATCTTTTAAATGGTTGCTTTGCTTATTCGACATCCTAAGTTGGACATGAGGTGGTTCAAGTGCATCATCTAGAATCTTATCTTGTGACTCAAGTTACTCTTCAACATCATTTATTGGAACATCCAACCCATCTCCAAGCTTCCTATCATTGGGATAGTTATATTGCACTTTCTATTGAACATTATCATTTTTAGAATCTAAATTATAAATAAACGACCGCATTGAATCAACATCATACAAATTATAATTTTTCACAGGAGCTATCTTCTCTACCTTATCAATGTTATTTGTAATAACCCTTATGACAATTGTTTTGGCTTTGTGTGCAAAATCGAAGGAAACAGGATGGAGGAAGAATCAACGTGGAGGAAAAAGAGCTCCACGCCACGGCGAGAAGCAAGGCCGCCACTGTGAGAGCGAGTTCCAGTGGCATTTTCTGGTTGAATTTGGTGGTGCCACGACGAGCTTATCTGGAGCCACGGCAAAATTCGGGATTTTTGTTTAAAACTGAATCATTTCGAACTAACGGACTGAAAAGAAATAGAGAGAGTAATGAGGAGCTGTGCTAGGGTTCGACTTTTCCAGCCATTGGGAGAGATTTTTGGAGCTCCAAAGCTTGGATTCACATTGGTAAGTGATCCCTACTCCTTCCTCTCCATTTTCTTCAGTTTAAATTTAGGTTTTCTTGGTTATAAGTTGGGATCTTTGGTTTTGGCCCACTGATTAAAATGGATGAAATGGGATTAATGGAGTGTGTTTTGGTGTTCCTGTTGCTTGGGTATGAGTTTTGAAAGGATTATACATGATTTAAGCTTAACCCTAGGTTATTTTTGGTTAGGGCTCTTGGGAATCCGAAGTGTATGGGATTAATTGGTGTTTGAATGGTTTCTATGAGCTTAATGATGCATGAAATTGGTGTTGGAACCTTGGGTTAGGCCTAATTGATTGAATTATGGAATTTGGATATTTGGTATTGTATGTTAATTAAGGTATTGTGTTCATGTGAATGTTGTTTGGTTTATTGAAAGGGGTTCGAGTATGCTAGACAAGTCTAGAAGTTCGTGGAATCACGTGTGTATGTGGTATTGACAACCTAAGGTAACTGAGTGTTTGTATTATTTGTATTGTATCTATGTTATATGTTGGTATATATATATGTATATATGCATATTTCCATTCATACCACGATATAGATATGTGTGTGGGTATGGTTTATCTTTATATCGTGGTATGCACACGGCTAGACACCTAAGAGATGATGATTATGATGATTGTGATGATTATAATGCTGATTAGAGATGATGATGATAATGTGACATGACATGATGCATGCATGACATTGTGACACATGATGATGATGATTATATGATGATATGATATGTGCATCATTACATGACATTGTGAGATTGTGATATATGGTGGAATTGGTGGTTATGACTATATGAGATGTGATGATACGATATATGATAAGGGAGGATAAGGATGAGATCCCTGTCGCTAAATCCTCCCCTATTACCAAGGGTGTCACACCTCATACTTAGACTCATTTTTCATATATTAAACTATATTTAAGTCCATTAATGCTTGATTAGATATTTCATTTGGGGTACTATTCATTTGGATAACTTTTTTTCACCCGGTGAACTTTGAAAATTCATAACTAAATCAATAAAAATCATATTGATATGTTTCAATGCTCTAAATATAGTTTAAAAGATTATATACATGGAAAAAATGTTGAACATGGAAATTACTTGGCCAATTTATACAATAAATTCATATTATCTTCACTATAATAATGGTCATTTTTGAAAATTTCTGATTCTAACCATAACTTTGAAAAATCACCATAAATCATACACAACTCTAAATTGAGTGATCTTTATGTATATGGAAATATACACATGTCTAGTTTTTAAACATATAAAAAAATCATATATTTAACATATCAAGTCTGTACAGTACTGTGAATTCCCAACAGTGCTTAGAAAGGTGTCTTGCATTTTTCCTACTTCCCACATTACACATTAATATATACATATATAGCCATAACTTGCCTTTATCTTACATGATACTCCATAACAACCTATAGGAACATATTAAAATGAAAACACAATATGATCATGTCCCATAAGATTTTACATAACATCTCATATAATAGCATCAACCAAAGTATCATTATCTTGAACATTAGCTTACTTCTCCTTGCCTTACCTTTCTTGGGTAATCTTACCATAACTTGAACCTAAAATTTGTTAGACATTTAGAAAGGGGTGAGATTCGAAGAATCTTAGTAGTAACTACCATACATGCTTATATATCATCATATATTGCAAACTTTCATGAAACATATATTAAACTTTCATTTAAAGTCATTTGTACACAAACATTTTCTAAAAAAATTTGGGCAGCACCTCCCCTTAAATTATAAACATTCCTAGGGTCAAATACCCTTTAAACAAAATATCCAATTAATTCAATCCATCCCAAAACATCAATACAATCAACAATTACATCAAGTAAGCATATTGTCAACAATAACAATATATAAGCACAATGTGGTTAGTTAACTACCTTATGGATTTTTAATGACTTTCAAACCTTGTACACCTCTTCTTTGGTCTTGAAACCTTTCTTTGAATCCTAATACATCAAAAAATATGGTCATTAACCACTGATTATACAATTTCATTTACAAAGTGCTCACTTGAACAAAAATTTGCACTTTGTTATCTATAAAGTATTCCTTGTACAACATACTTGTTCCTACCTAATTTGGACCCAAGGAATCCATTTTTAGAGTCAAAAAATTGAAATTCCCTTCCTATGTTGAACCCTAATTAGGAAAAAAATTACTATAAATTGTAGAAAAATAACTACCCGATTAATTTATAATCTAATAGCATATTCTTGCACCTTATGGCTTATATAACACTTTTCATGGTTTAGTTTCTCTATACCTTCATTTTATCTCTCTACTCTCTCTCTAGGTAGAACTTTTAGTGGAAAAATAGGAGAGAGTAAGGTATAAAACTCTTCCAAACTAAAGGATACACAAGATTATGTCCATAAGATATTACCTTGAGCTTGTGAGCACCAAACTTTGCCTTTTGTCTTCTCCTTTTTGTCTTCAAAATTCACAAGCTCTCTCACCATTTTCCTTTTTGTTTCAGACATGAAAGTGTGTTGAAGGGATGGATTAAGTGGTTAACAAGAGTGCTTAAGGGATTAAGTAATAAAACCTAACCTTAGTTACTTTATTATTTAACTTTAGTTACATAAATTTTAATAAAGATTTTTCAACAATTCCCTTCATGTCCCACTCAGCAATCAGATGTTTTTCATCCCCTTTCTGGCCAAAAATTGCTTAAATAATATTTATGGACCAAAATACCCTTTATCGATTAAATTTATCTATACCAATTAGGCATTTTTGCCAAAATTGTCATTAAATTGGTACAGGATTATCCAACAATTTCTTTTAGTCTAAAATTATTATTTTGATCTAAAATATACTTTATCAAGACTCACTAATTTTTCTTCAATTACTACTGCTTCTTTTTACAGTCCAAACTGACTTTTATCGGGTAAAATACTAATATTAAATCCTAATTACCCAAAAAATTTTACTTTGACCTTAATAAATTCCATACTATACTTCATTGGACTTAACTCATTGAGAGTTTCATTTTGACTATAATTTTTCATATTTAGAAAAATGCCCTTAACTCGAGGCCAATTTACAATTTTTAAAACTTTCGGGTCTTAAGGGTAATTTTCCCGAAATTCATAAATTTTCCTTAATCTTCCCCGCGTCCACCACAATCCTTTTTTATTTTTCCTTTTCTCTTTTTTTTTCTTTTATTTCTTCTTTTTTTTTCTAGGGGCAAAATCATCATTTTTTTCTTTTTCCTTCCAACTGAGATAATTGACCTCTTTGTCCTATTTCATGCCAAACAGTGTAAACCTATTTTTGTAAATTATTTATAAATTTTAAAATATTGAGCCTTGAATACCTAGAAAAAATTTTCAGGATATTACAAAGGGAGTCAGGCAGCAGTGGATTGCACTTTCCCTAAATCACCACCAATTCGATGTAGTCCAGGGAAAGGAAAGCCACGATCCAAGTACTAGTGTAACCTTTGGCCAGGTTGCATCAGTGTAAGGTGAGCTTGGTGATGTCCCAGAATCAGTCTTCACCGACTATTGGAAGAAAATTACCTATATGAAATGTCCTGCTATAATGACAGCTCGTGGTTCTAACTGTGTGTGAGGGAGACAAGCATTCCATTTCATATTGCATTCACGAGATTGTATGAGTTATATATATGTATGTGTGTGGTTGTCCCTGGTTACTGAGACATTGTCTCACACCCTTTTCCCATGAACTAACCCTTTTAGGTGACGGTTATGGCACTAATCCGGAGAAGACAAGGGAGTAGCATCAGACATGGGAATACTAGGTCTATGTAGTGTATGTTTATTTGCATTTGTATCTTGTGCTAAGTAGGATAGTGTAATTGTAATGGATAAGGACATTGATATTGTTATTGTAATGGAGTTATTGTTGACATGTTATGGATGTGGAATTGTGTTGTATGTGTTGTGTATGTTGAGCTGTGGTATATGTGAGCCCAAAGGTGGAATTGGGCCTTATCGATGTGTTTAGGGCCTGTAGCCCATTTTGTCAAGTGGGATTCAAGGGGGTTACATCTCAAAGGAATGGTTCCTTTGAGGTCAAACCTCTTTAGACAAGTTGTTTGGTGGTTTTGGACTTGTGTGAATGGTCTCGGATGGTCTATTTTCCTTTGGTGGCAAATGAGAGTTGTAAGTTGAGAGTTTTGGTTTAAAAGTAGCCAAAATGGTGTTAGATGTCCAAATTCTCCATACAAAGTTAGATTGAGGTGAAATTGGTGTTTATGCATAGATTGTGACAAGATTGACTTGTAGGAGTTGGAATCAGGTCGGAGCATAAAGTTATGCGTGTCAGAAGTTTGCCCCAGTATTGGAATTTTGCTGGTGTAGAAACCAACAGGGGCCACCACAGCACCAGGAAGTTAGGCTGATTCGCCAGTGAAGTCAGTAGCCATTCAAAAACAGAGGAGGGCCAAAGCCGTGGCGGTACTATAGCGGTCGCGGCTTAGCCCGGATTCTATTATTCTTTGGCATTTTTCAGCTACTCTAAGGTTTTGGGAAGTTGTTTTGAGATATTTGGGAGTAAGGTGTTACATTTTGGTATCAGTAAGGTGTTACATTATCAATGGTTTCATCTTCTATGAACTTCACATCACGGCTTTTAACAAGCATCTTCTCAACAAAATCATACAACCTGTAGGAAAATTCATCCTTACCATAACCAATAAAGATACACTGTCTTGTCTTTGTTGAATCAAGAGTTTTGATGATTCCAAACCAGCATACAAGAGCTTGGATTGAAGATATCAAAGGAGCTCAAAGTATTTCAAGTGAAGGATTTCTAAGTAATTGCTGCTAGATTTACTATAGGATCTTTAGCTTTAGTTATGAGTGGGTAAAAGATTTTGATTTGAGGAAAAGATGTTTTTAAACCTTGATTTTACGTTAAATCTTAACTTACTTGAAAAATACCCACAAACAGATGAAGTTTGAAAGTTTAAACTGAACTGGCATGATGGAAATTCGAACTTTGCCTTTGAAAATTCGAATTTCGAGCTAAAATTGAACAAGTCTGAAGAGATGGCTCTCTGTCAGATGAATTTTCTTCTCCAAAATTTGAATTTTCATCTAAGTCTGAAAGAAGCCTTTTTGAAACAGATGAACTTTGAGTCTTCAAAATTCAAATTTCAGACAAAACACAACTTATGAAAATGGAAGAAATTCGTCTGAAACAATGTTAAAGTTCATTTGAGATCAAGAATAATTTAAGTTTCAAAACTGCTTTCTGTCAGACGAACTTTGAACATTAAAATTTGAATTTTAGAAGTTAAGGTTGTGAGTCTGTTGGAATGAAATGTTGACATACGAATGACAGAGTTTTGTAACTTAGAATGTTGAAGTTAGTCTGAAAAGAATCTCTCTGACAGACGAACTTCGCTCCTTCAAAATTCGAATTTCGAAGAAAGTGAACTATTGTGTCTCCTTGAATGTTCTACAGACAGATGAATTTTGGGCTTCTAAAATTTGAATTTCGAAGGCACTGTAGAAAATTGAAAACACTGTTCACACTTAACCGAAAAACTTTCTTCTTGAAAATTCGTATGTCACATTGTGAAAATATTTTGTAAGTTTCAAAATTCGAATTTCACTTCATCAACAGACGAACTTCGTGCTGTAACGCTGGAAGCTTTAACCTTCAGTTCCTTCAAAATTCGTCTGTTGACCAACCAAAATTTGAATTTCAGTATGTCAGAAGTATTAAATGCGGTTGGTTAACGGATAGTTTTTCAGAGTAACCGTTGGATAACTTCCCCAATGGATAGATTTTGTCTCTAACGAATAGTTGGGACCTAAATCTATAAATACAACATCATTTGAAGTTGTGGGTAACGAATCAAACTTGTATATACCGAATTTCTGCCAAATCTTCTTCTCAAAAGCTTTTAACCTCTCAACTTCAATATCTGTACTTTAACCTTCATATCTACTCTATTCAAGAGAGTTATATCATTGTAAACAATCTACTCTTCATCTGGAAGATAGATTTACTTGTGAGGGGAAATCACAAGGGAATTGGAAAAGCACATTGTAAGAGTGCTTAGAGAGATTGAGAAAGCTCCAGAAACAGAGCATACCCGTTGTACTGTGGCATTAGCAAGAAGCCCGTTGAATTCTTGCTGTATAGTGAAAAATCTCAAGAGTTGTCTTGGGGACTGGACATAGGTCAAGTGGATAGACTGAACCAGGATAAATCACTGAGCCTTCTTCTCCTTATCTTTACTATTCAGCTTGCTCTGTTTTATACGTTGCTTCCATTACACTGTGCTATCTTCACCCATTTCACTTTGTGCAGAAAAATTTCAATCTTCCCAATTCACCCCCCTCTTGGGAAGTCAGCCTTGCTAACAGTCTTTGCATTTAACTTGCATCTTTCATCCTTTAGAACATACACAAATGCCTTGTAACCAAACACTTGCAAGTGATCATAATTAACATTCTTACCAAACCAAATTTTGTCTGGCACCTCACTATTCAAAGCAACTGCAAAACTAAGACTAATAACATGCTCTGCTATGCACAGTGCCTCACCCTAAAATGTTTGGGCAATTTTGCTTCAAAAAGCATACATCTAACTCTCTTAATTAGTGTCTGATTTGTTAGGTTTAATATAATATAAGTTTTGATAATGACAAATGTAACGTAATAAGAAATAAATGCATCATAATTGTCTAATATATATATTGTTCCTAAAAGAAGTAAAATATGCATTAGCAAGTGTTTAATTATGTTTATAATACATAGATCATGCTATGTACTAATATATATACTATACTCTTATATTTTATAATACAAGTTGGATATATAAATTGGACTAACTACTTAGTTTGCAAATGTGATATATTAAATTTAGGATTGTCTAAGAAGGTAGAATGAGCATTGGAATAAATAAAGGAAAATCAATATTATATCTCACTCAAAGAAGAAGAAGAGAAAGGATGATTCAAGAATAGAAGATCAGAAGAGAGCATACCAAGAATGGGAATGACCAAGTGAAAGTGGAGCTTAACTTTTAAAGACCTAGCTAGTAGGTATATTTTATTTTCACTTAGATCTTAAGGTGATTTAATCTTTGAAATTTACTTAATCTTAGTACCATATATTTTAAATAAGTTAGATTAAATAAATCTGAATATTAGCATGAGTTTAAGCTTGTTAGATTTGAACATTCTAGGCTAACAGACAAATTTTGCTTATTATTCATGTTTATTTTCTATAAAATTTGCACTTTACTTGTTGAAATTTGAAAACAGAGTTTTTATCTTTGATAGACAAATTGTGATTGTGAAATTCGAATCTCGAACTAAGTATTGTTAATAAAAGTGTGCAAAATTCGCATAAAGTTTAGTTAAAATTTGACTATTGGAGAAGTTCAAAGTCACAGCTTCTGACAAATGAACTTTGAGTTTTAAAGTGCGAACCTTGAAATGAGAACTTTTGTGTCATGTTGGAACAAGTTTCTGATAGATGAATTTTAGTTTTGAAATTTGAATTTTGAGTGCATTGTGAAAACTTGAAATAATTGTTCAAATCCAATAGATGCACTTCTAATATGAAAGTTTGAATGTTCAAGCCTTGAGCTAACCTTGAAATTATTATCATAGCTCAAAATTTGAATTTTACTTGATAAAATTCAAAATTCATGGTTCAATGTTAAACAGTTAACTGTGTTTACTCTACAAAATTCTTCTATTGAGCCTCAAAATTTGAATGTTGATATCTCAGACGCATTTAATACAGTTGTTGAATGGCTCTTTTATATAGTAATGTCTAGAACTTATGTCAAGTGCCAAAATACTACTGCAATGGATAAAATCATTTTGTGTGAGCATTCAAAGCTAAATCCACCTCATTAGAGTGAGCTTCAATGTATTATCTACTCTTAAAGAGAGTTTCAATTCCGTAATATTTCTTTCTACAACTTTTAGGTAGAATCTTAGTGTGGGGAAACACTAAGAGAATTGCATATCTTGTAAGAGTGTGGGGACGGTGACTTCACAATTGCCTATTGAAACTTATGGGATGTACTGAGGCTTCACAGTACCTAGATCAAACTTATGGGATATAGTAAAAAATCTTAAGTGGTGGCTTGAAGACTGGACCTAGATCACTCTTAATTTTTTCACTTCATTTGCCTCATTCAATACACTCTATTCATATCTATTTTGCTGCATCTCTTGGTGAAATTAGGTTGTTCTTCAAAAGGAGTGAAAATCTTGTATCACTCAATTCATCGCCCTCTAAGTGACAAGCCAACCTAACAATTGGTATCAGAGCTTAGACTCCCAATAAAAGATCTAGTCAACTAGGAGCAAGATGGCTAGTTTTGGAGAAAATATACTATTACAGGGGAATAACATCAATAGACCTCCAGACTTTATTGGTGAACACTATGGATACTCAAAGATGAGAATGCAGATATATCTTCAATCTATAGACCTAGACATCTAGTATATCATAAAGAAGGGTGATTTTGTGCCAATGCAGATACAGAACTATGGCACATATAAAGAGAAGCCAGAAGAAGAGTGGAACGATGAAAATAAATGAACAGTTCTGCTAAACTTGGAGGAAAAACACTCATTGGTCAGTGCTCTTTCATAAGATGAGTTCTTCAGAGTATCTGATTGCAATACTGCTAAGGAAATGTAGGATGCTCTGGAGATTACTTATGGAGGCACAAGTGGAGTGAAGGAAAATATACTCAACCTACTTATAGCTGAATATGAAGATTTCAAGATGAATAATGGTGACGCTATTAAAGAAATATAAATTCATTTTACTCACATTGTTAATCATTTGGTAGCTTTGGGGAAGAGTTATACAGAAAGAAAACAAGTAAGAAAAATACTCAGAGGTTTACCTAGTGAACCAAAAGTGATAACAATTAAGGAAATAGTAGGAGCATTATCACAATTTGTAGTTGTACCTTTTGGGAGCTTAGCTAAACATGAAGAAAAGCTTAAACAACTAAATCTAAAGCAAAACAAGAGGAAGTTATTCTTATTCAAAGCCACCTCATCTTATTATGAATCTGAAAATGATAAAGATAGCAGTAATGATGATAATAATGATGGGAACGGCAATTCAGATAAAGAAGAAGGGGATGCTCATTCATGCTTAGTGGCATACTTCAATAATGAGGTATTATGTTCTAAATCTGAATATGATTCTGATTTTTTTTTTAATAAGTTGCAAGATGCTTACAATGAAATGTTTGATAAAATGTTGCATTAGCAAAAGTGCTTGTACAAAGCAAAAAAAAAAAGTGATTTCCTTAGAAAAAGAATTAGAAAAAGGAAATAATGAAAAGGAATCACTTAAAAAGAAAATGGAAGATTTAGAAAGTATATGTGGAACTCACACACACACATCTTCTTATGATTCATGTGATAATTTACTAAAAGAAAAAGAGAAGTTAACTAAAGTCATAGTCAATTTCACCCAAGATAAAGATAAGTTGAATATTCCACTTGGCAAATAGAAATGTGTGTTTGACAAGTCAGGTGCTGGCTACATGAGTAAGTCCAAGGAGAAAAGTAAATATTGTTTGAAATTATTTATGTCTATTATAATGCCTAGCTCACCATTATGCACATATTTTGGTAAAAATGGGCATATTACTTATCTGTGCAATATAAAGAAAAATGGTTTGAGTAAAAGCATGAAATGGGTTCTAAAGAATATCATTAATCCTCATGGACCCAAAAACAAGTGGATACCAAAATGCTCTTGTAGTGTTTCATGTGTGCAAAATAAATTCAAGAAGAAAGAACATTATGATACAAGAAAGAGGATGCTGAAAATGAAAGCTTTCCAAAACTCTAAAGCTATAATTGTAAACTACATGGAGAAGTATTGGAAGCAAACATTTCACTCATCTTATGGAAGGATCTGAAACAGAAATCAGATTACTCACCATGAGAAAAGAAAGAATAGTTGCTTGGATGCTGGTGTGTCAAATGCAAAGAAGAAAAATGAACAACTATACACTAAAGTCAAGCAAAAGATCATGAGATGATATTTGGTAACCTCTATCACTTACCTTATTTAATTGTTAGATTATATGTTATATTTGGGTAAGACTAAACTTTGGTCCTATATGAATTTTAAGATATTTAAACTAACCATTAGTGGATCCAAGTAAGAAAGGATACCAAAAAAAGAAAAAGATATATTTTTTGTTTTGTAAATACTACTTGAGTTAAATGGTGAAAGTCTGATAAAGATAGAGTACCTGATGTGCCTAAATGGATTTATATTGAAAAAGGAAGGAGTTAGTTATTAACTAAGTTGGTTTGTAAGTATTTAACATGTTTTCAGATATACTTGGTTGGTGTTGTTACTTGAGATTATTAAAATAAAGAGTGATCCTTGTTCAAATGATGAATATGTTGGTGCTTACTGTGAAGTTCGATGTTTGCACAAGTCAATTTTCTTGTTTGTGTAACAAAATTTGTGTGCTTTTCATAATTTCTCTTGCATACTAATTGATGATCTAAAAAGCATGTATGTTTTAATAAATGCTCATGCTTTAAGAGAGCTTATAAATTTGCATGTAAAGGTTTCTCATAAGCTATTTTTAATTTAACAGAAAATTTCAATCATAATGCTTGAATGACTATACCATATGCTTTTGTATGAACATGCTTATTTGATGCATTGTGCTTTTTTGGTTTTATCATATCAAATGCATAGGTTGAAAGGAAGCATTTTCTGTAATTAATTTACTTATGCTTTAGCTCACCTTATTTATTGTGGAGAGTTTTATTGCTTTGTCTTAATTTGCTTCAGGGAACAAATGATATTTCAACATCTCTTTTTGATCCAAAATGAAGAAGGTAACAACTCTTCAACTTTAAGATACCTCTTATGATGTATGCATATCATGATCATCTTAACAAGAAGTATCATAACATTTGGTATCATAATAGTTTCAAGCAACAATTGATATTAGTTTTCATATCAACAACAATTGGTATCAGTTTTAATATCAATAAAAATTGGCATAATTTGAACATGCACAATAAGTTTTGATGATGATTTGCATTTCAGCTCGTGCTTTAGTATGTGCTTGAAACAATTCTATACATCTGTGCTTACTAGTACGCCTCACAAATAGGGTAAGAAGAATTGTGTGAGAATTTTTCTTCAAACCTTTTTATTGATATCAAATAAGGGGAGAAGTTGTGTGAAAAATATGCATGTGCATAATCTAGAAATAACTTAGATAAACTACATTATAAGTGTTATTCATTCATTAAGCATATTTTTCACTAGTGATTTATCATCATAAAAAATGGGGAGATTGTTAGGTTTAATATAATATAAGTTTTGATGATGACATGTAGAGTAATAAAAAACAAATGTATCATATTTGTCTAACATATATATTGATCCTAAAAGAAGTAAAATGTGCATTAGCATGTATTTAATTGTATTTATAATACATATATCATACTATGTACTAAAATATACACTGTACTCTTATATTTTATAATACAAGTTGGATATAGAAATTGGAATAACTACTTGGTTTGTAAGTATAATGAATTAAATGTTGGATTGTCTAAGAAGGAAGATTGATCATTGGAATAAAGAAAGGAAAATTAACATCACATCTCATTCAAAGAAAAAGAAGAGAAAGGATACTCCAAGAATGGCAGATAAAAAAGGAGCATACCGAGAATGGGAATGACTAAGGAAAGTGGAGTTTAACTTTTGAAAACCTAGCTATTATGTATATTTTATTTTCACTTAGATCTTGAAGTGGTTTAATTTTTGAAATTTACTTAATCTTATTATCATATGTTTTAAATGAGTTAAATTAAGTAAATCTAAATATTATCATGAGTTTAAACTTGTTGGATTTGAACATTATATGCTAACAAACGAATTTTGCTTATGATTCATATTTATTTTGTGTAAAATTCATACTTTGTTAAAATTTGAAGTTATGGAGTTTTCATCTCTGATAGACGAATTTTGATTATGAAATTTGAATTTCGAACAAAGCATTGTTAATGAAAGTATGCAAAAATTACATGAAGTTTAGTTGAAATTTGACTGTTAGTGAAGTTCAAAGTGAGTTCAAAGTCATAGCTTCTAACAGATGAATTTTGAGCTTCAATGTGAGAACTTTTGTATTGTGTTGGAACAAGCCTCTAACAAACAAGTTTTAGTTTTGAAATTCGAATTTCGAGTGCATTGTGAAAACTTAAAATAACTGTTCAAACCCAACAAACGAACTTCCAACATGAAAGTTTGAATGTTCAAGTCTCAAGCTAACTTTGGAATTATTATCATAGCTCGAAATTCAAATTTTGCCTACTGAAATTCGAATTTCAGGGTTCAACGTTAAACACATAACTATGTTGACTTTGCGAAATATGTCTATTGAGCCTCAAATTCAAATGTTGATGTGTCAAACACATTTAATGTGGTTGTTGAATAGCTCTTTTATAGAGTAACAGCTAAAACTTGTGTCTAACAGATAAATCTTGTGTCTAACGACTAGTTAAGCCATAAATCTATAAATATAACCTTATTTGAACTTATAGGTAACGAATTTAAGTGAGTTAAGTGCCAAAATGCTGCTGCAATGGATAAAATCATATTGTATAAGCATTCAAAACTAAATCTACCTTATTAGAGTAAGTTTCAATTTATTATCTACTCTTAAAGAAAGTTTCTATTCTAAAATCTTTCTTTCTACAACTTCTAGGTAGAATCTTAGTATAAAGAAATACTAAAGGAATTACATATCTTGTAAGGGTGTAAGGAGAGTAGCTTCACAAGTATCTACTAAAATTTATGGAATGTACTAAGGCTTCATAGGTATCTGGATTAAACCTGTGGGATATAGTGAAAAATCTCAAGTGGTGGCTTGAGAACTAGATGTAGGCCAAGTGGTTAGGCTGAACCAGTGTAAATCTTTGTGTATTGCTCTTCATTTTTTCACTTCATTTGCCTCACTCAATACACTCTGCTCATCTTTGTTCTACTGCATCTCTTGGTGAAATTGGGTTGTTCTTCAAAAATAGTGAAAATCTTACATCACCCAATTCACCCCCTCTTGGGTGAATGGCCAACCTAACATGGTTTATCCTCTCTGCTGAGCTACTAAGCTGAGGAGTCTTTGGAGGACTCTTTTTTGTGTCTAATACCCTTTTACTTATAAAAAGCATCAAAAGGTCCACAATATTCATCAACATTGTCAGTACGAATGCATTTCAACTTCTTACCTATCTACCCCTTAACCAAAGCTTGAAATTATGTAAACTTCTCTAACACTTGGTCTTTTGTCTTCAAAGCTAAACCCACAACTTTCTAGAACAATCGTCAATAAAGACAACTAAGTAAAGAGCACCACTAAAAGATTTTACCTTCAATGGACTACAAATATCGAAGTACACCAATTCATGTAACTCTAATTTCCTTGAGCGATGATGCTTCTTGAAAGATACTCTAGTTTGCTTACTAGCTATGTAGTGACAACACTTCTCCAATTGAGCAATTTTTAATCCTGGAAGCACATTCTTTTTTACTAAGCAATTCAACCCTTTTTCAATGATATGATTAAGCCTTCTAGGCTACAAATTTAAAACCTCCATATCCATGGCATTCACACTATCTCTAACAACCAAAACTTTTGTCCAATATAATTTAAATAATTTTGCCCCTCTAGTCACAACCAAGTTACCTTTTATGAGCCTCCAATTTCCAAAACCAAAATAATTATCAAAACCATCATCATCAAGCTTTTGAATAAAGATCAAATTAAAGCAAACATCTAGAACATGCTTAACTCCTCTAAGCCATAACATCATTCTAATGTTGGTATGTAAACAAACATCACCAATGCCAATTATCTTAGCCTTACCATCATTACTCATCTTTAACACTTCAAAGTTACCCGGTGTATAAGATGTAAAGAACTCCTTCCTTGGTGTAATGTGTAATGCAGTACCACTATCTATTGTCCATATGCTCTCATCTGTAACAAGATTAATTGATTCATACTCATGAAGAATAAGAAGATCTTCATTAGTAGTAGTAGTAAAACGATCATCATTTTCTTTTATCCCCATGCTCTAAGTTGATACAAGATTAACTAATTCATAATGATAAAGAAAAAGAAGATTATCACTGGTAGCAGTAGTAACAGATTTACATCATGCTGATTGAAGCTTTAATCGGTGGAAGAGGAAGAGGAAATTTGACCAACCATAAAACATCATGCATACCAATACTAGAACAAGCATTCTAATCAGTGGAAATTCAACGAACCATAAACCATCATGCATACCAATAAAAATCATGCCAAAACCAAAGAGAAAAAGAAAGAGGAAGGGTATAGATTTATATAATAACCAAGATTGAAGCTTATTGGCTCAGGAATTACCCCCAAGACTGAAATCTTCGAACCCTAGCAGAGCAAAACTCCTTTTCCTCCAATTTCTTCCTTCCACGTCGACTAGTTCACAATCCAATTTATCAAAGTTCAGGGTCTGGCGCCGCGGTGGTCGATAAGTCCATCTTGACGTGTACCCTTTCTGCCTCTGATATTTTCAAATTTAATGAGTCTCCCACCACGGTGGCCCTGCCCTTCACCACGACGCCATATGCTTCTGCCTCATTCCTTGAATTCTTCCCTCTTTCGTACTTCCTCTAGCCTTGGTTCCTCCGATACTATACAATATAAAGGCCATACTTCTCATTAGCTTGAGATTAAGTCTAGGGCAAGATGTTGAGCATTGTTATACCATTCTTTCCCTAGTTCTTTTTTTTCAAGAGAAACAATGCTTCTTAATGTGTCCATTTTTATGACAATGATGGCACTATAAATTCTTATATCTAGATTTGGACTTACTCTTACTCTCTCTTTTTTCTACCACCTTGTGGTTCTCTTTTCTAACTTCTCCCCTTATTTTCAGTCATAAGTACCTTTGAATAAGATGAAGAATAATATGCCTTCCTTCTCATTTTTTTTCATTAAGAGAAACACTCTTTCTTGCTTACAAGGAAATAACACCATTAGGGGCTGAGTTTGTAATTGAAACGTAGAATATCCCCCAAGACTCAGGTAAAGTGTTCAAAAGTCATAGTCTAAAATGGAGGTCCCCTCCTTGTACTCAAAACTTCATCATCAAACTTGATATCCAATCCTGACAGTTGATCCAGGTGCTCTTGAAATTCATTCAAGTAATCTGAAATGGAGATCCCCTCCTTGTACTCAAATTCATCAAATAATTCAGCATATATAATTTATTATTTCATGACTTAGAGACATACAAAGACTCAATCTTCTCCCACAAAGTTCTCACATCTGTCTCATTAGCAATGTGATTATATACATTATCTTCTACATATTGTCGAATAAAACCACATACCTGTTAATGTTCAAAATCATACTCCTTATTAGACTTGGAATTCAGTTTTTGAGTATCAAACATAGGAAGATACATATTTTTCACAAATAGCAAATCCTTCATCTTTCCCTTCCACAAATGACTATTAGTACCATTTAAACAAATCAGCCTATTTGTTTTTACCTCCATCATTCAAGCATGTTAAACAACCTCAAAATCAAGGCTATGATATCACTCTGATAAGAACAGTAACAGAGTAACCGATGCAGTGAAAATAAATCTCTCCTATTTGTAAGAATCTATGAGGAGTAATCAAACAAATATATAGTAAAATATCAACACGACAAGCACATTAAGAGACATCAACATTTTTAACATGGAAAATCCCTCAAGGTAAGGGTAAAAACCACGAGTGGTCAAAACCAATGAAAACAGTTCCACTATGATCAAAATAGGAGTACAATAGAGTCTCAATTAAATGCAACAAATAAGTGCCAATAGCCCTTGCAACCACTAAAGTAAAAAGCTTACAATAGAGAATCAAGAAGATGAAAAGCTCAAAAATTATTGTTTCAATATGAATTGAATAGCTATCACACTAGGTTACAAAGCAACAATCTGACCGTTGAAAAGGAACAACAAGATGTCTCAAACCTGTTGAAAAAATTTCAGCCCAATCCAACAGTTAACATACCTGAAAATGAATTTTTTCCATGACTGCTACATGAATATGTGAAAATAACATTTTTCTTTTTTCTCTCTCAAATGCTGATGTTCTAACTTAAATATGACATCACTCTCATATTGTAATATAACCCTACTCTCCACTCAAATAAGTAAAATACATAATGAATTTTTAGGTTTGGGTCTTTCTCCACATAAATAGAGAACCCACACCCAACATCTTATGTATTGGAAAAATAATTTTTTTAATATCCTAAATTTTGTGAATGGGAAAAATCATGCTAAGAGAGTTAATTACTTTCATTTGGGCTAAAAAATGTTTAAATCTAGATTAGTTGGTAGTATAACAAATATCAAATAGTTGTTAAAAAAGGATTATTTGAACCCATGCATATATATATATATATATACATACATATATACCTGTGTCGTCATTGTATTCCGCTCCTAAGCAAATTGATCAAGATGCATGTTTTCTCAGGATGACCTACTTTATTATGGAAATGGGATTAACCACAACACCTTAATTGCCTCGTTCTTTTCATGAATATATATACACACATTTTATTCTCAAGAGCCAAATGGATTCCATTTTAAGTTATTGTTTGGAATGAGGAAGAAAATAGAGGGAAGGGAATACTGAGAAAGAAAATAAGGATGAACCTAGATAAATGATTGTTTAGGTTTCCTCTTATTATTTTTTCCCAAATTTTTCTTTTCCTCCTATTTTCCCTTCATCCAAATGAGGGTCAAGGTTAAATAAATCCACGGTCTCCAAATGATTAGTCAACAAGTGGGTAGTATTGACAAGAGAGGAGAGCAAACGTAAATTGACCATCAATTAATCAACGTGTATATATGTCATCGGTTGGTGAATTTATCTTTACCTTTACGTACAAGCGAAACACGTACGCCAAAAAGAAAAATAAAATAAAAAGGATCAAAAGTCTCTTGATTATCGATTAAGTAACAGTGTTGTATTTACTCGATTGTCATTCAAATTTCTCTACCATTTATTCAAACATGTGCTAAGACCATAACAAAATTATCTTAAATTAAATAAACCTTTAATACTAAATATATATATATATATATTCTAATACAAATTAATTGGATTCTTTAAAGTCAATTATTTATATATTCAAACATAAAAGGGTGATATTATGTATGACATTTCTTTGTATTCAGCTTATTTTCTTTCTATTGTAATTAAAAATCGTAAGATTTAACTAATTCCAATGATTTTCGGCTTCTGCGGCTATACCTGTGTTTGTGTGAAGGAATCAGATCACTTGAAATGTCTATTGACATTTTTTTATTTTATCTTAATTATAAAGACATTGTTGGCAAAAATATATATATATATATGTGGACAATTTTTTCTATTTTAGAAACCTACATAATCCTTTTTTAAAATTAAAATTTGCATTACACAAATATCTCCTATATTTTCACTATTTTATTTTCATTTGCCCAATGTTAATTAGCCGTTAAATAGATTTTTTTACAAAAATACCCCTCTTTAACATAAATATTACTCTCTCCATCCCTAATTATAAGAAACAAATAAATATTTCATCAATACCAAAAATAAATTTTAGTAATTGAACTCATTAATTGTGTTACAATTTTAGTTTTTCTTCCAAAATTGCCCACATTAAAAGTCTGGAATGAGGTTAATTAATTACTGATAATTTTTAACACAGCTTTAATTACTCAATGACACAAAAGGAAAATAATATTATTAATTACTCTACAAATTTTATCTATATCTTTTATATTTTAGGATAAATAAAAAGTTTCAAAATTCTCTTATAATTAGAGACAGAGGTAATATTTGATAATCATTTAAGCACAGGCCAAAACTTTTTTAATACAAATGTTTTTAAACGTTTTTGGTATATTATAAAATTGACTATTTATGCACTTATTTATTTACTAATCTTTTAAGTACATATGTGGGGGCCATGCATATGCGTTTGTTGGCATGCAAGCGTGCACAAATGTGTATGTGTGTAAAGATTATTAGATTGGTGAATAAAATATTTAACATAATAAGAGGTAAATTGGTAAATGTATTTTATTTTAATATGATTTTAAGTATTAAATATTATTTTTAGAACTTTTTAAGAATACTCCTAATTGAATTAATAAATTGGATTAAAGTATAGGCTTTCAAAATAGAATAGAAGTTTCTATAATGAAAGCAATACAAAATGAATGTTAGAATATTTTACACTTTTATTTTTTACATTACTAGCAGTATTTTAGTCATTTCATTTCTATATTTTCAGTCTTTTATTATTTTTATCTTAACAAATAAACATATAAAAATGTGTTCCCATTTTTTCTATCCTAAACCAAAGCACCAAAGACAAGTGATTACATGTCATTCTCAATTTTCTGTTTTTGTGGACTTTCATTTTGTGAGTAATAAAAACGTGTAAAGTAAACTAAATTGAATTGAGCAAATTTAATCATTAAAGGAGGTTAATGAATCATGCGGTCGGTAAATTCCTTACTCTTATCATTAGTCACAACTCATGAGTCATTACTAGATCATATAACAATGTGTTTGTGCACGTGGCTTTCTAATTTTATTTGGTTGAACATTTATTTTAACTCCATCATTATTCATTTTCTTTTGTTAGCCACGTACCCAATTTTAATTGGATCCCAAGGGAAGACAACGATCCATGCTATTAATAGAGCCACAACCACTGTCCTCTCGGTTTTAATTCCGTGCACTCACAAAAATAAATATATAATAATGCGTTGATAAAAAATGTAAATGAGTTACATCAAACAATTAATTTAACTGATAAGACTTATATTCTTTTAACCAAAAGTTTTGAGTTCAAACTCTAGAAATACAATTATATTAAATGCTTGATTGTTAAACTTGCCACATTTTGAGGTCTAACCTAGATTAATTTATATTAGTTTAAATACTGATAAATTATCCAGACATTTTTTCTTTTTTTGTTAAAATTCTGGATGAGCCAATTCATGAAATTAAGTAATTAATTTTTTTAATAAATTACTAAGGTTTTAGTTTAGGATAATTTGCACATATATATCATTATAATTCACATATATAAGCTATTTAATTAAAAATATGGGAATTATAGTTATAATTTGCATCTTTATGCTGTTACTCCCTTTGATCCTTTTTATAAGATGTTTTTTAGAAGTTTTTCTTGGTCCTTATTATAAGGTTTTATATAATATTACATGATAGTTTTCTTTTTTTACCCTTACATTTAATCATCATCCTCGTAAATTGTTTCTTGAAAAAAGTAGTCAAGATTTTGGATGTTCATCTAAAATATTCTCTAACTAAAATTGAGTCATCTTTTTCTTTTTATTTTATTTAATTAATTAAAGGATAATTATCCATTCTAGGGTTATGGCTCTTTTATAAATACCCTCTTGGTGGCTGAATAATAGACACTTACTCTTAGCTTCTTATATTTTCTTCTATCTCAAATTCTCTCTATTATCTATTTCATTCTCCCTATTCTCTATTTTATTTTATAATACATTATCAGCATGATTTTACTTAAAGATCTAAGGTATTTTCTCTTTACTTGCTATATGATATATATTATCAAGTTCATCATATTTTCCTTCTTCTTCTAAATTAATTATTTATAGTGACTTTGAGTATTTTTTTAGTAATGAAAAATTATGCCACATCCCAAAGTATGAGGCAAATTTAATTAAGATGCCACATCAAAAAATATGGGTATAATTTAATTTCTTTATTAATTGGATCTTGAAGTTATCTTCACAAAATACAAAATGAATCATAAAGCTATTCACATTGAGTATAAAATAGATCTTAAAGTTATCTGTATTCAAAACAATTTAATTAAAATGACACATCTAGAAGTATGTGGCACAATTTGAATGTTTGTATAGATTTTTTTTTATTATAGAAGTAGATTATATATGCTATGAACCCTATTACCCGATTGACCTGATTCCAACTCCGACAATTTAATCTTATCTCAATCTATACATAAACACCAGTTCCACTCAATTCCATCTTCGTATTGAGATTTTGATCACCTGACACCATTTTGGCCTTTTTTTGACTAAAACTCACCACTTATACTCTCCAATTGCCACCAAAGGCAATTTGGTCATTATGGACCATTTACTCCATTCCTAATTGACTCAACCAACTTGTTCAGAGAGATTTCACCTCAAAGAAACCACTCCAAGATTTAACTCTCGTGAACCCCAATTCCACTTAAAGGGCTATATGCCTAAATCACACCATTCAAGCCCAAAAATTCCCTTTAGGCGCACACACAACCATTCTGACTCCTAAACACGCCAAAACATATATACATCACACCACATCATTCCATGTTAATCACCATTATCATACATCTGCATATCATATCACCATCATCATTACAATCATCATGATCCCCATATCAATTACAATTGTACTATCTTAATTACTTGGCACATATATAGACAATACACACATACTACAGTGACTTGAATATTCCCTCGTCCGAGACACTGCTCACTTGTCTTCTTTGGACTAGTACCAGAACCTTCACCTGAAATGTTAGTTTATGGGAAAGGGGTGTGAGATAAAGTCTCAGCAACCGGAGACAACACTACGCCAAAATAAAGCTTCATTGGTGCCTAATAGTTGGCATTTGTTAAAAAAAAAATGCAAATAAAAATAAGGTGGAAGACTTTTATTAGCGTTTATTAGACAAACGCCAACTAAAAGGCACAGTTTAGTTGACATTTCTGTGAATAAACACTAACTAAAGTATTTACTTGGCATTTAATAACAAAAATACCAACTAAACTGAGACCTTTAGTTGGTGTTTTATAAATAAATGACAACTAAAAGTTAAACATTAGATGGCGTTTTCTAAATAAATGCGGATAAAAAATTTTACCAAGGCACGGATCCAACATTTTAACCGTTGATTAAAAATGATCGGACGGTCATTATTTATTCTTTCTTTATTACCTTTTTCTCCCAAGTTCCTCATCTTTCCTGACCTCATTTTAGATCTATGTCTTCTTTCTTCTCTACCACACCGATGTGTCTCTTCTTCTCTAAACTCGCTTCCGCTCCTTCCAAACCTCCATCTTCATCTCTGCTGCCACTATCGGCCTCCACCTCACCTTCCGTCATGAATCTAGTTCACCTCCTCTTTTCCAATCTGAAGTCACTGTCACGAATCTGCTTCACCTTCTTCGCCTCCTTGGAGCGATGCTTCTACGTCAACCTTAATACCACTAACAACATCAAAGATGAGGATGCCCATAAGTGCCCTCTTACTCTCATCAAGTTGATTCCCCATTTCAGATCAACAATCGAGGCTAAATTTGTCTTGGATTCTGCCAAGCTTCCCTGACGATGATGGATGGACTTTTTCTCCATGATTGTGACCTTCTTCTTGGGGGTTTGTCAAGTTTTCTTATGCTTTCTCTTTTCATTTATATCATAAGCACACACTCATAAATATTTGCTCCTTCTGATACCAGGAATTGTAATAGTTATGTTTCAACTATGATTGAATCAATTAAAATTTCTCTAGCTCTTCATTGTCAGGTGAAGTGGTGTTAATGTGGTGTCTGCATAATTAGCACGTTCAGTTTTGTTGTGCATGTTTAGAAGTAATTTCGAAGCAAAATGATGTTTAGGGCAAATTCCATGTTCTATTTCAATCATGAAACTTTCGGCTTCAAAGATTAGTATTATTTTTTGGGATAGTTCCGCTTTATTCTTATGCAAAAGCCTACAGTTTAGAGGTATCATTTGGAGACCCTGATACTAGTGACCATTACAATCATTTTGTTTGAAGGTGCTTTTATATATATATATATATATTTATCAAGAGAGGAATGAAGACAAAATTTGATTACGGATTGTGATTAACAGAGATGATTGGTGTACGTCTATTGAAAATATTGCATATATCAAGAAAGAAAGACATGCATGTTAGTTGCTATAAACTTTGTTTCTTGAATCATATTATTGAGTGTTTAAGGTGGGAGACCATGGATGAAAAGTTGAATCATTGGATTTCATTGGTAAGCTTACATGCATGCTTCTATTTATTTATAACTCAACATTGCCATAATTTGCTAAATCATCTACCATGTGCTAAATCATCTACAGTCAATGTCTAATTCATCTTTTTAGCATCTTATTCCTATTTCTTACCATGTACTAGTGGCAAGGTTTGACTTCTCGTGGGGTGATCAGAATACCACCAGGAGACATTGAAAAATTTAAAGGCTGCTATAAAAATTACCAAGAAACTCTGCGTGGTAAAATGCCATAATTTGCTATGTTTGTTCAATTGCTTTTCACTCTAACCAAGCTTAATGTAACTTCGCTTTATAAAGGAGTTAGATGCATGAATGATCATCTGGAGATAACTAGTATACTAAATGCATAAACTTGCAATTTTTTCATCTGAGGTATTATTGATTCTATCTATAGCTTATAATTTCTTTTCAAGTGTTTGTCTCTCATTCTTTCTGTTTACACAATATGATACTGAGTTTCTCTTAGTGGGCCAAGATCCTTAACTTCTCAAGATTGATGTAATCAATATCTTAAATCATTGTGTTTTCAGGAATAAGAATAAGACCATCATAGATTGCTACGGTCTTGACTCTAAGGATAATGATCAAACCAGCTGCCAGACCAACCTTTGGGACCATTCTGGTTAAAAACTAGAAGAAAGGATTCTCCTTTTATCTCAGAACAAGTGAAAGTGGAGAAGAAAGATATATGCTGGGATAAGGTTTGTTCTTTTCCTGTCCCTTTTGACCTTTTGTCCAGCATTTTCCTTTTTTCTCTGCTTCAAAAGCTTTAAAGGTTGTGAATCCATTTTTCGTTGATTAAGTAGATAGAGTTGTGGTTGTCATGGGTTTTAGTTGGGCGTTGTGTCAAATCTCTATATTTGCAAGGACTAGATACTTGCTGCATCATACTGCAATTAATAATTATTGGTTTCACTATATAAGATATTTGTAGTTTACAATTGAAAAAAGAAACAAAACCATGCTTTGTTTCTAGTTGTAAGCTTCATTCACTCTAAAATAGTCTAGGAACATGAAGATAAATAATTGGGAGCGGATTTCTATTATACTTGAACATGGCCTTTATTTGAATTTGTTTGAATAGTATAAAAATAGATGCTTAAGCTCCCATGGAGATTTCACTTGATGACAAATTTTTCTTGGTTGTTTTGTTCCTAACATTTCCTTAGGCTAACTAGAGACATATAGGTTCCACATACGACCCCTCAAGTGGAGGTCTATAATAGTTTAGTAGGCCCTATGGGAAAACCCCAAAGGGTTGTTGAGTCCATGTATCATTAATGGGAATCTCTGTAATATGAATTATGTGATTATTGTAAATATAAATTAATGGATATATTCGTTCATTTGATAAAGCAACGTCAGATCATCAAAGGCTTCTGGATTGGTATTCTTTAATGAACATTTGTCTTTCTTTAAGGAAATTCAATATGCTTGCAGTCATGACACATGCATTACTTTTGTCCAATAAAAGTGAATAATTGTCATGGTTAAGGTGAAAATGAGATGAAGAGTGTTTTCAATTGGTAAGGTTTCTATCAATAAAAAAATTTTGAACTTATCTTTTTCTTTTCACTAAACCTTATAATATTTTGCCATCTATGAATTTTCTAATCGGTTAGTTGAAGTCAGTATATGGAGGTTGAAATTTCAGAACATCTAAATCAAATGGTTAAGGCTGTTGTTTTCAATACAATCTCGATTTGTAAGGTATATGCTTGTTCTTTTTTTTTTTACCACAAGGTATGCTTGTTCTGTGTCATTTTACTGGATTATGCCGTTATACTAATTTTGGATTGTTATGGCTTCATTATGCCAACAAATTTGATTATTTATAAGGCATATTCTTGTTGCATGTCTATGTTATGCTTAATTTTCATGTTCTTTCTCATAATTCCATGAACACTATGATTTACGAGCTATTTTATTAATCTTACATGCAAGATATTAAATTATGATGAAATTGTAAAAGATAATGCTCCTGGAATTCTAATACTTGTGGCTTATGGCCTTTGTGGAGAATCAGTTCGTCATTTTTCACTTTACTTTGTTTTTTTTACTTACTTTCACTTGTGTGAATGATCTTTTAATAAGTAGGAGATTTTTTTTATTAGGAATTGGTGTTGATATAATGGACATTGAATTGTAATTTTTTTTGTTAATTGAATTGTAATTGTATTATTGGAATGTATAATTTTTAATGTAATATATGTTTTTTCTTGTCAATAAGTTCAATAGAGTAATATATATGTATATTTTTTTAAAAAAATATATTGGCTTTTTGTTGGCATTTAATTAAGGTAAATGCCAACAAAAGCCTTTTCTTTTTTTAATAAAAAAAGGAAAAGTTGGCGTTTGTAACATAAACGCTAACTAAACGGGGATTTTAGTTGGCGTTCGTGGCAGAAACGTCATCTAAAGCCTCCCCTTTAGTTGGCATTTGTTCTAGAAATGCCAACTAAAAAGGGGCTTTAGTTGGCATTTGTGACAGAAACGCCAACTAAAGTCCCCCTTTTAGTTGGTGTTTCTGGAACCAACGCCAACTGAAGTTCTCCCTTTTATCGACGTTGGAATAGTTGGCGTTTCAGAAATGCCAACTAAAGGGGGGTTTTAGTTGGAGTTTGTCACAGAAACGCCAACTAAAGTCCCCCTTTTAGTTGGCATTTATGGAACAAACGTAAACTGAAGTTCTCCCTTTTATCGACAATGGAATAGTTGGCGTTTCAGAAACGCCAATAAAAATAAAAAAAAATGCTAACTATTCCTTTTTTTGTAGTAGTGCAACCACAAGTAATACACACACACACACACACACACACATATATATATATCTCAAACAATAGTACACATGAATACAACATGTAATGGAATGCATGTCTCCCTCGTACACAGCTAAAATCACGAGCTGGCGTTATCACAGGATATTTCATATAGGTGACTCCCTTTCAACAGTTAATGAAGACTGATTCCGGGACATCATCAAGCTCACCTTTGATGGAGATTGTGTCCTAGGCCAATCAATGTATTATGAACAATATTCTTCATTATGAAAAAGGTGTTTTTTCTTACATTATTATATTGTTTGAATGTTTTCTTTATAATAATATCCTTGGATAAATTATTTTATCCTAAATGTCCCTAGTCAATCATCTTTATGGGAACAATGATGAACTAAAGCTAGTATGATTTTGATTGATAATTATGTATGAAAATACAAATCAAAATCATAAGCTCCTGTTAGAAAATAGGTGCTGGATCGACCGGTCATGAGATAGCTGCATGGATCAAATTATAAGCATATCTCATATATAACTATGTCACTAAGCCCTCAGACTTGAGATCATCATGACTTCTTACATGGGGAATGCTTTACTTTGGCATAGTCAAAAGTCACATTTAATCGGGAGATCATAAAGACTATGATCGGGCATAGTGAAACTTGTGTGGAGGAAGATGAATGGTCAAGATGGAATTTGTCCCTCTAATTAATGGAAAGATATATCTAGGCCCCTCGATGAGTGAGACTGAGAAATGCATGGTCATACTCGATTGAAAGAGTTTCCATTTGTTCTGTTAGTCTACTCAGAGATCGAGAAAGTAATGGTCGAGTTAAATAAGGATGACGTTTTCATGCCTCATACTTGACCCATATATCATGAGACAAAAAGGATGTGATAGGGTTATATGATAGATTACATCGAATCTCTGACCTCATATTATTTGGGTAGTCACAATATCTTGCTATGGGCCACTTGTGACTTATGGGTCCAATAGTGTTATTAGCTCATTGCCAACATCATATGAACCTACAGGGTCGCACACAAGAACAAACCAACTCGAGCTAGAATGTCTAGATTCATTGAATCTAAAATTTGTCTAGATTCGATGAATTTAATGTTCAATTTAAGGTGATGGAATTATATATATATATATTAAAATTTGAAATATAGATATGTTTGATATATTATATATTTGATATATATTATATTCTTTCAAAATATATATATATTGTTCAAATTAATTCAAATAAATTAGTTTTAAATTTAACTCTATATGATAGATTTAAATTTAAACTAATTTCATAATCTAAATTTGATTTAGATTTGATTTTAAATCTGAATTTAAACTAATAATCTAAATTTGATTTATATAATAAATGAAATCTAGATTTAATTCTGGATAAAGATTAAATAGTTAGTTTAAATTTAATCTATTAGATAGATTTAAATTCAAACTAATCTACTTAATTAATATTTGATTTAGTTTAAATTATTGATTTAAATTAAATAAATATCAAATCCTATCTATATATTGAGATAGAATAGGGTACAGAATCTAAACACAATTCGAATCACACTAAAGAGAGAATAGTCGTAAACTCAGATAGTGAGACTGTACGGACAAACAGCATATGGACGTATGGATGAAAGATGAACAGCGAGTTTATATGGACAGATAGCGGGCTATACGGATAGACAGCAAGACTGTAAGGATAGACAGCGAGACTGTATGGACGAACAACGTACAGACGTACAGACAAAAGATGAATAGCGAGACTGTACTGACAAATAACGAACTGTAGGGACGAACAGTGGGGATGTATGGACAGACAGCGGGACTATCTTGACAAACAGTGGAAACTGAACGGACGTACGGACATTCACAAATAGAGGTCATTCGAGTTGGACTCACCGTTCGTATGGATACCGGTAGAGAGAGCTAACCAGTTGCGTTAGTTCCTGGGGTCTGATGAAACGAAAAGAATACCAAGGGACGCACCGAAGGTAAATTCTCTTTCTATATCTCAATCTAAACAACATTGATAGATCCATGGGAGAGAATTTCTTGATAGTTTTTTCACTGCGTGTGTGCTAAAATTCCCAACAGTGGTATCAAAGCCACGTCAATGATTGTTTAAATTGAGTTCTTGAATATATGATTACATATATGTGATATGTGTGAACTCAATTTGTCCAATTCAATTTTTCAAATTAGTTTTCAATTTTCGTATGTAAATCTGCCATTCATATATGTGATATATGTATTTGAAAAATCATATTCCTCAATTCGGTTTCTAACGTCATATATCTATGGGAAATATGATTTTTGAAACAATTGTGAATTTGTTTAAACAATTTCATTTTCTGTATAACATGATGAGATTCATGTGATAATACGTATGTGATACGGTTTCTATTTTGTATATGCATGTATACGTATATGATGCGAGTAGATTCAAACATGTATACTCATGTTCCAGTTTCTGTTTAGTATACGCATGTTCCAGTTTTTGTTTTGTATACGCATATATCCATTTTTGTTTTTCATATACCGATTCAATTTTCGCATGTGAATCTGTCTTCGTATGTGACACGTTCATATATTTGTGAAATATATGTTTTTGTACATGACGTGATGAAAAACACTATATGCGAAACAATTTTGGTGGCTGGATTTTTAATGAGACTGATGAATCCTTGGGGTTTTTCATTAGATGAGATGTTTGTTGCATGTTGTGATTGGTTTGTTTAAATTGGATGGGTATGGTGCATGATATGGCCCTAGGATGATATTGTGGTTTTAAATATGGCCTACGTGTTGTGCCTCTCTCTATATTCTAGATGTCTATTCTCTTCTCACCTCACTCCCCTCAAATATTCAATCGAGGTTTCTTTTTGTATATAAGTGTTATATTAGAAGAGTTCTCTTATTAGCTTGGGAGGATATAGGTTAGATGGGCTATATTATGACATTTATTTTATGCTTTATGATGAGATCATATGCATGTATGGGATGATACTTTTATGTGATGACTAGATGTATGAATAACAACCTAATAAAATTCCTCGAATTAAATTTTAAGTATAAATGCCACCCATTAATGAACACTTGTTAAGGCTTTAATCGCCTAAATGTAGGATCCACCAAAGTGGGATGCACTGAGGTTATCTTAGTAAGGCAATTTGGGTAATGGTGATACTTATAAAGATTCATGATGGTATGACTTAATTGAGACAATTAAAACGGTTCTGGGTCTCAAGGTATTAGATGAGATTAAACATGACGATTCATATGATGACAGGATCCCTTAAAGATCTAAGAGTTACATGTGATGTAATTGGTAAATAAATTACCTACCTAAATAACTTAGTTTTAAGCGTCTTGCCAAAGTGGACTTACTATTAAGTGAAATATGGATCTTAGCCTGCTAAACTAAATGAGAGTTAATTTTTAGTAGGAAATTATTAATTTAATTTTGCATATTTTGTTGTAGAAAATGTCGATGAGTAATTTTGCTATACTATTATTGCGTTCTATCCTTGAGAAGGACAAGCTTAATGGGACCAACTTTCTTGACTGGTTTAGGAATTTGAGAATTATTTTCAAGTAGGAAAGAAAGTCATATATCCTAGATGAACCCATTCCTGAGGATCCTACAACAAATGCTCCAAGAGCCCAAAAGGATGCATATAATAAGCATCTCAATGACTCTGTAGATGTAGGATGCCTGATGTTAGCCACCATGATCCCAGAACTTCAGAGAGATCTGGAACATATGGAAGCTTATGAGATGATTGGGCATCTCAAGAAAATGTTCCAACAACAAGTAAGGCAAGAAAGGTTTAAAACCACAAAAGCCTTATATTCCTGCAAAATGATTGAGGGTGCCTCAGTTAGCTCTCATATTTTCAAGATGAAAAGCTACATTGATCACCTTGAAAGGCTCGGATTTCCCATAGCTCAGGAGTTAGCTACAGATTTGATCTTAAACTTACTCCCGAAGAGTTATGACCAATTTGTCATGAACTACAATATGAACAACATGGAGAAATCAATTTCTAAATTGCATGTGATGCTTAAAACTACTGAGCAAAAATCACGAAAAGCCCAGCAGCATTTTAATGGTTCAGAAATGAAAAGGAATGAGAAAGAAAGGTAAGGGTAAAGGAAAGGAAAAAGTCCTGGACAACAAGTCCAAGGAGTAAGACAAGCCTAACCCCAACCCCAAACCCAAGCCTGAAGCCAAGAAGGCAAAGCCTCCTAAGGAAGGACTTTGTTTTGAATCTGACCTACCTATGGTACTGTTGTCTAGGCTACATAAATGAGAAACACATTTCAAAGCTCCATCAAGATGGACTTCTCAATTCATTTGATTTTGAATCATTTGACACTTGCGAATCTTGTTTATTGGGAAAGCTGACAAAGGCACCTTTTACTGGACATAGTGAAAGGGCCACTGACTTATTGGGCCTAATACATATAGACATATGTGGTCTGTTAAGTACAACTGCCAAAAGTGGTCACTTGTACTTCATTACTTTTACAGATGACTTTAGTAGATATCTAATGAGACATAAATCTGAATCTTTTGAAATGTTCAAAACTTTCCAAAATGAGGTACAGAATCAACTTGCAAATCTATTAAAGCACTTCAATCTGATCGAGGTGGTGAATATTTGATGCAAGAATTTATTGACCATATTAGAAATTGTGGAATCGTTTCACAATTAACTCCACCGGGATCACCACAGTGGAATGGTGTTTCTGAATGAAGGAATCGAACCATATTAGATATGGTTCGATCTATGATAGATATGGTTCGATCTATGATGAGTCAAACAGATCTTCCACCATCCTTTTGGGATATGCATTAAAAACAGCTACGCTCACACTAAACCGTGTTCCATCTAAGGTAGTTGAAAAGACCTCATATGAGATATGGACTGGAAAGAAGCCTAGTTTGTCTTTTCTCAAGATTTGGGTATGCGAGGCATATGTTAAGCAACAAGCCTCAGATAAGTTAGCACCCAAATCTATAAAATATTTTTTTGTGGGGTACCCTAAGGAAACTAAGGGATACTACTTCTACAATCCTACTGAGAATAAAAAGTTTGTTGCTCTGAATGGTATCTTTTAGAAAAAGAGTTTGTCTCTAAAAGAACCAAAGAGAGTAAGATAAATCTCAAAGAAGTTTGAGACCCACAAAATGGCATTGAGCCAGAGATGGAAGAACGAGAAGACTCACAACAAGTTGATAAACCTACTCAAGTAACACAAGGCCCAAGAAGGTCTGATAGAACACAACATCGGTCTCAAAGATATGGATTTCTTTTAACTGATAGTCGTGATGTGTTACTCTTGGATCAAGAAGAGCCAACCACCTATCAAGAGGCTGTAATGGGATCTGACTCTAAAAAATGGCTGCATGCCATGAATTCTGAGATGGAATCCATGTATGACAATCAGGTATGGACCTTGATTGATCTACCTGAAGGTATAAAAACCATTGGGTACAAATAGGTTCTTAAGAAGAAAAACTGATATGGATGGCCAAGTGCATACCTTCAAAGCATGATTGGTTGCAAGAGGATTCAAGCAAACTCATGGTATAGACTATGATGAAACCTTTTGCCAGTCACCATGATTAAGTCAGTTAGGATCCTTCCTGCCATTGCATCGTACTATGATTACGATATTTGGTAGATGGACATCAAAACAGCATTCCTTAATGGAAAGCTGCTTGAGGATGTGTACATGACACAACCTGAGGGTTTTGTATGTCTAGAAGATTCTGTGAAGATTTGCAAGCTTCAGAGATCCATTTATGGATTGAAGCAAGCATCTCGTAGTTGGAATCAATATTTTGATGAAGTAGTCAAAGAGTTTGGATTTATCCAAAATGTTGATGAACCTTGTGTTTACAAGAAAGTTAGTGGGAGCACAATTGTATTTCTAGTGCTTTATGTTGATGACATCCTACTCATTGGAAATGACATTCCTACCTTGCAAAATGTCAAGACTTGGTTAGGAAAGTATTTCTCAATGAAGGACTTAGGAGAAGTCACCTATATTTTAGGGATTAGGATCTATAGGGATAGATCCAAGAGGCTAATCGGCCTAAGTCAATGCACTTATATAGACAAAGTATTGCATAGGTTCAGTATGCAAGACTCAAAGACGGGTTACATACCCATGTCTCATGGCATCAATCTCAGCAAAGCTCAATGTCCTTGTTCACGAGATGAGCGAGAACGCATGAGCAAGATTCCATATACTTCGGCAATTGGATCTATTATGTAGGCCATGTTATACACTCGACCGGATGTCTTATATGCCTTGAGCATGACTAGTAGATATCAGTCAGATCCAGGTGAGAATCACTGAATTGCTATCAAGAATATCATGAAGTACTTAAGAAGGACTAAGGATGTATTCTTAGTGTATGGAGCATTAGAAGACGAGCTGGTTGTAAATGGTTACACAGATGCAAGTTTCCAATATGACAAAGATGATTCTAGATCGCAATCAGGATTCCTATTCTGTTTGAATAGTGGAGCAGTTTGTTGGAAAAGTTCCAAGCAAAGCACTGTAGCTTATTCTACAACAAAAGCTGAGTACCTAGTGGCATCAGATGCAACTAAGGAAGCTGTTTGGATTAAGAAGTTTATCACTGAGCTTGGAGTGGTGCCTACAATCTCAAATCTGATAGATCTATTTTGTGAAAACAACGGCCCAACAGCACAAGCTAAAGAGGCTAGGTTACATCAAAGAACCAAACACATACTCAGGCGATATCATTTCATCAAAGAAATCATTGATAGGAGTGATATAAAGACATGCAAAATACTAACTGATGACAATGTTGCTAATCCTCTTACTAAGCTGCTTGCACAGATAAAGCATGAGCATCATCTTAGGTCAATGGGTATTAGATACATCAACGATTGGGCCTAGTGCAAGTAGGAGTTGTTGGAGATTGTTGCCTAGGTCAATCAATGTATTATGAACATTGTTCTTCATTATGAAAAAAGTAGGTGTTTTTTCTTACATTATTATATTGTTTGCATGTTTTCTTTATAATAATATCCTTGGATAAATTATTTTATCCTAAATGTCCATAGTCAATCTTCTTTGTGGGAACAATGATGAACTAAGGCTAGTATGATTTTGATTGATAATTACGTATGAAAATACAATCAAAATCATAAGCTGCCGTTAGAGAATAGGCGCTGGATCAACCCATCATAAGATAATTGCATGGATCAAGTCATAAGCATATCTCATATATAACCGTGTCACTAAACCGTCAGACCTGAGATCATCATGGCTTCCTATATGGGGAACACTATACTTTGGCATAGTCAAAAGTCACCTTTAATTGAGAGATCATAAAAGCTATGATCGAGCATAGTGGAACTCATGTGGAGGAAGATGAATGGTCAAAATAAAATTTGTTCCTCTAATTAATGGAGAGATATATCTGGGCCCCTTGATGAGTAAGACTGAGAAATGCATGAACGTGCTTGAATGGAAGAGTTTCCATTTGTTCTGTTAGTCTGCTTGGAGATCGAGAAAGTAATGGTCAAGTAAAATAAGGATGACGTTTCCATGCCTCATACTTGACACATATATCATGAGACAAAAGTAATGTGATTGGGTTATATGATAGGTTACATTGGATCTCCGACCTCATATGATTTGGGTAGTCACAATATCTTGCTAGAGACCACTTGTGAGTCTAATAGTATTATTAGCCCACTGCCAACATCATATGGACGTACAGGGTCTCACACAAGAACGAGTCAACTCGAGTTAGAATGTCCAAATTCATTGAATCTAAAATGTGTCTAGATTCAATGAATTTAATGTTCAATTTAGGGTGATAGAATTATATATATATATATATTTGATATATATATTAAAAATCGAAATACATATATATATGTTTGATATGTTATATATTTAATATATATTATATTATTTCGAAATATATATATATATTGTTCAAATTAATTCAAATAAATTAGTTTTAAATTTAATTTTATATGATAGATTTAAATTTAAACTAATAATCTAAATTTGATTTATTTGATAAATTAAATCTAGACTTGATTCTGGATAAAGATTAGATAGTTAGTTTAAATTTAATCTATTAGATAGATTTAAATTCAAACCAATCTATTTAATTAATATTTGATTTAGTTTAAATTATTGATTTAAATTAAACAAATATCAAATCATATCTATATATTGATATAGAATAGGGTACAGAATCTAAACACAATTCAAATAACTCTAAAGAAAGAGCAGTCGTATACTCAGAGAGTGAGACTGTACGGATGAATAGTGTATGGACAAAAGATGAATAGCGAGAATATACAAATAGACAGTGAGCTGTACAAACGAAAGATAAACAGCAAGACTATACTGACAGACAGCGGGCTGTACGGACAGACAGCAGGATTGTATGGATAGACAGCAAAAACTGAACGGACATACGGACATTTACAAATAGAGGTGCTAGCACACCATTCGAGTTGGACTCACCGTTCATGTGGATACCGGTAGAGGGAGCTGATTAGTCACGTTAGATCCTGGGGTCTAACGAAACGAAAAGAATACCAAGGGACGCACCGGAGGTAAATTCTCTTTCTACATCTCAATCTAAACAATATTAACGGATCCATGGGAGAGAATTTCTTGAAAGTTTTTCCGCTGCGTGTGTGCTAAAACTCCCAACAACCGCACACTAATGCACCCGACCAAAGGTAATACTAATACTTAGACCATGACTCTCCCCCTTGACCACCGTGAATTGGTGGTGATTTTAGGGAAGGTGCAGTTCACTACCGTCTTGCTCTCCTGGCCATAGGAGAACTTTAACGACAGGGATCCCTTCCTTATTTCACTCATAACAACTCTCATCATATCATATCATATATCATCATCACCACCCGATCCACTATTCCTTACAATGTCATATGGTGATGTTCATGTCACATCATCATGTTTCTCAATGTCATGCTATGAACTCATGTAATGTCACATCATCATCATAAATAATCATCATCATAATCATCATCATCTACTATAATGTCTAGTCGTGTGCATACCACAATATGTAGAAAAACCATACACACACATAACAATATCATGGTATGAATAAAAACATGCATATATACACATATATATACAAACATATAATACACACAATACAAACACCCGGTTACGTTAGGTTGTCAATACCACACACGGGATTCCACGAGCTTCTTGGATTGCCAACCATAATTTGTACTCCTCTAGTCAATCAAATAACCTTTACAATATCATAATACCTTCAATTAACATATAGTACAATTATCCAAATTTCACAATTCAACCATTTAAGTTTAACCTAAGGTTCAAATACCATTTTTATGCATTATTGAGCTCCTAAAGATCATTCAAACACTAACCAACCACATACATTTCGGATTCCCAATTTTCTCAACCGAAAATAACCTATGGTTAAGCTTAAACCATATATACTTCCTCTAAAACCCATACCCAAGCATCATTGACACTAAATCACACTTCATTGATCTCATTTCATCCATTTTAATCAATGGATTTCAGCTAAAATTGAAAACCCAAATATATAGCCAAAATTCCAACTAAAAAATCAAAGGAAAAATGGAATGGGAGGAGCAAGGATTACTTACTAACAATTTACTAAACTCATAGAATTCAGAAATCACTCCCTCAAGCCAGATCCTCGAAGCTCTAGTTCTGCTTCGCGTTTCTCCTTCCATTTTTTTTTCTCCGTTCATCAGAAATGTTTCTAGTTTATAGTAATCTGAGGTGTGGCACCGCAATGGTGGATAAGTATGCCTCGGCATTAGCCCCTTTTTGTCCAAAAACTCCATGAATTTCAAACTTACTCGCCATGGCAGCCCTGTGTCTCACTGCGGTGTGGCCCTTTGACATTTCAAATTTTAGCTTTGTTTTATTCGGATCCTTTCTCCAATCCTAGTTCCTCTGATCCTGCACACATAGTCAATTACACTTTGTTAGCTAGAGACTAAATTTGGGATGATGCAATGAGGGTTGTTACATTGAATATGATTATGTGATATTAGATATTGAGATATTTATAGAGCAGTTATTATTTTGGTTTAGAACTTTGTTTTCCCTCCTCTTTTTAGCTTTTTGTTATTGGTCCCTTGATTATTGAAGAGCAATTTGGTTATTGAGACATGAGTCCTTGAATCAATTTTCTTGTATGTAGGTTACAAATTAACAATATGTACATGCAAAATTTAATTAAGATATTGAAATGGATCTTCTTTTTAATGTTTGCATGTACTTTTATATCTAATACAGCCTTTACACTAGAATTCAAGAAATTGACTTTTTCAAAATCCTTATTTTGTATCATTCATTTATTTATGGAATTTCACTACACTATTTTCTTTGAAGAATCATTTGTCTTTTTAATCTAGGTCACCTCTAGCAATTCCTCCTAACGCTACTCTTCGATTTGATGTTGAGGCTTTATCTCAGACCAATCTGTACAAGGATGGTGGCATATTTTAAGATTAAAAAAATGGATATAATATTTAACTATAATCTCTCGTTTGGCCCTTAAAAATTGTACAAAATTCCTCTAATTTTCATTTCATTTTTGTGAGGCAACTTGATTTGACATACAAATATTTATATTCAAGTTTTAGAATCTATGGTAGTTCATCGTGGTGAGCCACCTTGATTTGAGATACATAAATTAAATCTTTGGTATAAAACATTCAATACTCATAATTAAATCATGTATTTCATGATATGATGATGATATCAAGTGTGGAATGCAAACATTTTTTTTATTTTACATGTCAAGTGTAGGATCTTAGGTCTTCCCAAAGTGCATGTTTGTGTTAAATTCATTCACATAGGGGTGGCTCTTGCATTGTTTATATTGAAAACTGAGAGTTGAAATGTCAAATTTTAATTTATAGAACCCTAGGTGATTATAGGCATTTAAACATTTTTTTAATAGGTATTCTAGACTTTATGTTGCAAGTGTTTGAAGGCTACTTGAATACATATTGTGAATTTTCGTTGGTTGGATCTTCTCATTTATAATACGTACATACATATATATATATGATTTTCAAAAACAAACCAGCCATGTGACATTGCAACTCTGTTATTCAAACACCTATGACTTTTGTGATATTATATTGGCTACACCTCTGTACATTTATCAAGTTTATATGTTTATGGATTTTAAGATCACTTTGACGAATTTTGGACCCACCTCTTAGATCTATTGGGTTTGATCGTTGTATATCTCTTTTCTTTTGTGCTTCATGTGATATCCAATATTAACTGTGATAATATGTGCCTTATTGATTGTGCTACGAAATATCTTTCAAATTTAGTGATGCAAGAAGTCTATGCTAGTACTATATCTAGTTTTCCAAAAATAATTGAAGGCTTCGGAAGAGCCAATATTGTTACTAAAAGGAATAAAATTGCAAATTGACAATGCATTACATTTCTTCAGGTCTCATAGAAACTTACTAAGTTTCAGAGATATCTGCAAAAATGGATATCATATAGAGATAGCAAATGAAGGAAATGTTGGATATCTTTATATTACAAGAATTACCTTGAATGGAAAAAGTGTATTGGAAAGATTACCTACATTTTCCTCCTGTTTGTACTACATGTATATTAATACAATTAAATTACATGCCATTATAGACCAGAAGCTTACAAATACAATATGTTTTTTGTTTGGCATGACCGGTTGAGCTAACTTGGATTACAACCTATCTATATGATTCATTAGATAGTGAAATTTATATGAAAATCCCAAAAAGATTTACAATGCCTGAAGCATGTAAGTGATATAATCGTCTCAGTGAATTCTTTTTATTGAGAGAAAGTTATAAGAATGATCCAATTTGCTCATGTGTATTTATGAAAGGAAATAGATCAAAGTTTGCTATAATAATTACTATTTGTGTGGATGATTTAAATATTACTAGAACTCCTAAAGAGCTTCAAAAAAAATAGTTGATTATCTAAAGAAAGAATTTGAAATGAAAGATCATGAAAGAACCAAATTTTGTCTTGGTTTACAGATTGAGTATCTAAAGAATGAAATTTTGGTGATCAAGAAACCTATATAACAAAGGTGCCAAAATAGTTTTATATGAACAAGTTACATCTATTATACAACTTAATGATCGTAAAGTCACTAGATGTGAACAAAGTTCCTTTTAAACCTTGAAAAATGGATGAAAAACTACTTGGTCCATAAGTACCTTATCTTAGTGTAATTGGAGCATTGTTGTATTTCACCAGTCATAAATGACCGACTATATCATTTGTTGTTAATTTATTAGCAAGATATGGTTCTTCATCTACACGAAAACATTAAATTGGGATTAAGCATATACTTTGCTATTTTAAAGATACTATGTATGTGAGTTTGTTTCATTCAAAAGAACCCAAGTCAAGTGTGATTGGTTATATAAATGCATGATATTTTTCTGATCCTCATAATTATTGATCACAAACTGGTTGTGTATTTACACTTAGTGGCACCGCTATTTCATGGCCATCTATGAAACAAACTATATCAGCCACATCATCTAACTATGCTGAAACTTTGGCATTACATGAGATAAGTCAAGAATTAATGTGTTTGGTTGAGAATTTTGATTCAACATGTAGAGAGTTATAGTTTATCCTCAAAAAATAATACCAACGATCTTATATGAAGATAATATTGCATGTATTATCTGAGCAAAAGAGGGGTACATTAAAGGAGATAAAATAAAATATATTTCACCAAAATTCTTCTCCCCTTATACTCTTCAAAAGAATGGTGATATAGACATTCAGCATATATGTTCATGTGACAACCTAGCATATTTGTTTATCAAGATGCTTCCTACTACATTATTTGAAAACTCATGTATAATATTGGACTTTACTGTCTCAAGGATCTTTTTTGACTTACGCATTGTACTCTTTTTTCTTTAACCATGGTTTTACCCACTAGATATTCCTAGTAAGGTTTTAACAAGATAGTATTTGATGGCATATATAAAGAATGATGTGCTCTTTTTCTTCATGAGGTTTTTGTCCGACAAGATTTTTCCTAATAAGTTTTTAGCAAAACACATTCTTTGATAATGGATATCCAAAGGAGAATATTATGAAGATTTTAGATGTCCATCTAGAATATTCTCTACTTAAGGTTAAGTCATCTTTTCCTTTTTATTTTATTTAATTAATTAAAGGATTATTATTCTTTCTAGTATTAGGTCTCTTATATAAATACTCCCTTGCTGGCTGAATAATAGACACTTACTCTTGGCTTCTCATATTTTCTTCTTTTTTAATTTCTCTCTATTATCTACTTCATTCTCTCTATTCTCTATTTTATTTCATAACAAATGTTTTGTTTCATAATTGGTTGGTTCATTTTCTCTCCCTTACTCATAATAATGATTGATAAATGAATTATGTTTACATTATTTTAATTAATAAAGGTTAAAATGGAATCTATAGCTCTTTTTTGATAAATTTAATTATATAACAAACTTTTCTTAATCTACATGAGAAAGTTACAAATACCTTATAAAAAGGACTGGAGGTAGTATGCTTCTGATTATTGGGGTCCTTTGATATGCTTTCCAAGAAGTCGCTACTATAAAAAAATCATTTTACGTTCCATATTTATGTTTGCTGAAATAAAAACAAACATAAAAAGTTGACCAGTGGCATTTTTGTAAATAAGTGGATAATATTTAACCTTTCTATGGCTATTGAAAAATAGCTGTAGAAAGGTCAATCATTTTGATATAAAAAAAAATCTCAAGCTTTTTATGGCTATTTTTTGAAAAACAGCCACAAAAAAATCAATATTTACTCATTTTAAAATAAAAAAAAAACTCAAGTTTTCTAATTGATTTTTAAAAAATAGTTGTAATTGGTGAAGTATTTTGTGGTTATTTGCTAAATAATAACGGTAAAAAATAATATTTATTTGTTTTTAAATAAAAATAGTATTTTTATTTTTTTGAAATAAAATGAAGTCAAGGTTTTTAATTAAAACAAGATTATTTTAAATTTAAAAAATAATATTTTAAATTAAAAAATTCAATGTTTTAGATTAAAATATGTTGTATACTTATGTGTTTTTTTAAATTAAAAAAGGATGTTTTATTTTTTCAAATTAAAAAATTTGAAGTTTTTTATACTTATTTTTCAGAAAAGCAGCCACAGAAAATTTTCAATTAAAAAGAATTTTTTTACTTTTGTATGATTTCTAAATCTTTTAAACTTGTTCTATTAAGAAAAGCTTTCTATGGCTAATTTTCAAAAAAAAAAAGCCACAAAAAAGTTATAAAATAAAATAAAAACCCCAAGCTTTCTACAGCTGTTTTTCTAAAAACAGTCATTTTTCAAAAAATAGCCGTAGAAAGGTCAATGTTTCCTCATTTTGATTTTAAAAAAAAACCTCAAGTTTTCTAACTGATTTTTAAAAAATCATCGTAATTGATAAAGCATTTTGTGGTTGTTTGATAAGTAATAACAGTAGAAAAGATAATATTTATTTTCTTTTTAAATAAAAATAATATTTTTATTTTTAAAAAAATAAAATAAAGTGAAGGTTTTTAATTAAAAAATATTTTAAATTAAAAAAATTCAATGTTTTAGATTAAAAAATGTTGTATATTTATGTTCTTTTTTTAAATTAAAAGTAATGTTTATTTTTTAAAATTAAAAATTTAGAGGTTTTTATGATTATTTTAGAAAAGTAGCAATAGAAAAATTTTCAAATAAAAATATTTTTTTATTTTTGTATGATTTCTAGGCATTTTAAGCTTGTTCCATTAAGAAGAGCTTTCTAAAGTTATTTTTGAAAAAGATAGCCGTGAAAAGGTCATAAGATATAAAAAAAAATAACCACAAACTTTTTACACTATTAAAAACATTCGTAGAAAGGTCAATATTTCCTCATTTTAAGATTAAAAAAAACCTCAAGGTTTCAAGATGGTTTTTAAGAAATAACTGTAATTGGTAAAGTATTTTGCGGTGATTTGTTAAGTAATAATGATAGGAAAAATAATATTTATTTTCTTTTTAAACAAAAAAAAAGTATTTTTATTTTTATCAAAATAAAATAAAGTTAAGGTTTTTAATTAAAAAATTATTTTAAATTAAACAGATAAGATTTTAAATTAAAAAAATTAAATTTTTTATATTAAAAAATGTTATATATTTATTTGCTTTTTTAAAGTACAAAAGAATGTTTCGTTTTTTCAAATTAAAATATTTGAAGGTTTTTATGATTATTTTTTTAGAAAAGTAACCATAGAAAAATTTCTAATTAAAAAGAATGTTTTTATTTTTTATTATTTCTAGGTCTTTTATGATTTCTTATTAAGAAGAGAAGCATTTTGTGGTTGTTTGTTAAGTAATAATGGTAGAAAAGATAATACTTATTTACCTTTTTAAATAGAAAATATTTTTTAAATAAAATAAAGTCAAGATTTTCAATTAAAAAATTATTTTAAATTAAAAAAATTCAATTTTTTAGATTAAAAAATGTTGTATATTTATTTAATTTTTTAAATTAAAATATTTGAAGGTTATGGTTATTTTTCATAAAAGCAACTGCAGAAAATTTTTTAATTAAAAATAATTTTTTTATTTTTGTATGATTTCTAGGTCTTTTAAGGTTGTTCTTCTAAGATGCAACTGATCAAGCTTTCTACGGCTGTTTTTCATAAAACAACCATAGAAAGATTGTAAATTAAATTTTTATATTTATTTACTATTTCTTAAATTAAAAATGAATCTTTTTATTTTTTAAATTAAAAATTTTATGCTTTCTACGGCTATTTTTTGAAAAATAGCCACAAGAAGGCATATAATATTTCCTGTGATCTCAATTTTAAGCGCCTCTGCACTTTGTTCATTTTCGGGTTCCTCATTCTTTTGCTTGACTACTCAAATGCACCACTAAAATTTGCCACTCAAATGCTTGGAGCTCCCTTAAGGAAACCTAGAATGTGTCTTCATTCCCATTCACATGTAATGCTCAGGCTGTTCACTGGTTCACTTCCCTAACTACTCTGCAACTTCAATCATCTTCTACATCTTTCAATTTTCCATCCTTACTCCTCATTTTCAGAAGAATTGGGGATTTATTAGGATGCAAGAACCCTAAAATTGTATCGCACAAAGAGCTTTATTTTTCTCTTCTTCTATTAACCTTCTTTTTCTAGAATCTCGCTACAATGTTTTTTGTTCTGATTTATGTTTCAATTTGAAAGTTACTATATCATGTAAACATTCTTGTGTATCAGAAAAAGGAACTCAAAATGCATAGTATTGAAGAGCCACTCACTATTACATAGCCCTAATATCCTTCATTTTCTCCCAAATTCCTGCTTTATAATTTCCTTTGGTTTCATTCCATAACTTTTTTGGGATATATTTTGACCCAAAAAAATAGCTTTTTTCCAATTGATATTGATTCTGGGGGATCAAAATTCTTCCAAGCAATACTTATAAAATTGGGAAATACTCTGTATTTCATTCCTTAGTGTATAATGTATATATACAAAGTGCAACCTCAATCCTAAACGATACAATCTATAAGAATCTATCTAATATCGTAACTATTGTGACTTGCATGATTTGCATGATATCCTACGTGATTTTCTACAACAAACAATATCTATACAGCAAGCATATTTACACATAACTTACTCACTCATGCACAGGACAAGCCCATGTGTAGCCCATGTGTCATAGGTCTATACCCATTCCTTCACTCCCCCTCAAGTTAGCGTCTGAAGGTTCGAAACTCCTAACTTGAATACCAGACTTCGTAAATGATCAGCACCTAAGACCTTGGTAAACATATCAGCCAACTGAAAAGTAGTGGAAATCTTCTATGGTATGATCTCCTTAGATTGAACCCTCTCTCGACGAAATAACAGTCCATCTCGACATGCTTTGTGCATTCATGAAAGACCGGATTCATTGCAATATGGAGTGCAGCTTGATTATCGCAATACAATGGAGTAGCATCGCTACAAGTGACTCCAAGCTCTACCAATAACCATCAGAGCCAAATGACTTCATTGACAGCACCTACCATGGCACGATACTCTATTTTGGCCGACGATTTAGCCATCACAGACTGTCTCTTAGTATGACATGAGATGGGAGAGCAACCAAGATGTATAAGATATCCAGTGCAAGAACATCTCGTCATGGGGTAGCCTCCCCAATCAGTGTCACAATAAGCCTTCAAGTCATAGTCACTTGTGCTCGTAAGGAAAATGCCTTGGCTTGGGGTCACTTTCAAATAACGCAGCACACGTAAGACAGTATCCATGTGTATCTTCTTGGGGCATACAACAAGCTAACTAAGTGCGTTAACTGCATATGTGATGTCGGACTGAGTCATGATTAAGTACAACAACCTCCCAACTATACATCTATACTTTGTGGCATCGACACAAGTTTCATCATCATCATCTCATAATCTGCAATTTCGCTCCATGGGGAGTAAACTAGGTCGACAATTCTCTATTCTAGTTTCTTTAAGGACATCTAAAGTGTACTTGCGTTGGCTAAGTACTATTCCTGCTGGTGATTGTGCCACCTCGATGCCGAAGAAATATTTCAAGGGTCCCAAATCTTTGATACTGAACTTTGATGTAGATATCTCTTAACCTTTTGCATCTGTTGATCATTGTTGCCACATAACAAGACGTCATCGACATAAATGAGTGCAACTGTGAATACTTCATCATGTTGAAAGATAAAGAGCAAGTGATTAGCCTTGGATTGCTTAAAGCCAATGGATACAAATGCAGTTGTGAATTTGTAATACCAGTTTCTTGAAGCTTGATGCAACCCATAGAGTGATTTTTGCAAATGACGTATTCTAGTGTCTTCTTTCTTTGGAATGCCCTGCGGTATTCACATATATACTTCTTCTTGTAAGTCTCCATGTAAAAATGCATTATTCACATCTAATTGATGCACTTTCCAATGTTGTTTTGTTGCCACAACCAAGAGACTCCACACTATCACAAGTTTTGCAACTGGCGCAAATGTTCCATGAAAATCCACTCCTTCCTTTTGAGTGTACCCTTTCACAACGAGACTGGCTTTATATCTTTCTACCTCACCATTGGGTTTTCATTTGATCTTACAGACCCATTTTGAGTCTATGGCGTGCTTTCCAGGTGGCAATTCTTCTAAAGTCTAGGTTCCATTTTGTTCAAGAGCATCAATCTCCTTTTGTATGGCATCCCTCCAATGTGTATGTTGCTTTGCTTGTGGGAAATCTTTGGGCTCATCTTAGGAGTCGCTGGCTGTTAAGAAAGCTTTGTGTGAATGAGAAAATTTGTCATTAGAGACATAATGTGAAATAGGATGTGTTACCACGTTATCTAAGGGTACTGGGTCAATCGAGCTTGGAAAGTCTACTTCATAATCCTCTAGGTGTTGTGGGACCTGTCTAGTGCGTTGACTCCTTCTAAGAGACATCTCTTCATCATTACATGGTTGGTTCTCATTAATGTGCCTTACTTCATCAATGTTAGCTTCATTATGGTGCAAGTCATCATCCTCTTCAATGTGCCTCATGTCAATAGAATGACTAAGCATGAGATCATGGTCATCTACTAATAATTCTAAACACTTTAGTTCTTTCTTTGTTGTATATTTGTTAGCTCTAACATTATCATGCTTGTAAGGGAACTTGTCTTCCACAAATACTACTTCCCTCAAAACATGTACAGTGCCTATTTTAGCATCATACAATTTATAGCCTTTCTGCCCACTAGGATAGCCGATGAAAATACAACCACTCCCCCTTTCTGCAAATTTATCTTCTCTTCTTGTATTATGCATGTATGCCAAGCAACCAAATGTTCTCAAGTGCCTATACTCTGGTTTTCTTTTCATCAAGACTTCATATGGTGTTTTGTGTTCAATGGATCTCGACATCAACCTGTTAATCAAATACACAGCAATGAGTATACATTCACCCCAAAATTGTAAAGGTAGCCCAGCCTAAAAATGCAAGGCTTATGCTACTTCAAGTATATATATGTGCTTCCTCTCAACGAGCTCATTCTATTATAGAGTGCAAGGACAAGTCATTTGCAAAACTATTCCATTTTCTGCATAATAATCCATTAAAATATTTGACTAAAATTTTGCACCATTATCAATTTGAATTTTCTGCACTCTTCTATTAAATTGTGTTTCAACCATTTTTAAGAACATGGTCAAATATGTTTTGACTTCATCCTTGCTCTTCATAAGATAAACCCACACACCTCAACTAAATCATGAACAATTGTTAGAAAATAATGTGCTCCAGTGAGAGAAGACATTTTATATTCACCCCACACATCACAATGAATTAATTCAAAACAAGCATAGGATTTTATTGAACTCTCTGGAAATACAAGTCTAGTTTGCTTAGCTCAAACATAAGAATCACAATGATCCATTGTTTTATTCTTAATTAAATTTGATAAAATCTAATTTCTTTATCTTATCTTTTGGTAGATGTCCAAGTCTGCCATGCCATAGATTGGGATCCTTTGAGCCTCTAACATTTAAAATTATCCTCTCATTTGGCTCAAATATATATAGTCCATCATGTTCCCTATCTACTCCAATAAACTTCCTCATATTGAAGTCCTATATTAGACATATATCCTTGTAAAAGATGACTGCATAATCATAGCACTTCAATAATTTACTCAACAAAACCAAATTGCATTTAAAATCTGGGATATATAATACTCTCTTGAGTTTTAAACCCTCACATAAACTTGCATCCCCACACCTCTAACAAGTATACTATCCCCATTTGGTATACGACCTGAAAGTTTACTAACATCATCTACTTCATTATTCAACAACCTTTTATTACACGTTATGTGCTCATTGGCACCTGAGTCCATTACCCACTGTTCATCAAAATTCACTTTACCTGTCAAGTTTATAGTTGGTTCAGTATGTTCATCAATATTTATTCTACCTACCATGTTTGCAGTGGGGACAATTGCTTGACTTGTTGACTTTTGTATTTCTCCAGCCTAGTTGAGACACTCCATGAGCTTCTCATATACCTCTTGCGTCACTACTAGAAATGGGCTGTCTTTCATACTTACTTGAGCAGCTTGTGATCATCCCCACTTATCATTCCAAAAACCTGACTTGTCCCTCCTATCACGTCTATTCTTCCTCCAATCAGATGGATATCCGATTAACTCGTAGCACTTTTCTTCAGAATGACCAAGCTTTCGGCAATGACCACACCTTAGCCTTTCTTTCCTATTTTCCCTTCAATCCATTGAATCCTTCGCATTACATGAACCTTGCACTTGAAAGGCTGCCGCCTCTACTATAGGTCTGTTCATCGAAGAGATCTGCCTTTGTTGCTTATCTTCTGCAACAAGATGGTAAGCATTTCTGATTCACGAAGTTGGCTTGGTGCTAAGAATTTGCATCCTCACTGTATTAAACGATTCATCCAACCCCATGAAAAAGTCATAAAGATATTCATGTTCCTTAATCTCCGTTAGCTGCTTCTCAATGCTGCAAGTACACTTGCCACACTCGCACTTTGGCCTCGGAGTATTGTTTGAATCTCATGCCAAAAGCTTTTTAGCTTTGTATAATATGTAGGAACTGTAAGCTTTTCTTGTTTCAATAGTGCCATGGATCATCTCAATTCATATGCTTTAAGTGCACTACCCTTGCCAAATCTTTCTTCAAGATCTTGCCATATTTCGTGTGTCATTTTCACATACCACATACTCATTCAGAGTTCTTTGTCTATGCCGCTCTTCAACCACCCCTTTACCACAGCATTACACCACATCCAGTTGCTTAGGGGTGTGTATAGGCCGGTCCGGGCTCTGGTTTGGGCAACCCTGTGGCCCGGACCGGCCAGTAACTAGGTCATGATCGGGTATGACCGGATTTCCCCGCGGGTCAAATGGGTTAGATCTTTCATGGTAATCAAACAAAGAAAAGGGAAAAAAAATGTGAAGATCTGAACAAAGCATAGTACCCAAAGCAACCATCATCAAAACTGGACAAATAAAATGTAATCAAATACCAATCTCACAACTAGTAAAAGACCCCCATAATCACAAACAAACCCTTGATCATATGTTTAATAAAATCAAAATTTGAGATCTAGAGATCTTCGAAATAGTAGTCATGATAATGAGAAGGAATGGATGAACATCAACATCAATGATGGAGGTCGAGATCTGACATCTGAGGAAGACTGCGAGATCTATAGAGCCACTGATTTGAGGCCAAGATCTAGAAGCCAACAAGATTTGACTAAGCTGTTAAACGAGATCTGGACTGGAGAGTGGAACTTGGAGAGAGATGAAGAAAAGATTTTGCGAGCAACAAATCAAACAATGAAGGAGAGAGATTGCCCCAAACGAGATCTAGAGAGAGATAGGAGAAAGGGAAAAAGACGGTGCCGACTATATGATGTGTAAGTGTGGGTGGGTTGTTAAACTTAAAATAAAATATAACTATATTAATTTAATATGATAACTAATTAAAAATATAAAATATTATATATATATATATATGTATATGCATGCTACTGGGCCGATTTAGGTTTTATGGGACCTAAATATTGCCCTGCAACCTGGCCCAGACCGATTATTTTGACATTGGGCTGGTTTGGGCCGGGTTGGGTCAATTGGGCCGGATGGGTTGTGCTTAGTCCTACATTTGGTAAGGTTTGGTGAGTTCTTTACCCGCATCGAGATTGACCCATCCATGAAACCCAATTTGTTTTTCACTAGTAACACATTGCATATGTCACTCACCCCCTTGGTATAGTTACCTTCATTGAGCAACTTACTCACGTACAACTATTTTGGGTTTTCTGAGGGATGAAGAAAAAATGGTGAATTTGTTTTGACAAAATTCAATTGTTGTTCTGACATTTCTTTAGTCATTGTGAAAGGTTAGGCTTGAAAAATGGGTGAAGAATATATATCAGGGCTCGTTGCTCTGATACCATATAAAATTGGGAAACACTTTGTATTTCATTCCTTAGTGTATAATGTATATATACAAAGTACAGCCTCAATCCTAAATGGCGCAATCTATAATAATCTATCTAATATCGTAACTATTGTAACTTGCATGATTTTCGTGATATCCTATGTGATTTGCTACAACAAACAATATTTGTATAGATGGCATATTTACACATAACTTGCACTCACTCATGCACGTGACAAGCCCATGTGTAGCCCATGTGTCGTAGGTCCATATCCATTCCTTCAGTACTTTTTTCAATGTCCAAGTATTTAAAATTGAGAGACACTGAATTCTTCTCATGGTATAACCATATAATGCTTGACAGAATTATTGTATAACCATAATGCTTGACAGTTTAGGTTGATATACTCAATTCAGGCTTTACCTACATAAATGATATAGTTATGTTTCATATATTAATTCTTCCAAGAAGTGCTTATTAATTCTTTTTCTTTCAGTTCACTCTTTTACCCAACATTTCTTCAAAATTTTGGTCAAATCTACAAATTTCGTAAGATCCAAGAAGTTCTTATTAAGGCCACTAATTTTCTAGTAATTCATTATGCATGGAGTTTGCTTGGGCTTGATGGAATTTTTCATATCTCCATTATGAAGTTTGCAAGGAATAGGAAAATTTTAGAATTAAATGGTGCAATGATTAGCCAAACCAAGCCAAATGTGAATCCTTTTAAAATCAATTCAATTCAGTCTTTACTTTTGATGGGTGAAATGTTGGCATTCTTATGCCTTTTAATATATGTTAACTGGCATTTAATAACCGTTTCTTCATAGTTCAAACATCTAAATTTCACTATTTGATCATGTTGGGTATTTTTAAAACAAAATTCACCCACTTTCTAACAGTGAGAATCATGTGCCAGTTTTCCACTACTTATAATGATAATTTTCGACTAGGTTCTGATTTAGGATTTTGTTGAGTACAAATGAAGGTTAGTCCTTTTGTAATATGATTGATTGAAGATTTCCACTGCCAATATAGCTTGTGGCATCCAAAATAAGTGGCAGGTTATAGGTGTAGTTTTCTTATAAATTTGGAAACAGGAAACTATGGATATCATTCCTAAGCCATGTTGGTTGACGTCAGTCCATTATGGGTAAAAAGTCTGAAAATCATATACAAATAGGCAGTTGTGATTACACTTTCTGTAATTAATATGATATTAACATTAATTGATATATTGTAGTGAACATTGGATGTTGTGGGTGTTATGTCCTGAGCGGTGCACCGCCTACTGGTTTGATTCTTATAGAGACAAGGAAGATGACTCCCAAAAAAGAGAAGAAAAATAACTCCAATAAAAAGGATGGAAAAGCACCCAAAGTAAAGAATGGTGGAAAAACACCTAAAGAAAAGAAGGATGGAAAAGCACCCAAAGATTTTCTTGATGTAGTTCACCTATAAGTGTTTGTGTAAAACTTTGGTTTGTGATCACATGTGACATATCAAATAGATTTTAGTCTATAATTTACTTTCTTCCATATATTTGATTATAGGGTTATGAAGATATACCAAATAAGGGGTGGGAAATACACACAAGTGGCCAAAAAATAGAATGGAAATACCCAAATGTACGTATGCAGTTTTATCCTAATCTTAAAGGAAATTAATCCAAGTATTTTGATTTTACTCATTTTCTTAGTTGAATTTTAGCCTCGCCGCTAACCTAGGGAACAGAGTGTGGCTACTATGTTATGAGAGAAATATATGATATAATTACTAGTAATGTTGTTGACTTATTGGATAAGGTAATTATATAATCTATAACTTAGTTTTTTTTTTCCTAATGACTTCTTACTATATGAGTTGTGTTGATATAAGTTTTAAACTTAGAGCACTTCAATGATGACCGTCTCTATCTCTAGCAAGAAATTGACCACATTCAGAACATGTGGTTAGAATTTCTTTTTCTATCCATTTTAATATATTTTGTTATCACATGGATTAGTTTTGATTGATCGGAATAGAGTTTAGAACAATATATTAGATGAAAAATAAAACTATTATGCTATAAAAAGCTAGTTACTTTTTTTGCTGTAAAAATTGCTTTGTTATTTTGTATATTTTAACTCTAAATACAGGTTTGGGTATAGTTAGTTACAAGGCATTGTTATTAAAAAAATTTCCAATTTATGGTTTTTTTTTTAAAAAACAAACGTGAAAGGGCTTGCTTTTTTACATTTTTTTTTTTTAAAAAAGTCATAAAAAGGTATTATTTTCATATCATTTTCTACCGGTGCTTTTAAAAATCAACCATTGAAAATAGCTCTTTCTATGGCTATTTTTAAAATAACAACCATAAAAAGACATGCTTTCTACCACTGTTTTTATAAAAATAGCCATGGAAAGGTCACCTTTCTACAGCTATTACACCTTTCTACGGCTATTAACAAAATAATAACCGTAGAAAGGCATACTTTTTATGACCATTTTTTGACAAATGTAAAATACTATCATTTTTATATCTGTAACTTCTATGTTACTTCAAAAATAGTCATAAAAAGCCTAAAATAACATACATAAAATGATATTTTATGTAATAGTGAGTAACTTTCCAGAAACTATACTTTCTAGAAAATTAACTTTTCATAAAGTTCTATTCTTATTTGCTTGTTTCATTTTTATTATTTCCAAGAAGTTTAATGATATAAATATCATTTTTTAAGAAAAATATTAAAATGATAAGGGTATATTTGAAAAATTATTATAAATAACTTAGGAAATATAGCTTTTCTAGGTTTTACTCGGCAAGTAACTTCCCGAGTTAAGTCCAACTTTCTGAGAAGTTACTTTCATTTTTTTTATGCAACCAAGCAAAAGCGATTATTCTACTTCCGGGAAAGTTAAACTTTCCCTCCTTACTTCCCTCATACCAAGCGTCTCCGTGAAATATATTAATTTTTGTTATTTTTAATTATATTTCGCTAATTAGAAATATTATATTTATAATAATGATAACAATTATAAACCAACTTTTTTTTAGATACTTGACTCAATCACTAAAATATTTTAATTAGTATTTTAAATTTAGATTTGGATTTTTCCCTCCCTTCGTCTCATAACCATCATTTCGTTTCATCTATTACTTCGCCTTGACTCTCTTTACGCTCTAACAATCCTCTCCATGACAAATGGAATCAAGGTTAGGGATGATGAAATTCAATTTATAAAGCAGGTGCTACACTAGCTACACTAACTTTCCATTTTCTGTTTTGCTTTTACTCTATACTAATTTTTTTGCCAAGGCTAATAATTATTTCATACATAGAAAATGATCACATAAATACCATTATATATCAAGAGATCCTTTGTTCAAAGGTTTTATTTTTATTAATTTCTTTTACCAAAGTTTAAAGGTTCAAATCTCTTACAGTGACTTCCCTCCCAATTACTTACCTATGTATATGTAGGGATGATAATACTATTGCTCCCCAAAAATTATGATTAGTCCCCCAGGTTTTAAGAATATTCCAATGCTCACCACACCCCCCCCCCCCCAAGAGATTTTTTTCTGGTTCCATCCCTGTGCATGAACCACTTTATTTATGAACCAGCTCTTGATGCTATTACTCTCTATGGGCAAATCATGATCTGGATATCCACGGGTTTTTCTACCTTGAACTTTCTGGGTCGAGTCTGCTGAAGATTTTCTTATACGTGAGGATGTAGACGCAAGCATTATAACACCTTAGCTAAAAGAATCCATCCATTTAGCAATTTTTGGATTTTGAATTATATTAATAATTGATTGTTTTTTTTTTTTGTGATTTTAGGTGAACAAATTTTATGTAAATGAATATTACCTGGATATATACTTATTCATTTTTCCAGAATAGATAATCCTGATCATGGGAATCCGAAGAAATCAATAGGAATTGAAAATTTTTATTTTGCTAAATATGGGTTTGGATGTGGAGGCAATGGTATCCTACCCACCCATGGGCATTCCTGCTCCATGCATGCTATAGCATTTCTAATAGGGCAGGGTTTTCATTTTATTATTTTAATATTCTTATAATTATAATGCTGCAACTTCTAATGTTTCTGGCAGCTATGGGACGCAATTGTGTTGATGAACAAACTGTAAGCATACTTTCATTGGGATGCAACTTGAGTTACTTCTTTTATATAGTTATTTGTATTTAAAGATGATAATGAAATAAAAGTTTGTACATGTAATATTTTTTATGATGTCAGCATATTCAATTTAAAAATTGGATATATCTTAAATCATAACTAACTATTTTGAAAATAATTAATATCCCTATAATTATATTTAATTTTTAAATTTGAATTGGAATACAAAGATAACAGTTCTCATACTTATTGACTCGGTTTGTATCTTATAAGTGATATAATTAAATTAATGTAGTTGTATATTAATAAGATAAATTAATATAACTAGATTTTCTCTCCCATGCCTTACACATTAAAATGAATGGTTTGCCCGGGGAGTTTCTGTTGCTTAGAATATATATATATATATATATATGTATGTATGTATGTATAATTTATAATTAAGTAATGAAATTATCAAAAGCACATTAAAATTTAACATATATATATATATAGTCATACGATATACCTTATCCAGAAGTACTAATTGAATATGAGGAAATTGTTAAGAATTGATGTGGGACAATATTAATTCACTTTGACAATCACCTTTTTTTTAAAACGAATATATTCCTATTGTGTAAAAAATTAACAAAATTAAAGAATGTTTAGAAATGAAATAAAGTATGGAAAACATGATATACGAACAACATCAAATTGAACATTTAAAATAAAAAACAACATAATAAAATTAATCATTTGAAAAATAAGTTAATGAGAGATGTTACAATAAGAAATATCTCACAATATTTAATTTGAAGAAATGAATAATTAATAGTTAAGAAATCATTAGAATTGCAGAAAAATAACAAACAACATAATAAAAATGTAAAAAAATAAAATATTTAAAAATTTAAAAAGATCAAAATATTTTTTTTAAAAATTAAATACAAAATAAATTTAACATGTACAGAAGTAAAAATAAAAAAAATAATGCTTTTTGAAAATATTAATATACAGGATGTAACAACCATTATTACATTATCCTAGACTTGTCTCAAGCTAACAGGAAGTATACTCGGTGATATGTGTAGGACTGGAGGATTAAAACGGAGGAAGAACAAAAAGGAGAAAGAAGCACTGCACGTCACAGTGAGAAGCAGGGCTACCGCGGAAAACGACCTGAAACTTTTATAATTTTCTCAAACAGAACGGCTCCACACCACGGCGAACTTATCTCCCGCCGTGTCACCAGACATCTCATGTCTTTAAATCAGACGAGTTTCAATCGATAGAGATAGAAAGAATCGAAGGGAGAAACGGAGAGACTCTGCTAGGGCTTCATTTCTCCGGCCTTGGGAGGTGATTTCTGGCCTTGAGGTGCTTTAATTTTGGTTGATAAGTGGATCTTGCTTCCTTTCCTCTCTTTTCCTTTCATTTTTAGTTTGAAAATCAGTCAGAGTATACAAGGTTCTGAGTTTGGGGATGAATCTACCGATTAAAATGGTTGTAAAAAGATTAAGGAAGTATGATTTAGTGTTAGTGATGCTTGGGTATGAGTTTTAGAGGAAGTATGTATGAATTATGCCTAACCCTAGGTTGGAAATTATGAAGGGAGGGTGAAATTTGAAATGTATAAGGATGATATGATGTTGATGATTAATTAGAGCTCATTAGTGTATAACTATATTGTTGGAACATTAGGTTAAGTTTGAATTGCTAAATTGTGGATTTTAGTTGTTATGAGTATTATGTTAATTAAAAGTATTATAGTATTGTAGTGGTTGATTAGCTAATTGGAAGTGTATGATTTGTGATGGGTGTTTCAAAGGCTTGCCAAATTCCACTGTGTACGTGGTGTCGGTAACTCAAGGTAACTGGATATTTGTTTTATAATTGTTGATTTTGTTGATATATATATACATATACATGTTTCCATTCATACCATGAAATCTTTATGTGTGTGTATAGTTTCATATACATATCGTGATATGCACATGACTAGATGAGGTATGAATCCCGATCCCTGATACTTGTATATAATGATGATGAGTATGATGTTGTATAAGTATATATGTGATTTTGCATCATCCCCATATGATTGCATGCTAGCATGGCCATGATGATGACCATGATGGCAATTATATTGTTAGAGGCATGTTAGCATGGCATTGACATCATCACCATTTGATGCATATTGTGTGGTGGATTGGGAGGTGATTATGAGATGTGATATGATGATGATATGAGATATGATATGATATGATGATTATATGATATGGTGACATGATGGAACATCCCTACAACTAAATCCTCTCATATAACCAGGAGAGCCAGGTGATAGTAGATTGCACCTTTCCTAAATCACCACCAATTCTAGTGGGGTAAGGGAAAGAGAGTCATGGTCCAAGTATTAATGTGACTTTTGGCTGGGTGCACTAATGTGAGGTAAGCTTGGTAATGTCCCGGAATCAGTCTTCACCAACTATTGGAAGAGAATCACCTATTGAAATATCTTGTGATAATGTCAGCTCGTGGTTCTAACTGTGTATGAGAGAGACATGCATACCATAACATTTTGCATCGCATTACATCATTTGTATATATGTGTGATATTGATGATATTGTTGTATGTGTGTGTTTGTCCCGGTTACTAAGACTTTGTCTCACACCTCCCATAACTAACATTTTAGCTAAAGACTCTGATATTAGTCCAAAGAAGACCAAGGGGGTAGGCCTCTCTATCTTCGGGAATTCCAAGTGTAACTGGTAGTTTGCTATTCTGTTTATGTAATGAATTGTACCAAGTAAAGTATCGTTTCATGTATTGTCTTTTGCATCCCAGGAGTCATGTTGTGTATGCTATACAATGATATGGATGGGTGTGAAGATATTGATGTGATGATATTGATGATGATGAGATTTGGATATGTGCTCATGTATGGTTTGTATGTGCCATAATAGTTGGACCCCGGTATGGGTTGTTATTGCTAATGCGTGTGACTATGAATCGGATTGACCATAGGTGTGAGCCCTAAGTGGTTTGGGGCCTTAGATATGTGTTTTGGGGCACATAACTCATTATATGAATTTGGGGTTCAATAGGGTCAAAACTTGGAGTTAGTTACGACAAATAGGACCTGTGTGAATGGTCTTTGGGTGTCAAATTGTCTTTGGTGACAATTGAAGGTAGTAGGTTGTGAGTATTGGCAAAAAAGTGATCAAAACGGTTTTAGGTGTCCAAAATCTCCATATGAAGATGAATTCGAGTGAAATTGGTCTCTATGGTTGGATTGAACAAGATTGACTTGTATAAATTAAAATCAAATCAATCAAAGATCGAAGCACAAAGTTGTGGGCATCAAAAGTTCACCCGAAAAATTAGTAATTTGTTGATACAAGATCTAACACGAGTGCCACAAGGCCAAAAGTTTGGCTACGGCACCAAGTGATTCTATCTCTCCTAGGTTGCGGCTACATTGTAGCTTACCACAACTTAGCCGTGTTCTGACCATGTTCGAAGTTTTTCTATGTTTATGGGGTTGTAGGAGTTGTTTTGGGGCCTCTGTGAGTAGATTGTTACACAGGAGATGTAAAATTAAAAAAAAGTATATGAAAAGGGAAGGTAAGAGAGAGACGTTATAATGATGGAGAGAAAATTTTAGATAATGGATGAAATTTTAAGAAATAAAAAAAGTATTAATCAAAAAATGTGGGGAGAGAGGGAGGGAGGGAGATTTAAATAAAAAATTAAATAAAAATGAGTTTAAAATAAAAATAGGGAAATGTGGGGAGATGGAGAAGTTAAGATGAAATTATAGAAAAAGGAAATAGAAGAGAGAGAGAGAGGTTAAAAGAAAAAATAGGAGGGCAGGAGAGTAAAAGAGAAAAAAGATAAGAGAACAAGTATGAGAATTAAATTTACTACTTTTAGTTTCATTGTTACCATTTCAAAAATACTATTCATAAAAGGGGTTATTAATAGTATTTTTTTGCTTTTTTATAAAGTTTAATAGTATTTTTCTTGAAAAATATTAGTATAATAGGGATAAGGATTAATATAATCTTTTTTTTTCTTTTATGCTAAACAGTTATGATTATTCTATCAAAATATTTTGAATAACTGAAGGTATCAAATCTATTTTTAATAAAAAAAAACTCAAATTTAAAAGAAACATTGTATAAATAGCTTTACTAATCAGTGAATCATTTGAATATTTGCATTTTTATTCCATTGCTCTTTATTTTACATTGACAAAATATATTAAACTATAAGAATTGTTTATCACCAAGACCAACTACATACATTATATCTTTTCTCTAAAAAAAAATTTATATAACTACTTTTTTAGGATAAATGTACTTATGACTTTATAGTTCCGGCATAAGTTTAAAGAGATGATGATCCAAAAATTTATACTGGCAATAAGGTTTGTAATGATATAAAAAAAAAAGAAAAAGTATTTTATATTTGGTACTATAAAAGTATTCTATTTTGAAAGAAATATAGATCACTTTTATAGTTTTTTTAAAAAATGATGAAATCATAATTTAGGAAGAATCTTAATAAATAGTTTTCCACATAAATTTTAATTGAAGAATTTCATCTAACCAAATTAAATTGTCAAATTAATTTTTGAAATTTTGGTGTCTTAAATAATATCAAAATCCAGTACATAGTTATTAAATATGTTTTTCAAATATAAATTTAAATATGTATTGATTTTCAAGTGCAGTAAATTAAATTTTAAGAAAAAAATTATATAATTTTCCTTATATACTTTTTGTATTATTTTCTAAATAAAAGTCAACATGTAGATTTTTTTAACACATCATAAATTTAGTTATTAACTATATACTAAAAATGTTAACTTTTTAAACTTTAAAAAATTAAAAAAGTCTACATATCAAATTTTAATTAGAGAATAGTATAAAAATATATAAGAAAAAACATATAAATTTTCTCCAAATTTTTACTGTTAACGATTCTTGAAATTAGTTTCGAAGTTTGATTAAACATTAAAATTGGCTTTTTTTTTACTTCAATTTTATTATTAGGTTTATGTAGAATGCGTATTAGATAGCATGACAAATGTTTTAATTAATTAATTAATTTTGCAATAACTAATTAATAGTTATGAATAGATTACAATCAACAATATATTATTTAAATTACTAGTTTTTAATGATAATTAATTATTTAAATTATTTAACATGACAATATAGGTATGAAAAGGGTTTAACAAGTTGAATGGTTGAATGGGTTTGCTCATCATAAATTATAGTCAAACAGGTACAACTCAAAAAATAATGATTTAATGAAATTTACTATCTAAACAAGTTACTGGAATCACCATATGTGAATAGCAAATAAATAGAAAAATATTTAAAGTTGATAGGATTCTTTTTAATCTTATATTTATTAATTCATTTAAATATTTATGTAACAACCTAATGAAAAACAATCCCGAAAACCACTACACCTGTAACACCTTACATCCAAACACTTCCTGACATAACCAAAAACTTCAAAATCCAACTAAATACGATCCAAACATCTCACAATTACTCTCTAAACTTCAGAGCAGCGGAAGAAAAGCCAAAGGACACCAGAATTTGGTCTGGGGCCATGGCCGCTACAATACTGCCACGGCTCCGACCCTCCTTTGCTTCTCTCACGCCCATTATCTCTTTGGCGCTACGGCGCCCCCTGCTGGTTTTTATACCAGCAAATTTCAAACTTTGGGGCGAACTTTCGACGCACACAACTTTATGCTCCGCCCTCTGATTGACCTGATTTCAACTCCTATAAGTCAATATTGTCCCAATCTATCCATAGACACCAATTTCACCTCAATTCCTCTCTATATGGAGATTTTGAACACCTAATATCATTTTGGTTACCTTTTGACAAAAACTCACAACTTACAACTCTTATTTGCCACGAAAGGCAAATTGACTATCCGGGACCATTCACAAAGGTCCAAATCCACCAAACCAACTTGTCCAAAGAGGTTTTACCTCAAATGAACCACTCCTCTGAGATTTGATCCCCTTGAACCCCATTTGACAAAGTGGGCTACAGGCCTTAAAACATATCGACAAGGCCCAATTCCACCTTTGGGCTCACATATACCACAACTTAACATCCAAAACCATACATGCACCACAAAACCACATCCATATAACATACTAACAACAACCATATCATTACAACCATCAGAATCCTTATATCCATTATAATTACACTATCCTACTTGGTACAAGATACATATCCAAAATACACATACACTACATAGACCTAGTATTCCCATGTCCGATACTACTCTCTTGTCTTCTCAGGATTAGTGCTAGAACCTTCACCTGAAAGGGTTAGTTCATGGGAAAGGGGTGTGAGACAATGTCTCAGTAACCGGGGACAACCACACACACACACACATATATATAATTCATACAATCTTATGAATGCAATATGAAATGGAATGCATGTCTTCCTCGCACACAGCTAGAACCACGAGCTATCATCATAACAGGACATTTCGTATAGGTAATTCCCTTCCAACAGTTGGTGAAGACTAATTTCGGGACATCACCAAACTCACCTTATACTAATGCAACCCGGCTAAAGGTTATACTAGTGCTCGAATCGTGGTTCTTCTTCCCTTTTCCCATCACAAATTGGCAGTGATTTAGGGAAGGTGTAGTCCACTGCGCGTCTTTCCCTCTTAGCCATAGAAGGCTATTTAGCCGCAGGAATCCCATCCTTATCCTCTCTAATCATATATCATATATCATATCGTCATCACCACCCAATCCACCATATATCACAATCTCACAATACCATGTGGTGATGCTCATACTATATCATCATGTAATCATCATTATCATGTATCACAATGTCATGTATGCATCATGTAATGTCACTTCATCATCATCTCTAATCATCATCGTAGCCATCATAATCACCATACCCTGTGTGTCTAGCTGTGTGCATACCACAATATAAAAACAAACCATATACACACATATATCCATATCATGGTATGAATGGAAACATGCATATATACAAATATATACCAACATAATATACATATACAGTACAAACAATACAAACACCCGGTTATCTTAGGTTGTCAATACCACACACACGCGATTCCACGAGCTTTCTTAAATGCCAAACCCATGACTTGTCTTCTTTAATCAACCAACAACCTTCACAATATCATAATACCCCAATTAACATATAATCCAAACATCTAATTTCCATAATTCAACCATTTAGGCCTTACCCAATGTTCCAACACCACTTTCATGCATCATTAAGCTCCTAGGGACCAATCAAACACTACTCAAACCCATACACTTTGGATTCCCAAGAGCCCCAACCGAAAACAACCTAGGGTTAAACTCAAATCATGCATAGTCCCTTCAAAACTCACCCCCAAGCAACAAGAACACCAAATCACACTCCATTAACCTCATTTTATCCATTTTAATCAGTGGGATTCGGCCGAAACTAATGATCCCAACATATAACTGAGAAAACCAAATAAAATAGAGAGGAATGAGTAGGGATCACTTACCAACATGAATCCAAGCTCTTGGATGTCAAAAAAAATGCCTAATGGCCTAAAAACTCGAATCCTAGCACTGCTCCCTCGGTTCTCCTCTGTTTCTTTTTCGCCTGTTCATCCGAAATGATTCTAATTTAAACAAATTTCTCAACTTCTGTCGCAGCCCTAAGAAAGCTCTCCGCAGCGTTGCCACATTAGCTAGAAAAATATCTCTCTGGAACTCGCTCTCACCGCGGCGGCCCTACTCCTCGCCGCGGCATAAAGGTCATTTTCCTCCATGTTGATTCTTCCTCTGTCCTATTTCCTCCGGTATTGCATACAATGCCAAAGACACTTAATCAACTAAGGACAATGTAAAGAGGGTTGTTACAACACCTAACCATAAACTGACCGAACAAGACAAAACAAGGCAAAACAGAACTAGAACCGTGAACTCAACAGTATCACTGCAGCTTAGTGGAGGCAAAAAGGTGTGGTGCTATGGTACCCGTATCAGAAACCATATTGGCAATTTGCTGATTTTTCAGGCAAATTTCCAACACTCATAACTTTATACTCCAACCTCTAATTACATGATTCCAACTTCTACAGGTCACTCTTATCCCAGTCTATTTATAGACACTACTTTCACTTCAATCCATTTCCGTATAGGGAATGCCCATGACTGATTTGGTCATTTTCTGGCCATAACTCACAACTTACACTCTCAAATTGCCACCAAAGGCAAATTGGCATCTCAGGACCATTCACATAGGTCCTAAATGATACAACCAACTTGTCTAAGGAGATTCCACCCCAGAGAAACTACTCCTCCAAGTTTTGAGCCCCCTGAACCCCAAATAACACAGTGAACTAGATGCCCCATTCACACATAATACAATGCCCAATAACTACATTGGGGTCACAAATAGAACACGCTAGGCCTACACAAAACACCAATACAGGTATCATCACAGCATGACTCACACCGAGGTCCACAATCACATCACATGCACATAAACTACAAACTTGGCATAAGCCACACCCAAACATACCATTCATCATTATCTAAACAATAACATCATACCACATACTAGCAATACTCCCCAGGATACAACCTATAGGCAGAACACACAATATTACATTACTTGGCACAATATATCATGTAACCTAAATAACATACTGTTACCAGTATACTTGGATATTCCCATGTGAAGTAGAGCTAAGGCTTCTTAGTCCTCTCTAGGCCAACACTAGAATCTTCTCCTGAAATGTTAACCATAGAGGGTGTGAAACAAAGTCTCAGTAACTGGGAAAATGCACAACATACAACATATATCCACAAATCTATACATATATGTATATAATGCAATGCAATGCAGAATATCATGGTATGCATGTCTTTCTCATACATTGGTAGAACCACGGGCTAATATCAACACAAGATATTTCCAATAGGCGATTCCCTTCCAACAATCAGTGAATACTAATTCCAGGATATCACCAAACTCACCTCACACTAGCATAACCTGGCCAAAGGTCACGCTAATACTTAGACAGTAGCTCTCCTTTTCCTAGACCATCAGAATTGGTGGTGATTTAAGGAAGGTGTAATCTACTGCCACCTGACTCTCCTAGTCATAGGAGAGGATTTAGTGACAGGGATGTATCATCATATTATTATCATATCTCATCTCATCATCATCACCTGACCCACCATATCTCACTATGCTCAATACGGTGATGATGTTCAATATCATGCCACATGTCTATGTTACTATGCAATCATCATCATTATCCTAATCATCCTTAATGTCATACTAGCATGTTACCATGTGGGCATACTATAGAATCACATACATATACGAGCATCAAGGGATGGAATTCGCATAACTCTACTAGCCGTGTACATACAACGATATGAAAATGAACCACATACACAAAACAATACCATGGTATGAAAAGAAACATGCATATATATATATAAACACAAAACCAATAATTAACACATATACATATACACTTGGTTACCTCGAATTGCCAACACAACTCACACAAAGGATTTGCCAAATCTCCGATGCACCAACCATGAACCATACACTTCCAATTAACCAATTATAAACTGCAACATCATAATACCTTTAATTAATACAACACACATATCAATCCATAACTCATAATTCAACCATCATAACTTAACCCATTGTTTCAACAACATAATTGTACACCAATGAACCCCAAACAACCATTCAAATCATGAACATTCACATATGGTTTGGATTTCAAGCTCCCCTACTCAAATTCAAGCTAAGGTTTAGTATATTCATGTATAATCTCTCTCAAACTCATACCTAAGCCTTAATAGCACTAAACAACACTTCATTGATCCCTTTACAATTTAATTAGTGGAATTCAACCAAACCCGAGTCTTCATGCATACCAATGTAAATCATCCCAAAACCGAAGAGAAAAAGGAAAATGAAAGGTGTAGATCCACATACCAACTGAGAATCAAGTTTCTAGGGTCCGAAAATTGCCTCCTAAGGTCGGAAATTCATTGCTCTAATAGAGCTCCCTTTATTCTTCTTCAATTTCTTCTTCTTCATTGGACTGGTTAACGTTCTAATTTAAACACTTTTCGCAACTTGCACTATGGTGCCATCAATATCTCCGTGGCGTGAGACCTTTCAACCCAAAACTAATAAATTTGTCATGAGTGTCTCGCCGCTGCGGCCTTGCACCTTGCCGCAACGTGATACTTTTTTGTTTCTGATTTCAAACTTTGTCCCATTTTGATCCTTCCTCCAGTCTTGGTCCCTCCAATGTTATACAAGATACAAGGTGACTTCTAATTAACCTGTAACTAAGTCCAGAGCGACATGTTGAGGATGTTACAGTTTGCTTATTATTTATGGTCAATGTATGATGATTTTCAAATGTTGAAACTATTTTTTCGATAAAATTCATTAGAATATGCCCATTACACAAGTGCAATACTTATTGTGATTGATAGTCAATATACCGTGTTCACTGTGATTGAAGAAGATAATTTTGACCAAGATTGCAAAGTAAGTGATACCACAATGAATGTTATATATAGAAAGGTGTTCAATAATCTATTCTTACGAGTTGTGTATTATGCATTAAATTTAATTTAATTTTTTATTTTGGTTTTCCAATACTTAATTTTCTTCAGTAATGTTATGATTATCTATCATATCTTTTGTTACATTTAAATATTTTCTAAATATCCATTTTTGTAACACCCTACCTCCTGACACCTCCAGACTTGACCAAAAACTTCAAAACTCAACCAAACACAATCCAAACGTCTCAAAACAACTTCTCACCACCTCAGAAAAGCGAAAACGAACCAAAAAATGCTAGAAAATAGGCTGGGCCATGGCCACTACAGTACCGCCGTGGCTCCGGCCTCCCCTATTTCTCCATTGCTTTTGTCTTCGCTGGCACCGCGGCCTGGACACTCGAGCCATGGCGTCCCATGCTGATATTCCATATCAGCAACTTTCATAGTCCGGGGTGAACTTCCGACGCACATAACTTTATGCTCCGACCTCCGATTGACTTGATTCCAGCTCCTACAAGTCAATCTAGTCTCAATCTAGCCATAGACACCACTTTCACCTCAATCCAACTTCGTATGGAGATTTTGGACCCCTGACACCGTTTTATCCACTTATTGACCAAAACTCACCACTAACCACTTCCAATTGCCACCAAAGACAACTGGTCACTCAGAGACCATTCATACAGGTCCAAAACCCCAAACCAACTTGTCCAAAGATATTTCATCCCAAAGGAACCACTCCTCTGACCCTTTGGAACCCTAACTTAACAAACAGGCTACAGACCCTAAAACACACCAATCAGACGCAATTCCAACTTTCATCACACATAACACATACATACAACATCCATCCATATAATCCATACATATATCCATAACAATCATTATCCATGTCTTACATTCATTACAAAACATTCTATCCTACTTGGCACATGATACAATATCCAATATATAAATACTACATAGACTATTCCCACGTACGCTGCTACTCCCGCGTCTTCTCTGGACTAGTGGCAGAATCGTCACCTGAAAGGTTAGTTCATGGGAGAGGGGTGTGAGACAATGTCTCAGTAACCGGGGACAACCACACACACACACACATATATATATACATATATCTCATACAACTCATGAATGCAATGTGAAATGAATGAAATGCATGTCTCCCTCACAGAGACCCCCATCCTTATCCTCCCTAACACATATAATTCATCCTTATCCTCCATAACATATATATATCCAACATTATCCTCCCTAACATATATATCCAACCTTATCCTCCCTAACACATATATATATCATCATACATCATATTATCATCACATCATCACCACTCCATCCGCCATATATCACAGTCTCACAATGTCATGTGGTGATGCTAATGTATCTTCATATCATCATCATCATAATCATCATAATGTCGTGTATACATCATGTCATATCATATCAATATCATCATCACATATCTCATCATCTAATTGTACACATACCACAATATATAAAAACAGTACACACAAACACATCAATATCGTGGTATGAAAAAAACATGCATATATATACACAACTATACGTACTATCATACAATATCAACAATACAATACAAACAAACACCTGGTTGCCTTAGATTGTCAATATCACACACATGAGTTCCACGAACTTCTCGAATTATCCAACACGCGTGAACCCCTCTCGGCTAACCGAACAATCTTCATAATAACACAATTCTTTAATTAACACGATATACCAAATATCCAAATTCCACAATTCAACCGCTTTAGCCTAACACAAGGTTCCAACACCTTTTTCATGCATCAATAAGCTCTTAGGGACTATTCAAACAGTACACAATTCCATACAACTCAGATTCCCAAGAGCTCTAACCGAAAATAACTTAAGGTTAAGCTCAAATCATACATAAACCCTTCAAAACTCACATCCAAGCAACAAGAACACTAAAACACACTTCCTTAACCCCATTTTATCCATTTCAATAGGTGGATTTCGGCCAGAACCGAAGATCTAACCTTAAAACCGAAAAACCCCAAATTTCAACCGAAGAAAATGGAAAGGGAGGAGTAGAGAACACTTACCAACTTGAATCTAAGCTCTTAAGATCTGAAAATCACTCCCAATGGTTGAATCCAGCAAACCCTAGTAGAGCTCCTCGGTTTCTCCTCCATTTCTTTATTTCCGATCGTCCAAAATGATCCGGATTTAAACAAAAATCCCCGAATCTCACCGCGGCTCCACCAGTTTCAGCTAAAACAACACCACTGGAATGGTTCTTGCCATGGTGGCCCACTTCTCGCCGCGGCGTAGAGCTCTTCCAGACTCCACTTAAGCCCTCCTCTGTCATGCTTTCCTCCGATCTTGAACACAATGCCAAGACAGATAACATGAGGGGTGTTACATTTTTCATATAGACTTACCTTATGATCCCATGGATCACACAATTATGAAGTAAAAAGCCGTTGCAAATCTTAACTTTAGATCATGATGACAAACTAACAAACAAAACAATGAATGAAGTTTGCAAGGAAATTTTCAACATTATAGATTGATAACTTTTTTTTGTGTGTATATGAATCTCTTATTGTTTGATTATTTAATATTCTTTCACATATAATATTTTGAATATATATACTTACAATTAAATTCTTTTATATTGTACAATATCATATTACTTTCTATATATAATTATAGTTTTTTTTTGTCACCAACACAATTATAATTGTTAGAAATCATATAAAAACTAATAATTGGATTGATCACATATGGTTTAGTATTTCTTATTATATATATACATATATATCTTATTATATATATATAAGCTAACAAGCACCCATTCATAATACTAGTTTGGTGAGAAATAGTAAGAGTATTTTGGACATCCATTTATAACTAAAAACAAGTAAGGAATTAATAAAATGGGGTGTTTTGATTTGTACAATCTAAAATATTCATGTAATTAAAAATGGACAATTAAGATAAATTTGTATGATTTCTTATTGAATCTAAATCAAAAAATCTCGTTAACACTCAGAATGAACAAGCTGTAGAGTATGGATGAGGGGAAAAAAAACACAAAAAAGAGAGAGATGGAGAGAACAAGCTACTGAGAATGGTTTAAAAAAAGAAGCAATAGACAATGACGTGGACAGGCGTAGTCCACGTAGGACGGTGGTGGTGGTCGATCGGCCATGGGTCCCCAGTCATGCAGCCGACGGCATCATTGAACTGATGAGTGGGTCCCGGCGCCATAAACGTCTCTTTCTTGCTCATGAAAGCCCTGGCGGTGAGGTGCATCCACTCCAAAAACTATCTCCATCTTCGTCTTTGCCATAACTCAATCCCTTGCGGTCTCCAACAAAATTTAATATTACCTTGAAATCGAATATATGTACCATTACATTTATTTTAGGCTAAAATCTATTTTTAGTTCTTAACTTTAATGCACATTTTATTTTGCTCATTTAATTTTATTTAATTTCATTTTCGTCTTTCACTTTTAAAATGTATCAAAAACTATTTAAACGTTATGGCTTTACTTATTTAAAAGAAAACTATATAAATAATTATAACCTTAAAAATAAAGCCTAAATTAAATGGCGTCATCAAGATAATTATGAAGTATTGAAATAAAACCTAACTTTAAAATGAATAATTATTTTAAAGTCTTAAAATTAATGACTATAATTTAAAAATAAATAAAAATAAAATCTAAATTACATCATGAAGCTTTATTGCATTTTTCACATAAACAATTAGGGAAAATTTTTAGATGGAAGGATGCAATTTAAATTATCTTTTTTTAAGTTATAGTTATTAATTTTATAATTTCAAAATAATTATTTATTTTAAAATTAGATTTTATTTTTTATGGTTATAATTATTTAATTAGAAGACTTTAAAATTTTTTTAATCATAATTAAAATATTTTTGGCCGATGATTATAATTATAATATTAATAAATATATAATAATAATTATTATTATTTGTCTTTTCAAAATACCAAATCATCATTTATAGTTAATTTATTTAATGGTGTTAACTATTAAAAAAAATTTATTACATTTTAAAAATTAAAAAATTATAATGTATCTAAATTAAATTAAAGGATGAAAGCAGAATGTGCCACAAAGTTAAGGGACTAAAAAAACTTTAGCCTTTATTTTATTTCATATATTCTCTAACTTTTTAAATACTGGAAATAAATAAATATAGCGTAGGCTGCTAAAGGAGATCCTTGCGGGGCCCTATTGGGAAACCATCCCTCTTTTTGACACGGACTCTGCTCCAAACCCTTTCCCTCTCTCTATCAATTACGCCCTACCCACCTTTAATTTACTATCATCTTTTATATGTTAAATTATTAATTAATAAATTTATGGTTGACTATGGTTGGTGAAGCGAGAAATCACCATCGGACTCTGCTTTATATGAAAAGGGTACAGAAAATAATCGCTGAAAATATACAAGTATATATATATATATATTCATAAACCAAATTCTTCAACTTCACTCACTATTTGTTTTGTGTGTAGATGTGAATCACAAGCTTCTTTCATGGACGATATCAACTATGATTGCGCCCTTGTAGGTGTTAATTCTTTATTGCAGTTTACTGAAAGCTTCACTTTCTAGAGCCCAAACCCTTGCAACCTCACATCACACGCTATGACTATGATTGAAACCCCTTTGATGGAATTCCTGTGTGTCTTTTTTTTTTTTTTTTAAGATTTGTGGAAGTGAAATTATAAGGATTATTAATCAACTTCTAATTAATTGTTCAATTCAATGAGGTCATGATGTTTGATCATCATGTTCATCGACAGTGGGCATTCCCTGTGTGCCTGCTGAAATCTCTATCAATCTTTAACTGGCTATGGTCTCTTCTGGATGTTTAGAATGATTATTGGATTTTTTTCACACATCTACATATCAATGAAGAAAAAGAAAATTATAAAAGGTCTGGGTAGTGTGTTCATATATTTGATAAGAGGTTCAGTGAATCCAGGTTATGGTTTCTAGCGAACCTCAGTGTACTCTAACACCTACCAAATATTAATTAAGGTAAGACCAAAATGATTATATATAGCTCGTTAGGAAAATATATATTTGATTCATTAAAAAGCACAATATATCGATCGAATGTCATTGGTTTGTTATGATTGTACAATAATTAGGTAGAGGGCAAGAGAGGAGTACTGGTTGAAGAAGTGAGATTGATAGATATATAAGTAAGTAATTTGAGTTGAACACGAATTGTGGGATCGAGGCGTGAGAAAGAATCATATGGGGGACAGAAAATGGGCCAGTGATAGAGAAAGAAATGGCACGATGATGATGATGATGGTCACAAGCTAGCTAGCTTCAGAGAGATGGAAATGATGTGTAGGGATTTGTGTTGGTGAGAGGTTTCTAGCTAGGGTTTGAGTGGTGCGTGTGAGGGTCCAATTCAAATCCATGACAAGGCTTTTTTTTTTGTTTTCCTTTTGGGAATTGACTTGCCAAATCTCTCTCTTAACTATTTGATGCACAGATTAGGTTGTAGATACAGTTTTTACTTGCCATGGATAAAAAGGGGTTTTGTTTTGAGCAATTTTGTCAAAAAGGTGGGATTCGATCTCCTTCCATTAATGAATTGAATTATTATATGCCTTTTTTCCCCTTACTTTAGTTATCCCTATTTGTTGTCAAATTGAAAGACCTCTCTTGCCATGTTTGATGGAGAAGGATCATTATGTTGCAGGATGAATGCTGAGTGCCGACAACACTGATTCTCCACATTATACACCATATTTAAATAAAGTAAGTCTCATGAATTTTTACAATTAAAAGCTTCTTTCTCTTTTTTTTTTTCCAATCAATGAAAGATATTTTTGACTATATAATTTTTAGTTTTTAATATATTTCTTTGTACATAGGGGCTCCAATCTTTCTTTTTTTTCTCTTTCTTCTTTTTTTTTTTAAATTTTTCTCTAATGAGAATGGAAACTGTATTTTTTTTGGCCAAAAATTATATATAACAGATCTTTTATAACATTATAAATAAAAAAACTATGGTATATTTATAGTATAAAAAATTATAACAGGTCAAATGCCAAATTCTTCAACTTACAATTAAAAATTCTGAATAAAAGCTAGCTAAAACTTGTACATAAATAAAAATGAAAAAATTAAGTAATAGTAATAAAGAAATAATAAATTCTTTTATAGAAAAAAGAATCTATTTTCCTCAATATTACAACCAAACAAGAAATAAAATTGGATACATTCACATTCTAAAGGGATTTTTATGACATATTAAAATGATTAAAATAATTCATTTTATCTTGTTATTTTAATATTATATTTGTGTGTGGTTGGTTAAAAAACATACTGTATTTATGTGTGCTTTAAAGGACGTATTTGAATTTAATATTTTTTTTTTATTTTTTATAAAATTTTATCTAATCTTTATAAAATTTCACGATGTTACAGGGTAAATTAGGGTATCTGTTAACGTTAGAGTGGATTATTACAGGAGATAGTTTATAAAATGTTAGTTGAATTAGTTTTAATTAATTTGTTGTGAATTAACATTAATTAATTATCAGCACAATTTTAAGCTTAATTAAGTAATCAATTCTATTTTAAATACTAAGGTTTGAATAAATTGAGTCCAGCTGATTAATTAATATTGTCTATAAATTACACACAAGTTCATTGGGTAGAAGTTGTAACGTGCAATCCTTTTAGTAGTTTGTGGGTTCACACATTGACTAATTGGGAATTACAATTACGTAATAAATTAGTGGGAGTTAAATCAATTAATAGTTGTATGGTTATATATAAATACACACGATCATATTTGACTGTGCCTGAATACTGTTTGGTAGCTTTTCCCAACTCCTCTCAGGCTCTCACCCTCTCCTTCCCAATTATATGTCCTAACTAAGGGGCAATGCGCAGGTTATTTGTCTTCCCTTTTTTTCACCCTCTAATGTATCAAATATATATATTAATGACTTCACTAGGATCATGTGAAAGTCATTACTTATTATAAAATTGTTTGTAAATTTCGTAATCGAAGTTTATCTCCAGGTTATGATATTGAAAGTTGTTTAATATTGACTTTTTAATATTTTTCTTTTCAACTACATATCGTGCATTTTGTGTTTAATACTGACCTCCCCAACACCCCCCCCCCCTTTTTGTTTTTTTGTTCTCTCAGAGATTCTTTTGAGGCTGCTTTGTATGAGAATGAGGAGTGGAAGAATTTCTCTTTAGTGATTGAATCAGTAGTAAATTTCCGCCAATAATTATTGAGAAATAATCATCATTGCTTTGCAATTTAAGTCAAACAAAGAGTGAGTAAAATCATAATTCTTCTATGTGTGTGTGCGCGCAATTTTCTTATAACTATATATATTTCAGTGATGTTTCGAATGGACTTTATTCACACACATCTTCAGGGCCCCATATATCTGAGATAAATCGTGGGGCCTATGGCCAATATATACTCATTCATAGTTCTTGACTGTGAAGATTCCCAAAATTTAAAGAAAAGAAAAAAGGTAATAAACAGTTTCAATAGAGATTATTAGCCAAAAATGATTTATTTTTATGATTTGAAAGGGGGGTGTTGTAAGACATCTATTTGTTGGCGGAAGATTTCTAGATAAATTGAATGATGAAAGCAATCAATAAGAGTATGATGTTAACTAAAGCTTAATCAATAAACTTGTATTATATGCTAAGCATTCAACCTCGTGTTTTAATCTGTGCCTATAGTTCATTGGGTTAGTTAGTTGTTCAGAAAGTAATGGAATGAAATGATTTGGCTTTGTGTTTTTTTTTTTTTTTGGTATTCAATCATGAGGGAAGGAAGGAAAGCCCCTCTTTATTTTTCAGTTGAAAGTAAGTACGTCATAAAAGAAGCAAAAAGAGGGGGGGGGGGTGTGGGAAACAAAGAGGAGAAGGTTAATAATTGAAAACTGAATGACCAAAGTCTTGCTTTGTGGAACAGAAAATTGATGAACAATAAAGGAACTGTGCTTTTTCCTTAGATCAGATCGAATCTGATGGATGCGAGAGGTTTCATATCAGAAAAACTGTAAAGCATGAATGAATGATGTACACTATACATTCTCGTTTTCCATTCTTATGTTTGAGGGCCTCACCTTAAATGCAGAGCCCAAATTTTGCATGAAATTGGTACACTACAAAGTCAAATAGGGTTGAAGGGAGAGCCCAATAAGAAGTAAGCCCAAATGATGAAAGACGGGCTGCCCTCTTCCTATTCAATTTAGTTTTTTAAAATGACTTCCCCTCTTCTTTCCCCCCGTATTGCATTAATGGTGTGTGATTAAGCGATCAAGAAAATTATCTATTATTATTAGTTGCAGCTTTCATGAAAAAAAATTTATTTCTATTCAATTTTAAAGAGCTTCCACGTAAAATACATGTTTTTTTTTATAATTGCTTAGTGAGATTTTGGACTAATTATGAGGTGTTAAGCTTCTAAGATAAAGGTTATAAACTTAAAGTACCATTTACACCAAAATAGTTTAAGCTATTTGGATAGGAATCCCTCAAGCTTATGTACCCTTCGTTTTTTCCTTTGATAACACTTCACTCAACTTCCTTAATGTTGAAAGTCAAAATCAATTAGAACCCTCCACAGGTAACCTTACCTATAACTACCAACAACCAAACTTTGATACCATGTTAAACTTTTAGGATTATGGCTAAACTTGAAGCATCATTTACACCAAAATAGCTTAAATTATTTGATTAGGAATGCCTCAAGCTTATATATACTTCATTTTTGCCTTAACAATTCAATGTGGGATTTCTTGTATTATCTAATGGAAAGGGATGGATTTCAAAGTTGAGGGATTTAATTACAATTTAAATTGAAGTTAAAGAACTAAAATAAAGTTTTTTTTGTGCCCAAAAAAATTACCACGACCATTTTTTCTATAAATGCAAGTATGGCCAATATTGGCTTGCTTTAAGTAATCCAAGTAGCGATGGCCGTAGCGTAAATTCCGAAGCCACTGGGCTCTTTTTGTTTTTTATGTTAATAGTGAAACAAAAACATTAAAGAGGAGGAAGCTTCCCCTCCTAAACGTACGTGCCTATCTTTAGTTAGTGGTAGACCTAGTACCTCATATCAGTGCGGGGCAAAATAAATGACAATGCATATTATCATTTAAACTTAAATATATAAGTGAAAAATTATATACTAATTTATATAAAATATATAAATTATAATCAAATAAATTACATAATTTATAATTTAAGTCTAATGGTATTTTTTTAATTTATCTTGCTTTATTGCTCTTATAAATTTGATTCGCAAGTTTTAAATAGATTGTTATTGAATAATTTTTTGTTTAATTTTTTTATTTTTATTCAAAATGTTAACAAAAATAGTAAATTTTAATAATTAAAAATAATTTTTTTGGGCAGTGGGTGCTTGCTTCTTCAATGAAATCACTCTTAGCATTATCAGCCCTCACTTTATTCCTCCTTTCTGTTTCTTTTTTATTGGTCAGTTAGTTGAGTCAATGGGTGCAAAATGAAAGGATAAATGGAGGCAATATATGAACTTAACTAATAAATGTATTTGATTTTAAAAATTCGAGGGGGGTTATCTGCCTCCACTGATATATATGCAAGTCCACCCATATCTGTAGTCATTTGGATTCTATCCTATCTACTATCCACTTTCTTTACTTGATGTCTTTTTTCAATATGAGACGGCTGGAATTTAACAACCATAATAACATTAACCCTTGATGTCTTTTTTCAATATGATACAATTGGAATTTGTTGGAATTTAACAACAATAATAGCATTAACTTATACCACTAAGTAGGATCGAACAGTTTGAATTTAACATTTAAAAAAATTAAATTAATGTTTTTGAAAAAAAAAACTACTTCCTCCATTCATAAATATAGGATATTTTATTTTAATCCTAAATATATGACTCTTTACAATATACAAGATAGTATTTATTATATATTTTTAAAAAGTTTTCATATTTAATATATGCTAAAGAGAGAGAAAGAGATTAAATAAGAGTAGTTTTGAAAAAAATATAATTTTTTAAAAAATTAAAATAATTAACTAACTTTAACTTTTTTTCTTAAATCACATTACTTATTTAAAAAGATCTCATATTAAGTTATGGAAGAAGTAAATATTAACAAACAAAAAAAAGTAGCGGAAGGAGTAAATATTAACAAGAAATATTTTTTTGTGTTTTTTAACACAAATGGGACTTTTAAAGCCTAGTTTCTAAATTCTAACAAAACAAGGGCAAGAACCCCTTCGTAGTCGGCCGAAGAAAAAATAGGGAACATTAATGCTTTAATTCCTATACTTTGCATTAATTTTCAAATTTGTCCCTACAAGGTAACTTTTTTTAAATACATCCTTATAATTTGATACCGTTATAGTGTAAGTCCTCTTAGTTTGTAACCACTTATCACTTACAATCTACTCCTTACCGGGTCCAGCTGACAAAATGGCATTAGATGATAAATGATGTGGTAGTTAACAGAAAAAATTAGGCACACGTGTCGACACCACAATTGGTGATTCAACAATCAATAAGGAGGCAAAAGCGTGAGACATCACAATAAAAAGCTATCGACCCCCTCCTTTAATGGACTCACATCTTCTCGTGTTTATGAAGAACCATCTGGTAGAGCAGCTTGTTTATGTTAGAATGCAAAAGTCACAACTATAAAGAAATTTAACCCTTCAAAGAATAATCAGAACTTCATAAGCAAGTTCTTACAAATCTCGGGTATCTCTTTTTCTTTATGATTTTATCAACTCCATGTTGTTGAATATGGGAATAGCATTGCTTTAGAAGTTGCTCAAGCAATGTCTTTTTGTAGGCAATGATGGAAATTAAATAGACATGGGTGAATGGATACTCTGTTTATCTCTGTTTATATTGAATATTAATTATACAGCTGCTTACTTTTGGATTTGCTATTGCATGTATGCAAAATGCTAGTCTATCTTTTACCCATTTTGTCTAGAGTATTAGGTATCTTAATTTTCTTCCTCCCCTGCAGCGTCGTGTTTTGTGTCTTCTTTACTTGTCTCTCATAGCTTGTTGAAGATGGTGCCATGAAGGGGAATAACATGAGCTGGATTTGCTATATTGAAACTTATGATAAGGTTGTAAACTGAACAATGAGCTAAGCTTGGCATGAGTTAAAACCGTTTTACCTATACGATGCTCCTTTTGTGTGTATATGATGCTCCTTTTGTGTGTGTGTATATATTATATTATATTACATTTTTATCATAAAAGTAGTGAAAAGAGATGTGATCCCCTTTTGACATTAAGAGAGAGCATTACTCCATATATATATATATATGTAGGTGCCTAAGATCATTATTGTTATATTATGTCTTCAATGTGCTTATCAAATTACTCATTTTGCTATATGTGTATATATATATATAGGACTAAAATTTGTGAGGAGAATCATCAAGGCATAAAGAGATAATAAGAAAGAAATATTTTATCTCTCAAATCTTCGTTATTGTAATTATATGCTTTAACTGTATCAAAACTAAAGAATATACAAGCAAAAAAATCGAGTTGATAAAAAAACTACCAATCAACTTGACATGATATTATAAAACAACAGACTAGAGTGATGGGAAAAAAAATCAGACTAGAGTTTACAGGACACATCAAAAAACTTGAAAGATCAACTAACGGCATGAAGATGTGGCAAACATTGCCAAATGCACTACATGACTGCAATGTGGATGATTTCTTTTTCTAAGGGCTGCAAGCAAAACGCAACACTTCTTCAAGTGCTCAGCATGTCAGGCAACAAACTTGTCATATGACTCATATGTAGCATCTAGCTACTAAGAAAGCAAATGTCTGAGAATGCACAGGTCTTGTGAAGTTAGCAAGGAACTTAACAAAAATTATTCCGACTTCTCTTTTATTTCGTTGTTTTGCCCTTTTCTTCCATGTGTGCGTTTGCAAAATGAAAGGAAGAAGCATGTAGCGTTTTGTGTGATTCAGCAATGGATGGTTCTAACTTTCAGAGGAATAGCACTCAACAAATGCATTGCAAAATTGAAGACCTTTGCGTTATTGGACATAGTTTTCTTAGTAGCATGCAAGATGAAGATACATACTACTCTGCCCAGTATTTGCAGAAATCATGTACTGCATGTAATTTGCAACTCTCAAAGAACAGAAACCATGCACATGGCAGTCCATTTAATATCCTTGCAAGCAACGTTTGCCATGTCCGCGCGCCGTTACTTGATCTGTATGCTTAAAGGATAGATTTCGGTAGTTTGCAAAACTAAAGGGAGTAACGCTTTAATGGAGGCAAAGTGCAGGTAGTGCTTTCAAAATTTTGAAACTACAGGAATGGAATTGAAAACTGACCTAAACTATAGAGCTTAAATGTTTAATTTTCCCAAGAAACTATAACAGACTGTGAATTAAAGAAGTGGGTCCTTTCTTCAACCTCACGCGATTTCCTGGCCAATCTTTTGGCTTTCCCGTTCCAATTTATAAATACCATGCATTAAAAATCAGATTGAACGGTTGGATTTGGCTGGTTAAACTAGGAGTTTGTGTCATATTTGATTCAAAAGAAGAGTAACACTAAGAAAATTATAGAACCAGTTAAAAACAATTGAACCGGCTTGAACTAATGAAACTAATTGTGAATCAATCTAAATTTGGTTTGAGTCAGTCAAAATTTTTTACTTTTTGTTTTCAAATTATGTTAGTTTTAAAGATAAAATGATATTATTTTTAATACTAAATATTATTATTTTTTATATAAACTTTTTTATCCTACATAATATTGTATAAGTATTATTATGATACATAATTATTAATAATAATAAATTTAATTAATAAATAATATGAAAATAGAATATTAGTTAACTATTTTAAATTTAAAATATGATTATAGATAAATATTAACTTATTTAGATCTTCATATTAGATTATAAAACTTATTAATAATATATAATATATAAAATTAAAAAAATATTAATTTTATTACTATCACTTTAATTATGGTTCAATTACGGTTGAACTATTAAGTCTTAAATTTGTATCAATTTAATAACTTATCTAATTTTTAATACCTTCTATAAATGTAAAGAAACCAAATTATGTTGCATTGTGGGATATCTAGTGAAAATTTTTGTACTTGCCTAAAAAATTGTTTAGACAGTGACTATATTCGCACTTATTGATCAAAAATCAAATCTATTACATATATATATATATATATATATATATAAGTAAGGTGGGATAGGAGGAAATTTGCAGTGTCACCTCAACAAGGAATTCTCAAAAGGAAATGTGAGCATTACATATGGCATCTGATATATTTAATTATGTGTATTAACAATATGAAAAAACTTGTAGTAACATTCGTTATGTTTTTTCTTTTGATACTTAATAGCCATTATTTTAATTATAGTAATTATTGACTTTTACAAATTACATTAATACTGTGTATGATGAAAATTAGGCATATTATCAACGTCTTTAAATAAATATACATCTAAAGCCGGAATTTTTTAAAATATGGCATTTGTGAAGTCCCTTTTCAAATCTCTTTTTTTAAAAAAAAAATTATTTTGGAATTACTCTATTATCCTATTAAATATATTTAATCTATTTATTTAAATGTTATTATTATCGACAATTTTAACAATTTTGCATTGAGAATTTGTGTATCTGATTTTTAAGAACTGAGATTAGATAAAATAATAATTTTAAATGTCAAACGAAATTTTGAAAAAAGTGAACGAATCTCTGATTAATAAATTCAATCAGTTCAATTTTTTTGGCCATAAAAATTTTCAATCACTTGAATTGTAGGTTAAAATATATTTAAATAATTATAATTGATTAATTTTGATATATATATATACTAATAAATATCGAAATATAAACATGTTATAGTCCTCAATCGCTCAATGCTATAAAAAGTCTTACGTCAATTTTTTCTCTTAGTTATTTTAATTTGTCAATCTAGACTGGAAACAAGTTTAAATCAATTATATATTTATTTCAAGAAATTATAATTTTGATTGGTGACTAAGGGTTGTACATCTACATTCACCTATTGAATTTTATTCATTATCATTTACTAATTTTGATTAAGTGTGGCAATAAAATTATAGAAAAAGTTGAATATATAATGTGAATATATTAAATAGAAAGTAGTTTGTATAACAGTATAATTCAAATCAATTAAATTTGGTCATTATTGAGAAATAAGTGTATGTAAGTATATAGATTATCTTTTTGATGTATTAAGCGTGGCAATATTTTGACGTATATTACTTTTTTTTTATTTATACAATGTATGTTACCTTTCTCATTGTTTAATTTCTTTGAATGAAATTAATTTTAACATAATTTAATATTGTGATTTTCAGCATAATTAAACTTAAATCAAAGTGTTAAATTTTTAATGTAATTATTTTTAAAAAAATTACATTTGCCGCAATTAAAAATTATGAATTCTTATACAATTACACTTAGCAAAAAAATTATCAATTTCATATTACAAAAACTTCTCACAAAAAAATTAATTGAAATATAAATTTGTCTATTACCAAATAATAGCAATACTTATGCTATTAATTTCATTCAAATCACAAAAAATATTAATTTTTATAAAAGATAAAAAAAGGCCAAATGGATCGACCATATGAGTTCAAGCCATACTACCAACTCAAGATGATGGATGAAGAGAGGCACATGAAACATCTATGTTTAGAACATGATTACATCATCATTAAAATTAAGAGGTAAAATTGTTTTTAAAATAGCTTCTAATGGCATTGCTTCTTTATTACTTTCAAGAGAAAAAATAACACATTCACAACTTTGTATGCCACTTTCTTTAAATAAAGATATAATACACAATACTTATATTTGTAACACTATGCTAACTTAGTGTATTATCATTGTGAAAATAGAATTTAAAGATTTAAGAATGCTTACCTTGAGTTGCAAATGAAATACGCGTATTGCACGGGTGCTATACTAAATTTAAACACAAGCACACTGAGCAACATTTTGCTTCGTTGTCTCCATCTTTTAATAAACACTTAAGCAGCAAAGAATTCCCCTCAAAATAAAAATAAAAAATGGTTAATAATATATATATATATATATCTTTTTTGTGTTAAAATTTCTTTTCACTAAAGATATCCATATGATATTTCTTATTAGAATGAAAATTATACAGTTCAGCAAAGAAAAAGAATGAAATTAATATAATTACTTAGGACTAAGGCCTCGTTCGATTATAGGCTAATGGAATGGAAAGAATTCAAATGAAATAATGATTATCATATGTGTTAATATGTCTATTTTATATATATATAAAATACCTACCTTTAAACTCTAAATTAGTTAAAATATAATTTAAAATGAGTTTATTTATTAGATTTTACATATATTTTTGTTTGAATACATTTTATGACCCATTTAGAGGCATTTGGAGCTAAAAAGTTATAAATCATCAATGTTAAAAAGTTCTGACACTTTATTTCGACTGTAATATCTATATAAGAAATTTGATTGAGATAATTTAAGATGTTTTGAAAAATTAAGAAATAGAGCTATAACTTTTATATTTTAAATTTTTTTAAATTCTAATATTATTATGATTAAAGTCATGGACAAAGTATCCACCCATGCATTGGTGAGCTGTTGAAAGCATACAAAGGCAAGAATTTGCATTAGGCACTCACCTGGTGCCGGTTCGGTCTGTACACATTTGAATTACGCTTCCTAGATTCACCCAACGCTATTTTTCATGCGTAGACTGAGACAAAAAGCAAATTTTCTTCAATTATTTTAAATAGGGGAGTGCACAATAACCTAGGCATCTAATAATCACACAAAAACACTAAAAAACTAATTTTGGGAGTCCTTTGAGCCTCCTAGGAGCATTATGAAGTGGAGGAATAAGACATAAGTAACGAGTATAGAGAAATCTTTTCTTATACACTAATAACTCTTCTTATTATTTTTTTCTTCATATTTTGGGATCTTAGTATAGTGATTATGTGTTTCTTATTCTTTATGTATTGTTAAATTCCTAATTAGGAATAAGGAAATAACCTAACTTGGATTGACTAGTTGAGATTATTTAATTTGTTTTAGTTTGATTTTGAATCTCATTCTTATTTATTAAATTTAAATTTAAATTTTAAAATTACATTTATCTCTCTTCCATTTCATGTTAATTTTATGATTAATCATCATAAAATTTAATTAATAAGTAAGTTGGATGGACGGAGAGGTAAAAAAATAAACATAAATTTAAAGAGATGAATACAAATAACTAAATTAAAAATAATCTAGAAAATTTGTGGTGACTCACATTGTAGTTTCATTTTTGGTTAAGAGTTTTAGTTGTGTAAGAGTTAACAAAATTCTAATTAAATAAGGACTAATTAATTAAATAATAAGTAGAACACCTTAAGAATAAAGATTACTATAATTGTCAAGAATAAAATCAAGAAATAGAATTTAGTCATCACATGAGGTAAAACCTCAACCCCCTAATGCTCTACTGAGTTCCTTTTATTGTTAATGGTTATTTTCACTTAATTATTATTCTCAAATTTATAAATTGTGTTTGGGACCGATATTTGCTAGATTAGTAAGAATGTAACCTCGCTTTGGATTCAACACCTAGAGTTCTCACCCGAGCCCATCAAGTCTACACATAAAGAAAGTGGGAAACAAATTTATTTTTATAATTAATTAAATGCAAATATAACTGAAAAGTCCAGAATGCCCGTGAGAAAAAACCACCCTCTTCTTCCTCTTTCTCCCATCCTTCCTCCGCCGTTAACTTCTCCTTCCTCCTACTTCCTACCTCCGTCATCCTCCTCAACCTTTGTTCTTAACAGATCCAATAAAAAATATAGATCTAAAAACAAAAAAAGAACCCGATGCTTTGATCTTCAAACGACAGCGATGATGACATTCCATCTCTTTAATAGAAATCTCTTTGAAGACAGCACCATCTCAAGAGGAAGCACAAGAAAGACATTAATTAGTCGATGGTCAATTTGAGGACAGCATTTGAAAGGTCTCTTCAAAGGCGGTGTTATGTGATGTTGGGTTATGTGTTGGTGGGCTACAAAGATGAAGGAAAGGATAGTGACGGAGATGAAAGAGAGGGCCGTGGTGGTGTTGGTGGACACCTCAAAGAATGTTGTGTGTCTTTGGAGATGGACGCTAATATGGAGGCCAGTGGTAGTATTGGTGAAGGAGTGGATCAAAGGAAGGAGGGGATAGAGGAAGAAGGAGAGGCGGCGACGGTATGAGAATCAGGACATATCAACTTTGGAGAGAATCATGAAGCCAGTGTTTGTGGTATCGCTGATTTCTATAGAAACATCAAACATGTTGGAAACAACCAAACGCACTGACATGCTGAAATCCCATAGGATTCCATTCTATTACTCCGTCTAATCCTTAATATAAAACCCTTTTAACCGAATCACGCGGATTAAGAATTAGAATTAAAACTAATTAACTACCTCGATTTCTCTGAAAATCTCAATATTTTTCTAAAACTACCCTTATTTAATCTCTTTCTCTTTCTCTTTGGATACATTAAATATGGGCATTTTTCGGAAATATATAATAAATACTATCTCATATATTGTAAAGGGTCTTATATTTAGGACCAGGATAAAAGATCCTATATATAGGACCGGAGAGAGTACCATATGTTTCCAGCAACCAAATAGGGCCTATTATAGTCCAAAAAAGTTTAATTTTTTTTGTCTTTATTTCCAATAATTTTAAAAATAAAAAGATTTATCAATCTCTCCCAAAGTGATCTGTACCATATCTCATTGAAGAGAGTTGATAGACTTTTGTAGTTCTGACTGAAGTTCATTGGGCAAAGAGGCAATGAAAACATGCTTAAGATTGACATCATTTATTCCTCCCAGCATGTAATATTTTTCTAATATCCTTTTAAAATGCTTTTGTAAATCACTGCGTTCCAATGAGTAACACTTCATTTCAAAGAATTCTTGTCGAACTCTTTTATCAATAATACCAAAATCTCCAATGAATTCTCGATGTAGAACTCCCAAGAATGTTGTGATATCATACTGAGCCATCTGGAGTTTTTGATACTCACTTAGACTAGTAAACCATTCTCTGAGATTACCAATCATTCGTGAAAGGAAGCTACTTAAAACATTCTGAAGATGAGCTTCTAGCTCGTTCATTTGAATATCTATCCATGCACTAAATTCATGCATCTTTTCTCTCCATCTATGATGAGGGAGATCATCAAATGTGAAATAAGGACCATTTGTTGGTTTGTGATGATGCACATTTGGTCCATGTACTAAATCAATAAAGTCTTCAATAATTGGTGTTGAAGATTCTTATTGTTCTGTCGATTTGGGTTCTGGAGGATTTGGTGTTACCATGAACATGGGTGGAACTTTATGAGATTGAGCATATGAGTCTGATAACTCTGATTCCGAATTATATTCCTCATCAAAATTATTATAATCAGTAGAGGGTTCAAACATCTGATGAATTATGGCTATAGATTTGTCTTCGGAACAGGACAGAGGAGTTGGTTGCTGTTTTGGGTGAGGATGGAGGAGGTTTAATTTGCAAAGGCTTTTATGGTGGTAGTGGTTCTGGGGTGTAAGATGTAAAAGGAGTAGTAACTTGGATGTCCTGGGTATAGGAAGGTAGTACTGGCTGACTTTTCTAAGTTGTTTGTTTTTTGGACTGTCTAATTTGCTGAAAGATAGGGTAATTCATTTGAAAAGGTTCTCTGGTTGGCTTATGGTATGAGGGCAAAGAAGCCACAATTGATGGTGAATACAAGGGTGTCTGGTAAAATGGGTCCTGAGGATAGGTTGGTAATGGTCTAGAGAGATCTGTCTCAATTCTTTTCAATTCTTCTTTTATCTGTTTCAACTCTTGTTCCTTCTTGAAAAACTGTGGACCTATATATCAGGAATCAATATATTCGCGAAGCTCTTTGTCAAGTTGCTGAGCTTTTATAGAATAATTGATATAGAGTTGTTTCACACGTTCATCAAGAGAATCTAATCGGCTTGAAAAACCGTCTATTTTATCATGAAGTTGTTCCAACTGGTATTAATCCTATGTAGGACCTTGTTCTGACTAACTGAATTTTTAGTTTGCTAGTTCAGAACTTCTTCAGACTGAGATATAATTTTAGGACCCTGAGGAGTCATTTGTTCTGGTTGGATAAAAGGTTGGGAAGAGTATTTGGATGATTCATTGACTCACCTCTCAAGAGGAGGGAAGTCTTCTTCATAAGTTGGTCGAATCATGGCTATACAGGGTAAGGCTTGTGATACACTATCAGGAATAGGCTTGATAATTGGTTCAGGATTGGTAATTTCTGTGTCTGGAGTATCTTCAGGGAAGAGACAAGAAGCTAGATCCGAATGACCAAACTCTTTTAATAAGTCATGAAAAGTAGCAGGCTTGGGTGGAGGTGGTTTGTGGAAAGCAATCCATTTCTTTCTTTTGGATATGGTTTGCTTTGGACCATGATCAGGGTCATCGTCTCGTTTTGGTTTTCTGTGGTAACATGAAGGCTTCTGGAGTAAATCTCCATTGAGGGATAAAAGATTTTCCTCTGGTCCTATCCAGTTGTCCCAATCATAATAGCCACAATCAGGATCAAATTCTTCTGGGGCATGATCCCAGATGAAGTGACCATGTATCTTTTTAACAAAATATGGCTAGGCTATGGCATCAACAGAATGAAGGGGAATCTTTTCTTTATGCTTGTAGGCTAAATTAATTGTCAGGATTTGTCCTTGGTAAGAAGGAGGACCTTGTCCTGGCCTGTTGAAGGTGGACTTAACACTACCATTAGAGAGTCTTTCCAAAACAGGAGCTTCTGTACTATGGACATCCTTTCTGGAAGAGTGAAACTCTCTTTCATAGTTGTTTATCTATTCAAGAGGCATGATCTGGGCCAATTTTCTTTAGGAATTCTTCTCAGTATTTGGATCACAAAGGTGTCAGACTGGTTAGACACCATATACAAAGTATTATTGGTGGAGTTGGGAAACTCAAGATTCACTGCATGATCTTGAAGCTGATAGATCATTTGGTGATGAAGAGTTGCCATAGTTGCTCTTGGGTCTTATTCTGCTCCATGGATCTGTATCTGTACTTTTAGATGATGTG